>JAGDQO010001247.1:0-456225 GCA_018342035.1 Solanum appendiculatum | reverse complement strand
CTTCATCCTTCATACCATCAAAGTATCTATATACTCTGATGGTATCAAATAGTAATTGAGCAGTCTTTTTACTGAAACATTGTATGTTCCTCTTTGGTGCCATTAGAGTTTATATATATATATATAGTCTAATGGTATGAAGGAGTAACTGAGTAGTGTTTCCACTAAATTATTGCTTCTTCCTCTTTGATGTCATCAGAGTATATATATATTTTTTGATGATATCAAGCAGTAAACGTGCATTAATAATTTAAAATATGGAGGTATGAAAGTAAAGAGGTAGCTGATTGTAAATGGCTTTTTGGGTATAAGTGTTCTTTTCATAAAATTCAACTCAAACAATGATAAAATGGATGACAAAGTTGATTTCCTATCTTAGTCGAAATTACATGGACACAACTCTGTCATCAATAGCTATATTTTTGTCGTATTAGTGATATTGATTAATGATAATCTCAAATCTAATGAGACGTGTATCTTTTATTTACATAGAAAAATCTAACGTATACCTAACCAATTTCAATCCTTTAGATTTAAACATAGAAATAGAGTACATTTGAAGGAAAGTATTTTATTTATAAAAGTCAAGACTAATTATAAAAGTCAAATCATGAAAAAATAATTAAATAGCATTTTAAAATAGACAAAGGATCGAGTTCCCATAAACTCAATCCATCATAAAACCATTTACTGAAATAATACCATAGAATCTTAAAGTCATAGTACCAAAACTACAAGTATTTGAAATAAGAGGATACAATACAAATCAAGAAAACAATAAACTAAAGTATATGAAATGTCTAAGTCTTAAAAGATGAAGAATGAAATGAAGAAAAACCCATGGCAGCTAGGAAGAGTAGCTCACTCTTGGATTTGAAGGTCACACATCTCTCAACTGAGGTGTCAAAACAGCTGCCTGAATATGCCTTGTACTTAATAAGGAAAGAGCAAGTGCATAATCAGTACACAACTACCGGGTACTAGTAAGATCGTACGACCAGTTTCAAAACATGAATGTAAATGAGTTACTACAGAGCATTAATATAGGACAATACATATATCAAATGTCACAACATAATACATATTCCCAATCACAAACCTTGGCTTAACCAATGTATGAAACATGTCGCACATGATCACAAAATGCACATACCCGATCCTCTCTTGGAACCCACACACAAACTGTTAGAGTACCGATGCAATACCTAAGCCAACTAGTGTTAGTATTCTTACTAGGCATGGTATCCGAGCCAACCATTAATAATCTTGTGTGTGGTAATTGAGCCAACCATCAATCACAAACAACATGCACAATCACAATCACAATGAACAACCAACTTGAAAATACAAGTAAATAAATAGGTTCATTGAATGTGATCACATGAAGTCATTTCACATTAGCTTTCTAGTTCCCCCACATGCATTGCACAATAATATTACAAAGCACTTAAAATACAAAAAATATATAATTTGGAAAACCAATAAACCATCACCTACCTCAAATAAAGCCTTGAAAACACTAAATAACTTGTGCTTTCCCTTTTTGTAATGCCTTGGCTTGTTCTTTGTCTAAACTATTGAGAAAACACAATAATCAATTAATAATGACCTAACAATACCCAGATTATAATCAAATCATAAACCAAGGCCTTTCCCATGATCATTCTACCCAAAAAGGGCTCTTTCCACCATTAATGTAAGTAAAAAATCTTCCCCAAGATCACCAACCTATATTCTAAGGCTTCAGAGTTAAAATACAAGTTGGGGAAGTAATTACCTTACCTTTATCTTTAACACCCCAAAATTTTTTAAGCAAAGGCCCGAACCACTTTTTATTTTCATGTAAGGTCGTATCAAGAATTTTTTAAATTGATCATATCTGTAAAGGTCAATTCTTTAGTTTGAGAATGGATTTCGATATGAATTAAGGTCACAAGAACCCCCTAGCACAAAGACTAGTTGAAAGCTTCCTTACTGATAAGATTTTGACATAAAATTCTACTTAGGTCAACTTCAAATGATTATATCTTTTAGCACATAATGAATTAGTGTCCCATGACCTACCAATTTAATGTTCTTTGAGTCCTTTTTTCAATGCCACAAAGTTTACTTCATTTTGATTTCAGAGTAAAAAGTTATGACCATTTTACCAAAGACTGTCACAGCAAAGTTTCCTGAGTCAGTTCCAACGACTCCTTTCTACGGGCCATCGAAATTTTGACGACTCGTACCGTCTACTCTTCAAAAACTTTTGAGAGTGTGAATTTTGGGGTCAAATTCCGACAAATCCATTCCACGGGCCATAGGAACTTCTACGGGTCGTAGGTTTGACCCGTAGAGTGATGTTTCGAGACAGAATATTTAATATAAATTCCACGGATGGGAACTAAGGTCCATAGAACAAACCACGAACCATATATGGACTCGTAGAAGGTTTTCATCAGCTTTTAAGAGGGTTATTTTAGTCTTTTCCCAACCCTTATAAGTCTAAACAATGACATATTTTCACCTAGTTAAGGGTTTAAACAATGTTAATCAATCCTTTTACATTCATTAACACTTTAAGTCCTTAGAGCAAGGTTCCAAGAGGAGAAATATAGGGTTTCGAGCATTCTTTGAGTTTTCTCCGATTTTCCAAAAAGCTTTGTTCTGCCAGATATGTAAGGCTTCTCATAGTGTTGGACTAGTTCGTCCTCACGTCCTACATCTAAATTTAGTTCATAGTAAGTTGAATCTAGGGTTCTGCCCTCCGTTTTACGAAATTCCTACCTTTTGAGATTTTGATACTTTATGCATTGAACTTATTGAATTATTGTTCATGCTTGTCGTTCCACATGAACCCTATCTATTGAATCTTACTAAAAGAATTTTTAATTAGTAAGTTCCTTATATTGATTTTGAGAACAAGAGATAGTTTAAGAGAATGTTTTAAGCAAGGTGTTCAAAGATAATTTAAGGGGACTTGAATGGTTTCAAAACTATCCTTTTTATCTAGAAAACAGAACACTAATTTTAGAAAAGTACAGAGAGTTTTTAGAGTAATTCAGAAGTATTAAGTACAGCTTTAGTCACTTCTTAAAGAAGTTTTTGAGAAATTATATCAACTCAGAATATTGTGCGTAAGCATTTCAATTTTACATATATTTTTGGGAGTAATATTGAGCACCGTTATGGGGTAGGAGTTCAGACAAGTGAAATCTCATAAAATACGTAGCCAGCGTAGGATAGGATCATATCGACATTTGGACGACTCCTCATTGCCGGAAGAAGGCCTTTTTAGAGGATCTATCAGTACAGCTGCGCTCTATACTCCGGCAAGGTATAGGAGGACTCTGGCAAGGTGGGTAAGATGTTGTATTATCACAAGACTCATAATGATAGTTGTCGGTTAGAGAAACTCCCTAGTAAAGAAAAGAGCAATTATATGTCTATATATATATACAGACACACACACACTTCAATTCAGTTCAATAGGTGCTATTATTGCATTTTATTTGTAAAGCTTAAATAATTTTATCTCATGTTTATGCTTTACTTCAGTTGAGCTATATTTCAGCCTCTACGTTCAGTTATTGTTTCACTCAGCCATACTACAAACTCGTACATTCAATGTACTAATGCCATTCGAACTACATCATTTTATGATGCAGATACATGTGTTAAGGATCATCAACAGGTGTTTCATTGAGATCACCCAGTCACTCGTCAACTTTTGGTGAGGCCTCCTAGCTTTCAGGGAATTCCAGCCTTTAGTTAGCTTTTAGTAGTTGTTTAAGGTTGTCATGGGTCTTATCCCGACGCCTATCATAAAATAGTAAAGGCTTCATAGATAAATAGTATTGAGAGTCTTTAACTATTGCTATTCAGATATTTCTTTAACACTATTACTGTTTTCACTCAATATTTTCAGACAGTCTAATTCAGTACTTTGACTTAATGATTTATTTAAGTTTTGAAGCCTATTTGTGTTTGAGTCAGTCTTCTTCTAAGTAGTTAGCCAGGAAAAGGGTTCTCTTGGGGACAAGAAATGGTTCTCGAGTGCCGGTCACGTCTAGGGTGTAGGCTCGGGGTGTGACAAATTTTGTATCAGAGCACATAGTTCAAGAGTCCTAGGGTGTCTATGAAGCCGTGTCTAGTAGTGTCCTTATCGGTGTGAAGTGAGCACATTTATAATGTGGAAACTACAACATTTAGAAACTTTTAACTTTCTTCTTTCTCCTATTCATGCGATAGAGTTCAACTCTATAAATGTTTCTTCTAACTAGTGTTTACTCGTGTGTTTTCAAATCATGCCTCCATGAAGAGCTGTTTGAAGTCGTCTGGCGTGGAGGAATGCTATTCCACATGGTCGAGATGCTCCCAATGCACCAGAAGTGCAACCTCCTCTGGGAGATGTCACTAATGCTGAGTTCTGGAAGGCTATTCAGATGCTAACTCAGGTTGGTCCAAATCAAGCTGGTCAAAAAGGAGTGGGTCATCAGGATATGACTAAGAAATCTAGAGTTTGATAGTTTATAGAATGAATCCCCTAGAGTTCACCGGGTCAAAGCTCAACGAGGATCAAGAAAGCTTCGTGGATGAGCTTTAAAAGGTGTTTGAGGTCATGCATGTTGCTGATGGTGATCGTGTGGAGTTGAATACCAACTCAATGATGTTGCAAGGATATGGTACAACCAGTGGAAAAAACAAGGGGAGAAGGTGCACCACTCTTAGGCTGGACTGAATTTGAGAATGCTTTCTTGGGGTGGTTCTTTCCCTTAGAGCTAAGGGAAGCAAAGGTAAAAGAGTTCCTTTACCTAAAGGAAGAGTCTATGAGTGTGCAGGAATATAGCCTTAAGTTTACCCAATTGTCTCGCTATGCTCCAGAGATATTGGCTTATATGAGAATCAAAATGAGTTTGTTTGTGTCGAAACTTTCCCTCCAAACATGTAAGGAGGGAAAGGTGGCTACGTTAATAGGGGATATGGATATAGCTATACTTATGATTCATTTGGATCAGGTAGAGGAGGTTAAGCTGAAGGATTGGGAAAAGTATCAATGTAAGATGGCCAAGATAACAAACCATGAGTCTTGCCAGCAGAAGATCGAAAATGGTAATTTATCATAGGTCATCTGGACCTGCTCCATCATAAGCTAGTGCACTTGCACACTGAAGTAGGAATGATCATCAAAAAAAGAATTCTAAGAATTTCTAAGTTTAGGGTTATCAGTCTCACAGAAGTGTGGCATAAGGGTTTCAGAGTCCACCTTGTGCTACGTATGGTAGGACCCATCCAGGAGAATGTCGTGATGACACAAATGACTATCTTAAATGTTTTCAGATGGGTCACTTTCATGAGATTGCCCAAAGGGGAGGCATGGTAATAGGGGCAACAAAGCCCAATCCTCTTCAGCGGCTCTAATAGACGGAGCTACTTCAGGGACAAGCAAAGGAGCAAACCATGTATATGCTATGCCTAGTTGTTGGGATCAGGAGAACTCACCAGATTTTATCACAGGTATGCTTAAAGTGTTTTCTATTGATGTTTATGCCCTGCTTGATCCATGTAAGGTTTTCTTTTGTGACTCATTATGTATCCGTGAGGTTCAACATTTCCCCCGAACAACTTCTTTAGCCCTTCAATGTTTCAACACCTTTTTGTGAGTCTATTCTAGAAGAAAAAGTCTATTGTGATTGTACCATCTTTCTATCACAAAGACTCCATGCTTGACTTAGTTGAGCTAGACATGGTGGATTTTGGTGTTATTCTAGGTATGGACTGGCTTCATGCTTGTTATGAGGTAGCCGATTGTAGAACTTGAGTAGTAAAGTTTGAGTTTCCTAATGAACCAGTTTTACTGTTGAGGAGTAGTTCATCGGTGCCTAAGGGTCATTTTATTTCATACCTTAAGGCCAGATAATTAGTTTCTAAGGAGCGCGTCTGTCACTTAGTCCAAGTTAATGACACTAGTGTTGAGACACCACCTCTTCAGTCAGTCCTAGTCGTAAGTGAGTTCCTAGATTATCTTCCCAGAGTCCCTCCTGAGAGAGAAATAGACTTCGGAATAGATATTTCTCCCGACACTCAACCCATTTCTATTTCACCATATAGAATTGCTCAAACTGAGTTAAAAGAGTAGTTGAGAGATCTTCTGACAAGGGTTTCATCCGATCAAGTTTCTCACCTTAGGGCACTCCAGTCTTATTTGTGAGAAAGAAAAATTATTTCCTAAGGATGTGTATTGATTATTGCAATTGAACAAGGTCACCATAAAGAATAAGTATCCCTTTCTGAGAATTGTTGACCTTTTCGACCAACTTTTGAGTGACACTTGATTCTCTAAGATAAACCTTAGATCTTGCTATCATCAGTTGAAAGTGAGAGAAAGTGACATCCGAAAGATAGAATTCAGGACCCGTTATGGTCATTCTGAGTTCCTTGTCATGTCCTTTGGTTAGACTAATGCTCCTACAACATTCATGGATCTCATGAAAAAAGTATTTAAGAAGTTTTTTGACATGTTTGTTATCGTGTTCATCGACGACATCCTTATCTACTCAAGGAATGAGGAGGGTCATGCAAATCATCTCAAAATAGTCCTCCAAACTCTCAAAGATTGAGAGTTATATGCAAAGTTTTTAAAGTGTGAGTTCTTGCTTGAATCTATGGTATTCTTAGGCCACATTGTGTCTGATGAAGGAGTCTTAATAGACACTCAAAATATTGAGGTAGTGCTGAATTTGCCCTGACCCACATCCCCAACTGATATAAAGAGTTTCTTGGGCTTGTCATGATACTATAGAAGGTTCTTCCAGGGTTTCTCATCTATTTCAGCCCCATTGATTATGTTTACTTAGAAGAAAGCTAAGTTTCAATGGTCTGAAGTTTGTGAGCAAAGCTTTTAGGAATTGAAAACTCGGTTAACTACTATTCCAATATTGACCCTAGTAGAGGGTACAGAGGGTTTTGTTGTCTATTGTGATGCATCAAGAGTAGGGCTTGTGTGGTGTGCTGATGAAGAATGGTAAGGTTATAGCCTATGCCTCTATGCAACTTAAGATTCATGAGAGGAACTACTCGACTAATGATCTCGAGTTCGCAGCAGTAATTTTTTCTCTCAAGATATGATGTCACTATATCTATGGCATTCATGTGGATGTGTTCACCAATTACTAGAGTCTCCAGTATGTTTTTAGTTTCAAGGAGCGTAATCTCAGATAAAGAAGGTGGTTAGAGTTTCTCAAGGATTACGATATGACTATCATCTATCACCCAGCTAAGGCTAACATTGTTGTTGATTCCTTGAGCAGGTTGTCCATAGGAGTACTACTCATGTCGAGGAAGGCATGAAAGAGTTGGCTATCAAAGTTCATTGACTTGCACATTTTGGAGTCTATTTTTAGATTCTACTGAAGGTTTAGTTGTTGTGATGAAAGGAGTTGAATCGTCATTAGTGTCAGAAGTAAAATAGAAGCAAGACAAAGACCACATCCTACTTTAACTAAAGGCAAATGTTCATAAGCAGAAGGTGATGTTCTTTGAACAAGGGGTAAATGGTGTATTGAGATATCAAGGTAGATTGTGCATTTCAAAAGTGGATGAGCTCCAAGAGAAGATCATGTCAAAAGCTCATAGTTCAAGATATCCGATCCATCTGGGTTCCACAAAGATGTGTCGGGACTTGAGAAAAGTCTATTGGTAGAGTAGTATGAAGAGGTGTATTGGAGATTTTCTTGCTAAGTGCCCAAATTTCCAGCAAGTGAAGGTTGAACACCAAAGGCCATGTTGTGTGGCTCAGAATATAGCTCTTCTGGAATGGAAGTGGGAGATGATTTATACATACTTTATTACTGGCTTGCCGCGATCTCACAGGTTGCATGATTTGATTTGGGTGATTATAGATCGAACGACTAAATCAACTAATTTCCTATTGGTAAAGACTACTAATTTAGTAGAAGATTATGCCATTTTATACATCCGTGAGATATTCCGACATTATGGAGTTCCATTGTCCATTATTTCAGATAGGGGTGCACAATTCACCTCTCAGTTTTTGAAGTCATTTCAAAAAGGTTTTGGTTGAAGGTAAACGTTAGGATTGTTTTTCATCCTGAGACAGATGGTCAAGTAGAGCACATAATTCAAATATTAGAGGATATGTTGAGAGCATGTGTGTTAGATTTCAAAGGGAATTGGGATGACCAATTGCCTCTTATTGTGTTTGCATATAATAACAACTATCACTCAAGTATTTAGATGGCTCATTATGAGGTTCTGTATGGGAGAAGGTGTAGATCTCCTACTAGCTGGTTTGAGGTTGGTGAAGCTGAGTTGATAAGACAAGACTTAGTTCCTCAATCAATGGAAAAGGTGAAAATAATCCAAGAGAGGTATAAAACAGTGCAGAGCCATCAGTAATCCTATACAGATGTTAAGAGAAGCGATTTGGAGTTTGAGATTAATGATTTGGTCTATTTGAAGGTTTCACCAATGAAGGGTGTTATGAGATTTTGTAAGAAATAAAAGCTCAATCGCTGATACATTGGTCCTTACAGGATATCCAAAAGAGTTGGTAATCTTGCTTATGAGTTAGAGCTACTGCCAGAGTTAGCAGCAGTCCATCCAGTATTTCACATCTCTATGCTAAAGAAGTGTTTGAGTGATCCTTAACTTATTTTTCCTACCGAGAATATTGGTATTAAGGACAACCTATCTTATAAAGAGATTCCCATTCAAATTCTTGATGGTCAAGTTCAAAAGTTGAGAACCAAAGAGGTTGCATAAGTCAAGGTCTTATGGACAGGTCAGTTTATGGAGGAAACAACTTGGGAAGCTAAGGAGGATATGAAAACTAGATACCCTCATCTCTTTTTCTCTAATTTAGTTCTAGTCCAAGGTATTACCTCTTCCTAAATTACTCATTTAAATCAGTCCCTCCTTTAGTGTTTTGAGTTCATGAGTTTTATGTGTATTTTGCATATAATTGGGCTGTTAAACATTTCCCTACCCTTTCCATGTTCGTTTCATCCATCATTCGAGGACGAATGATTCCAAGGGAGAGATATTATGACACCTCATAAATTTCTAAGCTACGGCCTGAACAACTCTTTATTTTTATGTATGGTCATATCGGGTGATTCTTAAATTGATCATATGTATAATGGTCAATTCTTAGAGTGAGAATGGATTTGGATATAAATTAAGGTCACAAGAAGCCCCTAACACAAAGTTGAGTTTAGAACTTCCTTACTAATTAAATTTTTACATAATATTCTACATAGGTAAACTTCAAATGATTATATATCTTAGCACATAATGATTTAGGTGGCCCAAGACCGACCGAATTAAAGGTCTTTGAGTCCTCTTTCCAACGCCATCATGTTTGCCTCATTTCGAGTTCGAAATAAAAAGTTATGATTGTTTTACCAAAGACTATCAAAGTAGAGTTTTGGAGTCAGTTCCTACAACTCCTTTTTACAGGCCGTCAAAATTTTGACGACCCGTACTGTGAACTCGTCAAAAACTTCATATAATCTAAATTTTTGGGTCCAATTCTTGTGGATCCATTCTACGGGCCGTAGGAACTATTATGGATCGTAGATTGGACCCATATAATGAGGTTTTGAGCCAAACTTTTAATATAAACTCCACAAATGGGATCTACAGTCCGTAGAACAAACTAGGAACTACAGATGGACCCATAAAAGGTTTTTGTCAACTTTTAAGAGGGTTATTTTAGTCTATTCCCACCCCTTCTAAGCCTGAACAATGAAGTTTTTGCACCTAGTTAAGAGTTTAAATAGTGTTATTTAATCCTTTTACGTTCATTAACACTTCAGGTCATTAGGGCAAGGTTCCAAGAGGAGAAAGATAGGGTTTCGAGCGTTCTTTAAGTTTTCACTGATTTTACCAAGAACTTTGTTCTTCCAGGTATCTAAGGTTATTTATACTTTTGGAGTAGTTCATCCTCGAGCCCTATATCTAAATTCAGTTTGTAGTAAGTTGAATCTAGCTAGGGTTCTGCCCTCATTTATATGAAATTCCTACCTTATGTGATTTCGATATTTTATGTATCAAACTTCTTGAATTATTATTCGTGCTTGTTGTTCCACATGAACCCTATATATTGAATCTTGTTAAAAGCAATTTTAATTAGTAAGTACCCCCTAAACGTGACACGGCATACAAGATCCCGAAAGCCCTTATACAAGCCACTTAGCATGCACATTACAAGATCATATAAATTAAAGAGTTCAAACGACAACTTCATAACAAAAGATATTTATCAAAAGTAGCGGAAGTCTATGCATAGTCTCAAAGCCATCTAAATTCATAGAATAAAAGTTGGGACGTAACCCATACAAAGTTAAAAGAAAGTAAATGACATGAAAGATAAACGTGGCCTTGTCCTCGAAATTTGAGGACTCACCAAGTCTTCAAGGTTCTTCTACTGCAAGCTCTAGCCACGAGTGTGTCACGACCCAAGGTACCCCCTAGATGTGACATGGCGTAGAAGACCCCGAGAGGTCTCATACAAGCCACTTAGATGGTTTCGACTAATGATATGAATGCCGAAGGGAAATGGTTCCGGCATGTACAATAATGTGAAAGCCGAAGGAAAATGGTTCTGGCTAGTGAAATTGTGTCGAAGGGAAATGGTTCTGGCCAATGTTTAGTTGCTGACCAACCTACCTGATTTTTTAGGCTTGTCAAGGATTGAACAGGTAGCTGCTTATGACTTCGGCAGACCCTTCCCTTTCCTTTTTCTTTAAGCTTTGTTCTGCTTGAGAAACAAAGACTGAGACTTGTATTTATCTTTTGAATACAGTATTTAGTTTAAAGGCTTGTACACGTGACAACCAGATTTTGGGGTGTTGTTTAGAATGAATAAGTTTTCTGCTTTTGTCTTCTTCTTAGCTTTATATATTTATGTTTTTCTTTCATTTTTATTGGGTCGAGGCTGACTTTTCTTGGTGGGAAAGGACAAGTGTCATCACATCCATTTTTGGGTCGTGAAAGAAATTGGTAAGAATAGTCATATAGTCTAGTAGGAGCTATGAGTTGCAGCTAATGAATTGTAGTAATTAGAAATGAGAGCATAGTTGAGAAGTGTTGCTAAGCTTAAAAGTTATGAGTCATATCACTCAAGGCATAGTAGTCATATTCTTACTTCATGCCCTGATACCCTTGTTTCATATCATGGCCTGTAATCTTTAAATCTTATGTGAGCTTTGTGCCAAGCGTGCTCTAGTTCAATTTCAAAACTCTCAGTTTGAATTTCTTCCGCCTATGTTAGTAGACAAGTTCATAAGTCAAAAGATAGTAAGAGTAACTCCTTTCCCTCCCATGCTCAGTTTAACCGTTATTCGAGGACGAATGATCTCAAGGGGGAGATATTGTTACACCCTGAAAATTTTTAAGTTAAGAAGCAAACTATTCTTCATTTACGTATAAGGTCATGTCAGGTGATTCTTAAATTGCTCATATGTGTAAAGGTCAATTATTTAGTTTGGCAATAGATTTGGATATGAATTAAGGTCACAAGAACTCCCTAGCACAAAGTTGAGTTGAAAGCTTCCTCACCGATTAAGTTTTGACATAAGATTCTACTTCGTTTAAGTTCAAACGATCATATTTCTCAGCACATAATTAATTAGGTGGCCCATGACTACCAAATTAAAGGCCTTTGAATCCTCTTTCCAATGCTACCAAGTTTGCCCCATTTTGAGTTTAGAGTAAAAATTGTGACCATTTTTTACCAGAGACTACCACATCAGAATTTCCCTGAGTCAGTCTTACGAATCCTTTCTTTGGGCCGTCGAAATTTCGACGACCCGTATAGTCAACTCGTCAAAAACTTCAGAGAGTTTGATTTTTGGGGTCCAATTTCTACGAATCCCTCCTATGGGTCTTGGAACTTTTGTAGGCCGTAGATTAGACTCCTAGAATAGAGTTTTGAACCATAAAATTCAATATAAATTTCATGGATGAGATCTACGGTGCGTAGAACAAATCATGAATCATAGATGGACCCGTATAAGGTTTTTTTAGCTTTATGAGGGATACTTTAGTCTTTTCCCACCCCTTCTAAGCCTAAATCCAGACCTTTCCACACCTAGTTAAGGGTTTAGATAGTGTTAATCAGTTGTTTTATGTTCATTAACACTTAAAGTCATTTGAGCAAGGTTCCAATAGGAGAAAAAGCTAGGCTTTCAAGTGTTCTTTCTGTTTCACCAAGCACGTTGTTCTTCCAGGTATGTAAGGCTATCATAGTGATGGACTGAGTTTGTCCTCACGCCCTACATCTCTCTAAATTCAGAAAAAGAGTAATCTAGGGTTTTATCCCTACTATTTGAGTTTTCTTGAGACGAGTTGTTGATTTTTGAGTTTCTATTCCCGATTACTGAGTTGCTATATATATTATATTGAGATTCTTGAGTTGGTTGCTATGTATATTTTCAGCATGAGCCCTAGTACTTGAGCATTTATTGAGTTATTATTGAGAATCTTTTAACCAAACAATTGTCTTAAACTAATTTTCTGAAAAGCAAAGATGAGGTTTGAGAAGAGTTTTATATATGATTTGAAAAAGAGTATAAGGGAACTAAATATTCCCAAATGTATCATTTTTTTTCATTGAGAAAAGAGAAAATTTGATTTCTAAATGAGTTAATGAGTTCAGAGATAGTTCAGACTTGTTACCTCTCTTAAGAGGATATTTTGAGAAATTACCTCAAATTGAGAAAGAGTATGTTTTATACATTTCAGCATGAGTATATATTTATTGGGAGTAGTATTGAGCATTAATATGGGGATGAGTTCAGACAACTCACATTCCTCATAAACCATGTATGCAACATGAGTAAAGGATCATAATTTTTAGATGACTCCTTATTGCTTTTGAGCAGAGCTTTAGTAGATCCACTTAGTTGAGGTTTCCTATATCCCGGCAAGGTATAAGACAATTCTGACAACATGGGCGAGACGTTGTATCATCATGTTACACATAGTGATGGTTGTTGGTTAGAGAATCTCCCTAATTGAGTAAAGAGTATTTTTTTTGTATTTTCTTGTACATCCTTGAGTTAGCCTCTTTTACTTGTTAAGCTTTAAACATTCTATCTTTTACTTATGCTTTGAGTTTAGTTGAGGTGAGTAGTTCTTTAGCCTTATTAGTTTAGTTATTTATTCATTTAGCTTTATTACATACTCGTATATTGAATGTACTGATGTCATTCGACCTGCATCTTTTTATGATGCAGATACAGGTGTTCAGGATCATCAACACACACTTCATTGAGATCACTTTGCACTCCAGTTAGCTTTTGGTGAGCCTCCTTGCATTTTTGAGGACTTCACTTTTCTTTTCAGTTAAGTCATTTGGGGTGTCGTGGGTCTTGTCCCGACATCCATGTTGAACTATAGAGGCTTCATAGATAGATAGAGTTGAGCAGTCTCTCAGTATTTACTTTTCCTTGAGATGTTTTGCAAACAATTACCTATGTTATTGAGTATTTTACAGACAGTTTGATTATCGTATTTTCTTTGAGTTTGAATATTCTAAATTCTATTTCTAAGCTTATTATCGCTTCAGTAACTCTTCCGCTAATTAGTCAGCCAGGCCAGGGGTTCATTTGGGGACCATAAATGGTTCTCGATTGTCGGCCACGTCTAGGGTGTAGGCTCGGGGTGTGACACATTCCTTCTCACATAAGCTCTTCGAGGGTCCATATTCTGAAAAGCATCAGACAAGATTTAGGAGAATGATCTTTATAGAGATAGACTCTATGGCGCGACTTTAGAGCAATGAAAGAAGTGAAGTTTCCTAAATGCTTTGCAGCCTCCTATTCATAAATGTGGCGCGCTTTACACTTATGAACAAGACTCTACTCAACGCGCCTTGTCAGACATCCAAGGACCTTTTTCTAAATCCTTGTGCTCTGATTACTAAGTTTGTCACAACCCAAAGTACACCCTAGTGGTGACATGGCATATAGGAACCGAGAGGCCCTACACAAGCCACTTGGCATGCACACAACACAATGTATAGAGATAAAGAGAGTTCATATCAAAGTAAAGTGTTTGACATATAAGCGGAAGCCTAACATAGTCTTGACAAGTCAATCTAATACATCAAGAATGGTTGGGATGTAAACCATACACCACGTACAAAATCCATAAACTAAAGAAATATTATAAGAAAAGTAAAGAGGACATGGTCCTTGCAACATGAGGACTCACCAAGTCTTCAAATCCTTAAAGCGATCAACTAGCCATGAGCGGGAGGAGAGGAAATGTCACACCCTACATTATTAAACAATGTAGGCACAAGTATGCATTAGTATGTGGAATGCACTAAGTATGAGGGACATGCATAGAAACGTAAAACATGATCATAAGAGGACATAAGGGGAAAGCATGACATGCAAGACCAAGCTAAAAAATAGTAAAACCTTTAAAGAAGATTCATAACGCATGAACATGGTCAATGTATATTAAAAGCACATTGAAAGAAAGCTTCATAAAAACTTTGAAAGTAACTTAGTTTATTTTGTGTGATATTAACTTTAACCGAAAATAGACAATGCAAGTCATAACATGGAATCCGATGTAACTCCCACATCAAGAAAGGAGAGTCTACTTGTCAAGGTAGGAATCCATATCATGATTCATATGCTATTTGTGGATCCACTAGCTAGGTCATTTAAGATAAACCTATGGGGCACATAGTTGGGAACTAGAGGTTGCTACTAGAAACTACCCTATTTGAGCCTTCACCTCAAGTTCTCTCGGTGCTAAGTTAAATCCCAACGGAATAGTCATATTCATAAACATATTATCATACATGGAAAAGTACAATTAAGTTTCTAATCCAATTTTAACACATCAAAGAGTAGCTCATTAAATTTTGAATCAAGCATGTGTGAGAAAATCTTTCACCAATCATGATTCCTTAATATGGGAGAAAATCCTTTCACAATTTCATTGATGCTCATCTTAAAGCAACCTAGATCATAAAACTTTCCTTTTCATAAATCATGCATAACTTTAATGAAAACAATATCCATAGATTCATAGGTTCTTCATAAATTCATGCCTTTAAGAATTCATAGTCAAAATCATGAAAGTTTGATAGGTTCATATGAAATTAATTTGAATGCATGTAATTGAGTCAAAACATTCATAATAAGATCAAATTTGAACAATTGAGTCCACACAATTAGAACCCATAAAGAATTGAATGAAAATCTAACCAACTTAATGAAATTTAACTTGGTGAATTGAGAAATCTTTGAGGCTCAATGGGTGAATGGAACCCATTGATGAAACCCTACATACCTTTCTATTCAATGCCAAATATCAAATGGTGGAAAATCAGACTTGATTTAGAAACCTTAGCTTCTTCTTCTTTGATCTTGAGAGAGTGTTTTTGAAGAAAACCTTGGAGGGAATTTGGGGTTTTGAGTGAATGAGAGAGTTGGGGAAAATTTTGGGGTAGAAGGGTATTTATAAGGCTTAAAAATAGGGGTAAAATGACATAGTATAGGCATTTAAGGCATAGGAAAAGACTCAAATACCCTTAAGAAATAATTATCGGATGGCTTCTACAGTTTGGATCTACGATCAGTAGAACATCCTATGGCCCTTACTGGTCAATCGTGGAACCAACTTTAGAAACCCAAATTCACCTTACTTCTCATGAGACCTTTCTACGAGTCGTCGAATTACCTGTGGTCCGTAGACCCCTTCCATAGTTCTCAACTTCTAGTCTAAAATTCTACCAAATCTGGGACCTTTCTACGGAACCATCCTACGGCCCGTAAAACTTCCTCTAATTCATCGTGGCTACTCATAGGTTAAACTTTAGAAATTTGAAATATCCAAAAACTCAACTTCATTCCTACGAATGTCATCTACGACCCGTAGAATCTCCTACAAACCGTAGACCGGTCTCGTAGGCCACAACCAGTAGACAAAACATGAGGTTCTTCTTTTTTTCTAATTTTCGAGGTGTTACAGTTTAAAAGTTTAAGATTTAGATTTAGATTTAGCTAGAGGTGAAGAAGAGGGGTCAATGAAGAAGAGGGGTTAATGAAGTTGCACATGTACTTAATAGGCTGTGAAAATCTAAAATTAACTTAATTTTTAAATTAGACTAGTAAAATATACTATATTTTTAATATAAAAATTAAATAATATAATATGAAGAAAATAATATTAACTTAGGACTAATATTGGGCCCGTGCATAATCCATCAGTGTATATAATAGAAGATAAATTTTCGACATATATGCTATTTGTCATTAAATTAAAAAATAAGGATATTTTGGTCATTTGACTCTATGCATTTATGCTATACACGTGGCTTATATTTTAAGTACTTTTCTATATATTAGAAAGGAGAGTTTCAACATGTCAGCTATTTGACATTAAGTGAAAAGTTTGAGGGTATAATAGTCTCTAGAGCATTTTGTAGGATAAAATTTGCTTAAGGTTGTATTTTGTGCGTAGGTATTTGGACCATATCAACAACTTCAAAAAAGTTCCATTCTTTTCTATAAAATTATAGAACATGCCCTACATTGAAGTGACAATTAATATGGTGGGACCCATTGCATCACCTATGCCTACAGTTAGTTGTGTGAGATCCTCTCAAATCTTGCCAAATGTAATAGTGGGTCCTACTGGGTTGAAAATTTGATATCCTAGCTAGGAAGTCTTGGATTCGTATACCATGTAGGTGAGAAAATCGTCTGTGACTAGCTATCCTTATTCTCCTCCCAAGAATGTTTAGTTATATGGGTCAAAAACTCCAAAAATAGTAAGGGTGCTTGTGTTGTGATTTTGAGTTCCTTGACTTGTGTTCTAATAGTAACCACAGGAAGAAGGGAAGTCACCAAATGTGGGAAAGAGTACCTTTTTCTTACTCGAAGGAACAGGCTTCAAATTTCCTTTTCTAGGTACCTCTACATTTCTTCAAAAGATAGCCTTTGTAAGATAATTTCTTTTCTTTTTCAGATGTTGCACATAAATTTGTGAATTTAGCCAAAGACCAAGTTGCAATGCCCATTCTCATTTATGTTGGACTAAAACGGTCCTGAATAATTTTAACTAATATGGGATTTT
Source organism: Solanum appendiculatum (assembly GCA_018342035.1). Classification (NCBI taxonomy): domain Eukaryota; kingdom Viridiplantae; phylum Streptophyta; class Magnoliopsida; order Solanales; family Solanaceae; genus Solanum; species Solanum appendiculatum. Next base: position 439,116 of record JAGDQO010001247.1, on the reverse strand, counting down.
ATTCGCACACTCAATAATTCTCTTTTCAAACTAAGTTTTATATGGCTTATTTCCATGATTCACGAGTTAAAGATTCAATGTGTTTGTGTACCTTCCACATCATCATAATATCTATAGCCATAAAGGTTGTGCGATGGTTGATGAAAAATTTTCTGAGCCAAGATCACATCCTTTGAAGATGTAAATGAAATTATCGAAAGAAGAATTATATTTGATCAAGAGTTCCTAGCAGGAAGGCTTTGCACCGATAATGAATGAATGAAATAGTAGAATCTTAGTAATAGTGTAGATCGAACACTTATTGAAGAATAATTTAATTTTTTTACACTCCCTCTATTTCATATTAACTGAATTTGTGAGGCAATGCACATTTATTAAGAAAAATATTCAAGGACATAATTAAAATCATACTTTTGTTGGGATAGATACTATTAACCATGTGTTTAGTTATAATATTTATTATAGAATAATTATTTATTCATTTTAAATAGATCATATATTCGTTTATGGTGTCTGTTTACTTATATAGTAGATGATTTAGTGTATAGAGTTTTAGCTTATATACAAAGGATTAAATCATCGGTTCTTATAAGTATAATGTTTTTTGTTCCCAATCTAAGATGGGAATTGGACATGCCATCGGTACAATTTTAGCATAAGATTATATGCAGTTTATCTTGATTATGGGAATGATATAGTTCCAACTTCTTGTGCTAGTGCATTTTGTATGTATTGAACGGGACTGAGTAGAGATAGTTGCTTTAGACTGACTTACAAATGCATATTCTCTAAAATATTAAATGTACTTATATTCTTAATTCCAATATAACTATTATGATCTGTATATGTTAATTATCGTTTTGATTTATTAAAAGGTGAGATTCTGAGATGGGTTAATATGCATGGTAGATTAGATGATAATAATATATATTGGTGAAATAATAAGTTAGTTGAAGGAATCCCTGTCTCGATATACTTATTGATGATATGCTTTCATCGTGTCAAACCTTGTAAATGGATTTATGAATCCGACACATGAAATAAGTTAAGCAGTGTTCTAAAGGAAACTAATCTTTGAATTAAATTCATCAGTAATTTAATTTATTGAGTAGAATCTGTAATCTTAACATGGGGAATTATATAAGTATTTAATGGGAAATTTTGAAATATAAATGTAGGAGTGCAATTACGAATTTCTAGTGGAGTGATTTGTAATTTATTATGGTAAAAATAATTCAAATTAATTATTTAAATTTTTTTTCATAATAGGAAGCCTCAGTAATTAATTATGTGGTCCCTACCGTGCCCATATTTAACTAGAACTCAGAATTATATTCTAAGGGGAAAAATGAGTAGTATGTATCTTTCTCTATTCTAAGGAAAGGGAGAAGTACATGTCTTTTTCTATTCAAAGGAAAAGGAGAAGTATGTGTTTTTTTCTATTTTAAGCAAAGAGAGAAGTACATGTTTTTTTCTATTTAAAGGAAAAACAGTATGTTTCCTCTCTGACTTGGACTAGGAAGAAATCTCTATAAATAGGAATTCTTCTAACTCTTGAAAGAGAATAAGTTTTCTACACAATACTTGCCCACCCAAGTATTGAGAGAGGTCGGAAGTGAACTTGGGATCACTGTAGAAGACCGCAGAACTGTTGTCCAACTTGTGGATTCACTTTAAGGTTCTAGCTTGTGGCCTAACTTATGGATTCGCTTGAAAGTATCTGCTCACGCTTCAACAGGTAATTCTTGAATTAAATTTCAGAAAGTTTATGTGCTCTAGCATGATTTTATGTGTTCTAGCATAAACTGTTGGTTATCTATTATTCATACAAGTTGTATGATTCTAGTATGCTTCCGTTGTGCATACTACTTTCCAACAATTGGCATGAAGAGCTAGACTTACATCTAAATAAATAACCTAAAATATATATTTGCATATATATTGTACAATCATGAACTTGATTATGCTGTATATTTTGGGTCGGCTTTGTACTGAAAAGAAAAGGAGGACACCTTTTTTACTTATGCCGCTGCCGCCGATGAGAAGACAGCCTGGACCAATTTTTTTAACATTTTTTTTTATCGTGTTTAATTTAAAAATAATTTGGAAACTGTTGGTTTGGCTTCTCACGACAGTGGACCAATATAATATTCTTTGTACTATGACTTAAAAAAATACAAACAAGAGATGTTCACTTGGAGTTGTTAATTGACAACTGTAAAGTTATTAAGTTGTTAATTGACACTTGTAGTCTGTAGAGAGGCAATAACTATAGAAGCTTCAAATGAATAGCATAAGCCCTTGTTAATTGTCTTTTTTTTTTTTCCGAAAAGTTTTATTTATTCACATTAGCCTTGTTAAGCTTTGGAGCTTTAGGCGGCGGTAGTAAGAATTATTTTTCCCTTTTTAAGTGGGTTAAAATTCTTAAGTCATGTGAATAACGGTGCTAACTACTAATTAGAAAATTTGTCATTCTCTAATTTGTCATAAATAATTGCTACCTTGTTTTGAAATTTTCAGTAAGGAAGTCAACTAGAATTGGCTTGATTTTGTTCTCCGGGAAATTAATTATATGGGCATTTTTTTTGTTTCTTCTTTTATATATATGATAAAAGTTAAGAATTTGTGATTAATAAATAGTGTTATTAATTAGATCTATTTATTCGGAATCACTATTATATTTTAAAAGTCTTATACATGTAGAAATATGTTAATACATTGTCATGACACAATCTCTCGAGTCATGATAACGCCTACCGAACCACCAACTGGCAAGTCAAACCCGGTCTCGTAACTTAACAGTAATGGGACTACGGGTGAAAACTAACCTCAACTAAGCGGAAACATAAATAAAGAAACACTTAAAGGAAAAGCGGAAGCGACAACATCTATATACAACAAAAAGGATACCTCCCAGAACCTGGAAGTCACATGTACAGAACTACTAACAAGAGTACAAGTCCCAAAAGTGGACCACAGAAACTAGATTGTCTCAACAACAAAAGACAAGAGAAAATATATCAATAGATGGAGACAGGTAACCCCAGAACGCCATGTGCTCACCCTCGTCTTTGAAACATACTGTTGTATGCTCGAACTCAACGCTGATAGTTGGTATTCAGACCTGCATCACGAAACAGATGGAGAGTGTAGCATGAGTACCAGAACAACAGGTACCCAGCAAGCATCAAAGGCCGACTGAGCAAGAAAGGTAAACATAGACAGAAAGGATAGCATCAACACAAAGAAAGGTCAAGCGAATAGGAAAAGAAGCACACGAGCGCACCGAAGCAAATCTAAGTACAACTAAACTAAACCTAACTGGAACCCCATAAGCCCAGAAGGTACACTTGTGCACAAGTTTAAATAAAACCCGAACGGACCCCATAAGCCCGACAGGTACACAGAAGAGCTAGATCTACGGAACCAAAGGAAACCAACTCCGAACCGAAACAACCAGTCATCCCTGACCCAGCCAACAAATCCGATTTCCAAATTAACTCACCTAACCTGCTAACATTCCGAGTGCCTTGTCCTTAGCTAAACAAGCGCTGCGGGGGGTACGATGACCCCTCTAAGGTTTTGACATCCAACCGCCAACCAACTAACACCCCGGGGGCCCTGTCCCAGCCGGTCGTGTGAGCCATCTGACACTCCGGGGGCCCTGTTCTAGCCGGGTGAGTGCGCGGTGCATGCGAACCCCGAAGAGAACCTTAATTGACTTATATCAACCTTCCTAGCCAACTGATACTCCGAGGGCCCTGTCCCAAGCAAGACAAGTGAGTCAGCTAACACTCCAGGGGGCCCTGTCCCAAGCCAGCCAGAGTGTGTAAGGCAGGTCAACTCCGTAGAGGATCTTAAATTCCAAGAAAACGTGGATCGTCGTCCACTCCCAATCACACCCCAACACGAGCGTAACAACTCCAAGTCCTAGTGGATCGACACCCACTGCCAATTACAACACCACAGAACTGACCTCGAAGCACTCAACCAGGAAGATACCATGCCTCCGACAACGCATCAGCATTGCAGAAAAAGGAAAGAAAAGACAGAGGATCGCAAGTACTACAAAGCTAAACTAAAATCAACTATCAGACACAAGTCTCCTATATCGTTTTACAAGGACCTAGTCCATCCGAATCGACATCGGATACATACCAAAGTCAACCAGGTGCATGGGTCTATGTCAACACTAGTCTATCCTAAACTAAGGCCAAAGATATAATCCAAAACAATAAGCAACAAACCAGATAATCCGCATGCAACAACATGTAAAAAGCCCAATAGATAATGCACCACAATCACAGATAGGCAACCCCTCCGGTAACATGGTACTAACCCCGAAATATCCCAAAAATCAACCCTAAAGCATGGTTTCTAAGAAGAAGAGAAGAAACACTAGCTGCCCAGCCAAGATTCACACAAATCATCAAGTATCTACACAATCAGGCTAAATCTAAAGAAAGGGAAGTCGTAACCTACTAGAAGGCTGATCGAGTGCTCTCCAAATCACTCTGCCGGAGCTTTTCCCTTTCGAACGGTCTCAGACAGCTGCCACACTACCATAAATAGAATCACAGCGTTAGTACGGTCATTTAGATAATAAAATCATCAAAATCGGAGACGAACCAATATCAGAGTCAAAATCAGGAACGTGGGACCCGCTTTGGATTTTCTAGAATTGACTCCATGAAGAGGTCCCAAATCATCCCCCGAGACAGTGTTCCAAAACAGAAAACCCATCGGGGCTCGGATCAGCTCCAGCAACACAAAATAAGAAACGCAAAACTTTACACAATTAGCTTAGGATAGTAAGTTACGCCTCGAATTCCCAAAAATCAAGAACTAACCAACACAATCTGAACACTAACCCACGAAGCCAATGAGATTCTGAGCACATGGGACTTCGAATCACCGAAAACCGACTTAAGATGAGGGAGATATGAATTTTTGAACTTTCTTTCAAATGAACGTCGACCTCAACATATATAACCACTGCCAGTCGCTGACCTCCGAGAACGCGGCCAAGGCCCCGCGAATACGGAGGGAAAACAAACAATACTCTGCAAACGTCGCCAGGGGCCCACGAATGCGGAGAGAAGGAATTCTCACCTTTGCGAACGCGGAGAGGAAGAGTCCCCATACCTCCGCGAACGCAAAGCACCACCATCCACGAATGCGGAGAAGAAGATCTCAGACCTCCGTGAACGCGGAGCAAAGCCCACGAATGCAGAGAGGACAGGCCCACACCTCCGCGAACGCGAAGAAGGAATGGGTCTGCAACATCAGTTGTGCACCAACTGAGTTTTGGGAATGCCCAAAACTCCGACGTGGTGCTCGGGATTCAATCGGAACCCCGTGCATGCAAACGAGATATGCTACCCCATCAAATTCGATGTTCCAGACTCAAGGGCGCAATCAAAATTCCAATACGAGGTCGTTTCGATAAAAAGTGGGTCCCACACCCGAAGTTCCAATTTAGCCAACTTCCATCGAGGGCCTCGAAATTAGATCGGGAGCCTTGAGTAGCGCACGAAGGGTAATTCTAGTCCAAACTTGTCATTCCGAAACTAACTACGCTAACATAATTCTCATCCAAGTGTGTTTACCAAGAAAGTTGACCAAAGTCAACCTTATGCAAAATTTCAAAGGCTAAAGCGTCAAATGGCCCCAAAGTAACACCGAAAGCGTTGGGACTCATGCCAATCATGCTACAAGCCTAATTTGGCCGCTCCAGAGCTGATGGAACCATTTGAAATACCTTATGAGGTTGGTTACCCGAGGTTATGAACGAAATTAACTTTTCAAGGTTCAAAAGCTCCAAAACAGAAAACAGGCATAAAACCTAAACGAATGACCAGACGACCGAACAGTCAGTGCCAACAAGTCATAAATGACTTGGGGTCGCTATAGGAACGCTCTAAACGACGGAAAGGAGGCATTAACATAGAAATGACCTTAAGGGTCATTAAAACATCAACTACTAAAAGGACTTTCGTCCGCGAAAGTAAGAGTCAAGAAGTACCTTAGGGCTCAAACAATTGGGGAACTGCTCCTGCATGTCCCGCTTGGTTTCCCAGGTAGCCTCCTTGACTAGACAATGCTTCTAATGGACCTTCACCACAGGAATGGCTCTAGACCTCAGATGCCTCACCTCTCTGGCTAAAATAGCAACTGGCTCCTCAATATAGGTCAGGCGATCATTCAACTCAACGGTATCATACTAGAACACGTGAGACTCATCTGGAATATAACGACGCAGCATCGAAACATGGAAAACTGGATCAATAGCTTAGAATGTTAGAGGTAAAGCTAATTCTTAGGCCACCTCATCCACTGTCCTCAGAATCTCAAAGGCCCCAATATACCTGGGGCTAAGCTTGCCCCGCCTCTGAAATATCATCACGCTCTTCATGGGCGATACTTGAAGGAATACTCTATCACCAACGGCAAATCTCAACAGTCGATGCCTGCGATCTGCATAACTCCGTTGTCTTCTCTAAGCTGTCTTGAGCCTATCCTGAATCAACCTCACATGCTCTAAGGACTCCTAAAAAAAGTTCGTACCACGTGGCCTTGGCTCCGTAGACTCAAATCAACCAACTGAAGTGTGACAATGCCTACCATACAAGGTCTCAAACGGGGCCATCTGGATGCTAGAATGGTAGTTGTTGTTGTATGCAAACTCCACCAAGGGACAGAACTGATCCCACTGACCTCCAAAATCCATAACACAGGCCCGCAACATATCCTCAAGAACCTGAATAGTACGCTCTGACTGGCCATTAGTCTGCGGGTGAAATGTTGTGCTAAGATTGACACAGGTGCCCAACTCCTCCTAAAACACCCTTCAAAAGCTGGAAGTGAACTGTGAACCCTGGTCTAAAATGATGGAAACAGGCACACCATGAAGACGGACTACCTCCCAAATGTAAATACAGGCTAACTTCTCAGCACTGAAGGAAGTATGAACGGGGAGAAAATGTGCTGACTTGGTTAATCGATCCACGATTACCCAAATGCTGTTAAGACCTCTAGAATTCCGTGGCAACCCCACAATGAAATCCATGGTGATATGCTCCCACTTCCACTTAGGAATGGGTAATCTCTGCAACTCACCACCAGGCCTCAAATGCTAGGCCTTCACCTGCTGGCAATATAAGCAACGAGACACATAGTTTGAGATGTCCCTCCACATACTACCAGTAATGCTGCCTCAAATCACGATACATCTTAGTTTTTCCCGGATGGAAAGAATATCTGGAGTCATGTGACTCTCTAAGAATCAGCTGAATCTAATCCCCAACTCTCGAAACACACAAACGATCGGCAAACCTCAAAACCCCATCTGAGTCTAATGTAGCCTGTCCGATGTCACATGCCAATACACTATCTCTGAGTACCACCAGAAACTCATTCTAGAACTGACAACCACGGATCTGATCAAGCAGAGATGACTGAACTCCCACATAAGCTAACACCCGACAGGAATCTGAAACATCAAGTCTAATCATCTGATAGGCTAGGGACTGAATGTCCAAAGCCAAGGGTCGCTCCGAAACAGAAAGGAAGGCTAGACTACCTATACTCCTTGCCCTCCGACTCAAGGCGTCTGCTACTACATTCGCCTTGCCCTGGTGGTAGAAAATAGAGAGATCGTAGTCCTTCAGGAGCTCAATCTAACGGCGCTGCCTCGAATAAAGATCCCTCTGGCTCATAATGTACCGAAGGCTCCCGTGATCAGTATAAATCTCGCAATGAACTCCATACAAGTAATGCCTCCAGATCTTAAGCGCAAAAACTACCACCGCCAACTCCAAGTCATGAGTGGGGTATTTGTGCTCATGCAGCTTAAGCTGCCTCGACGCATAAGAATTAACCCGGCCCCGCTGCATCAAAACACCACTAAAACAAACGCCGGATGCGTCACAATATACTGTGAAGCCCTCGCCCTCAACTGCAAAAGTCAATATAGGAGCGGTGGTAAGCAACTCCTTAGGCCTCAGAAATCTCCTCTCACACTCCTTCGACCACACAAAGGGAGCATCCTAGCGAGTCAACTGAGTCAAAGGCACCGCTATAGTGGAGAAACCCTCGACAAAGCACCTGTAGTACCCTGCCAATCCGATGAAGCTCCGAATCTCGGTCACAAAAGTGGGCCTAGCCCAATCACAAATATCCTCAATCTTCACCGGATCCACCATAATGCCATCCTTGGACACCACGTGCCCCAAGAATTATACAGACTCAAGCCAAAACTCACACTATGACAACTTGCCATAAAACCGATGATCTCTCAAAGTCTAGAGCACTATACTCAAATGCTGCTCATGCTCACCATGGCTCCGCGAGTATATCAAGATGTCATCAATGAAGACTATGTAAAAGGAGTCCAGATACGGCCTGAATACACGAGTCATCAAATCCATAAAGGCAGCAGGGGCATTAGTCAACCCAAAAGACATCACCAGGAACTCATAATGGCCATAACGAGTCCTAAATGCTGTCTTAGGGATGTCCGCTGCTCTAACACTTAACTGGTGGTAGCCGAATCTCAAGTCAATCTTGGAAAACTCTGTGCCACCCTGAAGCTGGTCAAACAGATCTTCAATATGAGGCATGGGGTAATGGTTCCTCACCATCACCTTATTCAGCTGCCTGTAATCAATACACATCTGCATAGTACCATCCTTCTTCTTCACAAACAGGACTGGAGCACCCCAAGGCGATATGCTAGGCCAAATGAATCCCTTACCCAAGAGATCCTGAAGCTGAACACTGGGTTCATTGTGCTCTGCTGGGGCCATACGGTATGGTGGGATGGAAATAGGACGAGTACATGGCTCCAAGTCAATGGCAAAGTCAATGTCCCGATCTGGGGGTAGGCCAGGAAGTTCGGCAGGAAACACGTCGGCAAACTCTCGGACTATAGGCACTGAATCATTTATAGAGCACTCCCTACTAATATCCCTAACATAAGAAAAAATAGCAAAACATCTGCTATCCACTAGCCTCTAGGCCTGAATACAAGAAATCACCCCAACTGGCGTGCGACTACATAAGCCCTGCCACACCACCGGTGGAATACCAGGCATGGCTAGAGCAACGGTGTTGGCATAGCAATCTACGACCGCTCGGTCAGGGGATAACCAGTCCATACCAAGAATCAAATCAAAATCCACCATACTAAGCACAATAAGGTCAACATGAGTGACCTTCCCCCGAATAGTCACCACACATGATCTACAAACCTGATCCACTACTAAAGAATCCTCTACTGGGGTCGAAACACACAAAGGTACCGCCAAAGGCACTAGACTCATCCCCAACTGAGGAACACAATTACCAGACACATACGAATAAGCAGAACCAGGATCAAATAAAGCTGAAACGGGCTGATGGCATATGAGAACTGTACCTCTGATCACACTATCCGATGCCTCGGCCTTTACTCTAGCTGGAGCTGCATAGAAATGGCCCTGGGCGCCTCTACCACACGCATCTACTCTGCCACCTATCTTGCCTTCCCAAACACCTTGAGGCTGACATCCCCCTCTAGTTGGAGGTGCTGCTTGTACCGGTCTCGCTCTCTGTGGGGTTAGTAAGGCTGGTCTGGAGACAGGGCACTCTCTAGACCAATGACCAAGCTCCCCACAAGTAAAACAACCTGCAAAGATCTGCTCATCGCTGGAGGCCGACCGCCCCGACCTGATGAACCTATCTGAAACCTGCCTCGGCCCTGACTCAGACCGACACTATACCCAGTCTGATGGTGATGGTCACCCTCGAATAACTGCAATGCTGCCTAAAATGTGGGCTGACCTGACTTGAACCTCTGATAAACCTGGTCCTGAGTAAATCTAGGCCTAGAACGGGACCCACTAGCTCTATCATACTGCCTATCCCTCTTGTCGCTGCCCCTTAGGCCTCGTGACGTAGCTACGCTAGAGTGCGGGCATGGTCCACTACATCCAGAAAAGAGCGTCTTACTGAAACCATCGACTGCGACTCAATGCGCAGTTGCAATCTCAAACACCGGACAAAACATCTAACTCTCTCCTCCTCCGTGGGCAAGATCATAGTTGCATGACAGGACAATTCGAGGAACCTCGCCTCATACTCCGACACCGTCATGGAGCCGTGCTCCAACCTCGAGAACTCATCACGAAGCTGATCTCTAACGCTCCATGGAATAAATCTGGCCAGGAAAGCCTCTGAGAACTCTGTCCATGACACTGGTAGGGACCTAACTGGTTTGGTCTCCATAAAAGAACGCCACCATTGCTGGGCCGATCCACCTAGTTGATATGCCGTGAAGTTGGCTCCCCTCAACTCCACCAGGCCCAAAGTCTGCAGTCACTCCCGGTAAGTAGTAAAGAACTCCTGGGCATCCTCGCCAACTGCTCCAGAAAACCTCGGCAGTGATAGCCTAAGAAACACCCCGAGCATCTTCTGCTCCCTCAACGGCATAACTCCATCTAGAACATCCGGCTGGATGGCAGCCGGTGCTGGTGGCTGCTGAACCTCTGGAGCCGTTGCTGCAGGCTGACCCTCCGGTGCTGGAACCGGCTCTGGAGCGGGCTCTGGAGCCTACTGCTATTGCTGAATTCCCCCTATCACAGCTAAAATATGCTCAAGCATCGCCTAAAGATCAGGGGCGGTAGCTGGTGGGGCGGTAGCTGGGCTGGTCCCGACCGCATCGGTTGAGGAGAAATCTGCTAAATCCGAGGCTCTACCTCCGGCTCCGGAGTCTTCGCTCTATTGCGGCCTGGTGCCGCCGCATCACCTTGACCTCGGGGTCGACCTCTATTACGCGTACGAGCCATCCTGCATCAGAATGAAACAAGTAATATTCTAAGAAACCAATCAGACAACAACGCACAAAAATGATACAAAACATGAAAATCCCCTAAGGACATTCTGTAGTCCCCCGAAGATAAGTCACGGACGTCTCCGCACTGATCTGCAGTACTCTACTAAATGCTACCTCTGTACAAGTGAGACCAATGAACCTGGCTCTGATACCAACATCTCACGACCTGATCTCTCGAGTCATGATGACGCCTACTGAACCACCAGTAGGCAAGCCAAATCTAGTCCCGAAACTTAACAGTAATGGGACTGTGGGTAGAATCTAACCTCAACTAAGCAGACGCATAGATAAAGAAACACATAAAGGAAAAGCGAAAGCGACAACATCTATATACAACAAAAAGGATATCTCCAAGAACCTGAAGTCACATGTACAGAACTACTAACAAGAGTACAAGTCCCAAAAGTGGACCACATAAAATAGACTGTCTCAACAACAAAAGACAAGGAAAAACATATCAACAGATGGAGACAGGTAACCTAGAACGCAATGTGCTCACCCTCGTCTCTGAAATAGACTGTTGCAGGCTCGAACTCAACGCTGATAGCTGGTGCTTGGACCTGCATCATGAAACAGATGCAGAGTGTAGCATGAGTACCAAAACAACAGGTACCTAGTAGGCATCAAAGGCTGACTGAGCAAGAAAGGTAAACGCAGACATAAAGGATAGAATCAACACGAACAACGGTCAAGCAAATAAGAAAAGAAGCACACGAGTGCACCGAAGCAAATCTAAGTATAGCTAAACTAAACCTAATTGGAAACCCATAAGCCCCGAAGGTACACTAGTGCACAAATTTAAATAAAACTCGACAGGTACATAGAAGAGCTAGATCTACGGAATCAAAGGAAACCAACTCCGAACCGAAACAGCCAGTCATCCCTGACCCAGCCAACAAATCTTATTTCCAAATTAACTCACCAAACCTGCTAACACTCCGGGGCCCCTGTCCCAAGCCGGATGAGTGATGCGGGGGGTACGACGACCTCTCTAAGGTTTTGACATCCAACCACCAACCAGCTAACACCTCGGGGGCCCTGTCCCAATCAGACGGGTGAGCCAGCTGACACTCCGGGGGCCTTGTCCAAGCGGGGCAAGTGCGCGGAGCATGACAACCCCGAAGAGAACCTTAATTGACTTATATCCAATTGCCTAGCAAACTAAAACTCTGGGGGCCCTGTCCCAAGCCAGAAAAGTGAGTCAGCTTACACTCTCAGAGGCCCTATCCCAAGCCAGACAGAGTGTATAACGCAGGTAAACTCTGTAAAGGATCTTAAATTCAAAGAAAACGTGGATCGTCGTCCACTCGCAATAACACCCCAACACGAGTATAACAACTTTAAGACGCCCACTGCCAATTACAACATCACAGAACCGACCTCGAAGCATTCAACCTGGAAGATACCACTCCTTCGACAATACATCAGCATCGCAGAAAAAGGGGAGAAAAGGCAAAGGATCACAAGTACCACAAAGCAAAACTAAAATCAACTATCAGACCCAAGTCTGCTATACCGATCTACAAGGACCTAGTCCATCTGAATCGATGTCAGATAGATACCAAAGTCAACCAGGTACATGGGTCTAAGTCAACACTAGTCTATCCTAAACTAAGGACATATATAATCCAAAACAATAAGCAACCAACCAGATAATCCACATGCAACAACATATAAACAACCCAACAGATAATGCACCACAATCACAGATAAGCAACCCCTCCGGTAACATGGCACTAACCCCGAAATATCCCAAAAATCAACCCTAAAGCATGGTTTCTAAGAAAAAGAGAAGAAATACTAGCTACCAAGCCCAGATTCACACAAATCAGCAAATATTTATATAATTAGGCTCAATCTGTAGGAAGGGAAGCCGTAAACCTACCACAAGGGTGACCACGCCACTCCAAATCACTCTACAAGAGATTTTCCCTTCCGAACGGCCTCGGAGGGCTACCACGCTACCAGAAATAGAATCACAGCGTTAGCACGGTCGTTTAGACACTAAAATCATCAAAATTGAAGACAGACCAATTTCAGAGTCAAAATCAAGAACGTAGGACCCGCTCCGAATTTTCTTGAATTGACTCTTTAAAGAGGTCCCAAATCCTCCCCTGAGTCTGTGTTCCAAAACGGAACACCCATTGCGGCTCGAATCAGCTCCAGCAACACAAAACAAGATACGCAAAACTTTACACAATTAGATTAGGATAGCAACTTACGTCTCGAATTCATGGAAATTGAGAACCACCCAACACAATCTGAACACTAACCAACAAAGCCAACGAGATTCTGAGCACCTGGGACTTTGAATCACTAAAAACCAACTTAAGATGATGGGGATATGAATTTTTTAAGTTTCTTTCAAATGAACCTCGACCTCAACTTATATAACCATTGCCAGTCGCTAAACTCCGCGAACGCGGCAAAGGCCCCGGGAACGCAGAGGAAAAACAATAATTACTCCGTGAACGCCGCCAGGGGCCCACGAATGCACAAAGAAGGAATTCACACCTCCGTGAACGCGGAGAGTAAGACTCCCCAAACCTCCGCGAATGCGGAGACCTATCCGCGAACACGGAGAAGAAAATCTCATACCTCTGCGAACACAGAGCCAAGCCCATGAACATGGAGAGGACAAGCCCACACCTCTGCGAACGCGGAGCAAATTCCACGAACGTGGAGAAGGAATGGGTCTACAACATCAGCTGTGCACCGACTGAGTTTTTGGCATTCCCAAAACTCCAACGGGGTGCTCGAGATTCGTTCGGAACCCTGTGCGCCCAAATGAGATATGCTACCCCATCAAATTTGACGTTCTAGACTCAATGGCTAAGTCAAAATTCCCATGTAAGGTTGTTTTGGAAAAAAGTGGGTCCCACACCCAAAGCGCCAATTTAGCCAACTTCCACTGAGGGCCTCAGAATTAGATCGGATGCCTCGGGAAGCGCACGAAGGGTCATTCTAGACCAAAATCGGCAATCCAGAACTAACCGCGTTGACAGAATTCTAATTCAAGCACGTTTACCAAGAAAGTTGACCAAAGTCAACCTTATGTCAAATTTTGAAGACTAAAGCTCCAAATGGCCCTAAAGTCACACTGAAAGCCTCGGGACTCGTTCGAATCATACTACTAGCCTAATTTGGCCGCTCTGGAGATGATGGAACCGTCAAAAATCCCTTATGAGGCTGTTTACCTGTGGTTATGACTTAAATTAACTTTTCAAGGTTCAAAAGCTCCAAAACAGAAAAACAGGCATAAAACCCAAATGAATGACCAGGCGACCGAACAATCAGTGCCAGCAAGTCATAAATGACTTGGGGTCACGACAAGAATGCTCTAAATGATGGAAAGGAGGCATTAACACAGAAATGACCTGGAGGGTTATTACATACATGAATTCAGAATCATGATTAATAAATAGGATCTACGAAAGTGATCTATTTATTTGAGTCATTAGAATATCCTCAATGTATCATGTATAAATTGTCCTAAGTGAATACTAGTGGTGAATATTTATTTACTTTAATGGAGATTTACCTTTAAATACTAGTAACACTTAATTAATTCATGAGAAGAGATATTAAAGGTTTTCACCTATTCTAAAAGGAAAAACATAATATCTTGAATCTTAGATGTATTAATCGAGAGGAAAATTTGATATAAGAAGGTATTGTGTGTCTTAGACAAAGGGAGGACACAACGTATGTCTTGTGCTCATGAGGTAATTATAAAAAGAGAATGATAATTTGAATCAAGTTATTTTAATTTTTAACTGTGCCTAAAACAATTACTTTTCAAATTTTGTCATAGTTTAGTTGTTCATGAATTTTGTGATCTCTGATTGACTTTAAATTTGATGATTCCATCGAAAATCATTTAGATGGGTATTAGGTAGTTTGTCGGATTAAAATTTGATTTGAATATGATAAGGTCATTTTTTATGTCTGTTATGTTTATGTTAAATTTGAAACATGATTATACATTATGATTTAACATGAATTGATATATGATAAGGATATAGATCTGATTATTTTTCCTTAGAATTATTTTAATCTGAATTTCATCATAGCTTTGGAGATAAATGTTATTTTTGAACTCTGATTGATCTGAAATTTGGTAGGTTCATCAGAAATGATCAAATTAAAAATATTCATAGCTATGAAGTGATTTGGCAATTTGAGGTTGTTTAGATGATTTTTTAAATATTTTTTGTATCTTGAAAATTAATTTTAAGAAAATATTACTCGACTATGATATAGTGATGATAGAGCTTGTTCTCTAGGGTCTTAATGACTAAATATTAGTGAAGTATTAAGTTCATGTGCTGGCTTTAGACCTTCCTCCATATCAGATGAAATTAATACAAGTCACTAGATTTAATCTCTAGTTTTGATAATCTGTATTGACTATCCCTATCTGAGTAATATAAGATTAGACCAATGGATCTAGGGATAATGATATTCAGTTGGTTTAAATTAACAGTATACTCTCCATCTGAGTTAGCTCTTGTTCTTAAATTATTGGAGTGAATATCTGACACCATATATGTATGTTGCATGAGTGATTATTTTTTCTTCAAAATTTACCGTTCAAGATGCATTAATATCTAAGAGGTATGTTTTGAATTTTAATATTCGACGTATACATAAATATACCTCTGATTGATCTGAAATTTGGTAGATTCATAAGAATGACCTACTAAGAAATTTTTTTTCCGGATCGTTATGAATTTTTGGTCATATTTGGTTATAGGGGTCCTTCCCTTGATTGCCAAGATTAAATTGTAGTGAAGTATTAGTTTCATGTGTTTGCTTAGACCTTCCTCCATATCGGATGAAATTAATACAAGTCACTATGTATTTAATCGCTAGTTTTGATAATTTGTTTTAACTCTCCTAAACTGAGTAATATATTACTACATCAATGTAACTAGAGTGATTTTCACTTGACTTAAACTAGCAGCAGATTCTCCATCTTAGTTAGGTCTGTATAAGTTTATGGAGTGAATAATCGGTCATTGTACATGTGTATTGCATGAATAGTTCTCCAATCCCATCAATTGGCTATTCGAGATGCATGGATATATATGTATAAATGAGTCCCAAATTTTTTTATTTAGGATTATTCGATATGTTATGATCTATTTAATATGTTATATCTCAAATACTCAATAAACTTTATTGTCCCATTTAGAACTACTCAAGAATTTCTTTCGATAGAGATAATATATTAATTCAAAGAATGCATTGTACATGTACCTTATGTTAGAAGGAATTATTTTCAGTTTCTAACTAGATAAGAGATGGATACTTAATATATTTTCTTGTTACTCTTCTATTATTGAGTATGATGAATATCGAATATCTTATCTCTTATGGTATATTGATGCGTGAATTTTTTGTTAGTATTATCTCTCATGAATTAAATTATATTAATCTGTCTCATTAGAGAAAATATCTTTTAAATTGAATGAAACTTATTTATACACTAGAGTCTAAGTGTTTTATTCTAGATAGAACTTCGAGGTTGGTTAAAGGATGAACATAACGGTTCATTGAAAGTGAAGTCATTACCAACATGTGAATCCTGTTTAGAAGGAAAATTGACTACGAGACTTTTCCTCTTAAAAGGAAATAGTGGTAGTGATAAGTTAAAATTAATCTATTCTGATTTGGGTAGTAAATGAGCATTCAGGCAAGAGGTGAATTTGTGTATTCTGAGATTTTCATAGAAGGTTACTCATGATATGAATATATATTTTTTATGTTTTTTAAGTCTGAATATCTTGATAAACTCAAAATATTTAAGACAAATGAAAATAGCATCATGAAAAATATATAAAGTCACTGTAATCTGATTGTAGTGATGTATACCTTTCTGCAGAGCTGATGAGTGACTTATTTGAAAGTATAATTACATTTCAATTGTCTACACCAGACACTCTATTGTAGATTGCTGTAAAAGAGAAAAGAAATAGGCTCTTACGAAGATGATAAGATTAATGATTGACTTATTCATAGTAATTTTGTTTCTTTTTGGGCTATGTTCTAAGAACTACATATCACATTCGAATTCAATTCCTTTCAAATGAGCACCTTGGACAATTATAAAACTGGTGTGGTTTTGATGTAAGTCAAATCTGTAACATGTTCATATATCTAGAATTGTGCAGCACATGTACTGAGAGGGAGAATGAAATGTGTGTGTTAATTGGATATCCAAAAAGAATAAAAGAAGGTTTATTTTATTGTCCTAAAGAAAATGAGGCAATTGTTAAGACAACTGTCAGATTTCTAGAAAATGACCACTAAGTAATTCATGTTCCTAGAAGTAAACTAATTTTATAGGAACTGAAAAAAGAAATAACAAATGAGTCAATTGTATATTCAGACGCTCAAGAACATCTAACCGGTATGTCAGAATTGACGTTCCATTGCATTTAAGTAGTGGGAGAAACGTTACTAGACATAAGAAAACTACTAACTCAAGTAGTAAGAGTGATGTTGGGTAAATTAAAGAATACTACATGAAAAAGTTTTTAATATTTCAATACCGAAAGGTCTTGAGGAAAATATTAAGACTTAAGAACATGAAAGTGTGACTATTGCATGTATTAGTACTTAGTCGTAGTGGGAGAATCGTAACGAAGATTGATTTATTTTGTATGTTTAAGAGGACTTTCATGATAGAACTCCTAAAAAGTACACTTTTGGAGTTTCATGATAGGGCCTCTGAAGATCCAATACAAAATCGATAAGTTACGACGAAGCATTACTAGACGAAGTTGCATAAGAAAACAATTTGGTAAGATCCTTTTGATAAGAAATATAAAAGGAATATCTGCAAAAGTTGTAAATGCATAGTTAAGAGTCTAAGTGGGAGATTGTTAGGGTTTATACTATTAATCATGTATTAAGAAATAGTATTCTAACTATTTTCAAGATTAAACATCTAAGTGGGAGATTGTTAGGGTATATACTATTAACCATTCATTTAGATATAGTACATTATAACAATCATGATGGTTCAAAGTCTAAGTGGGAGATTGTTGGATATATACTATTAACCATGTGTTTAGATATAGTATTTATTATAGAATAATTATTTATTCATTTTTAATAGATCATATATTCGTTTATGTTGTCTGTTTACTTTATAGTATATGATTTAGTGTATAAAGTTTTATCTTATACACAAAGAATTAAATCATCGGTTCTTATAAGTATAAAGTTTTTTGTTTACAATCTAAGATGGGAATTGGACATGCCATCGGTACGATTGTAGCACAATATTATATGTAGTTTATCTTGATTATGAGAATGGTATAGTTCCAACTTCTTGTGCTAGTGCATTTTATATGTATTGAATGGGACCGAGTAGAGATAGTTGCTTTAGACTGACTTACAAAAGCATATTCTCTAAACTATTAAATGTACTTATATTCTTAATCCTGATATAACTATTATGATCTGTATATGTTAATTATCATTTTGATTTATTAAAAGGTGAGATTCTAAGATGGGTCAATATGTCTGGTAGATTAGATGATAATAATATATATTGGTGAAATAATAAGTTAATTGACGGAATCCATGTCTCGATATAGAGATTGATGATATGCCTTTTTGAGAAGCTTATAAGTTTTCATCGTGTCAAACCTTGCAAGTGGATTTATGAATCCGACACATGAAATAAGTTAAGCAGTGTTCTAAAGGAAATGAATCTTTGAATTAAATTCGTCAATAATTTAATTTATTGATTAGTATTTGTAATCTTAAATAGAGGAGTGCAATTATGAATTTCTAGTGGAATGATTTGTAATTTATTATGGTAAGAATAATTCAAATTAATTATTTGAAATTATTTCCATAATAGGAAGCCTCAGTAATTAATTTTGTGGTCCCTACCATGCCCATATTTAACTAGAACACATAATTATATTCTAATGGGAAAAAAGGAGAAGTACGTGTCTTTCTCTATTCTAAGGAAATGGAGAAGTATGGGTCTTTCTCTATTTCAAGGAAAGGGAGAAGTACATGTCTTTTTCTATTCTAAGGAAAGAGAGAAGTAGGTGTTTTTTTTCTATTCTAAGCAAAGAGAGAAGTACATGTTTTTTTCTATTTAAAGGAAAGACAGTATGCTACCTCTCCGGTTTGGACTAGCAAGAAATCTCTATAAACAGGGATTCTTCTAACTCTTGAAAGAGAATAAGTTTTCTATACAATACTTGTCCACCCAAGTATTGAGAGAGTTCGGAAGTGAACTTGGGATCACTGTAGAAGATCGCAGAACTGTTGTCCAACTTGTGGATTTGCTTAAAGTTTCTAGCTTGTGGCCTAACTTATGGATTCGCTTGAAGGTATCTGCTCACGCTTCAAGAGGTAATTTTTGAATTAAATTTCAGAAAGTTTATGTGCTCTAGAATGATTTTCTGTGTTCTAGCGTAAACTATGAGTTATCTATTATTCATGTAAGATGTATAATTCTGGTATGCTTCTGCTGTGCATATAATTTTCTAACAACTTTCCACTATTATCCTTTATGAAATTATAAATATAACTTTACAAGTTGTAACATCTCAGATTTGAAAAAAAGGCTAAAAAGAGGGAACGAGAAAAGGTCTATAAACCCAAAATGGACCATGGACCCTTCACGGCACCCTAAACGGTTTGTGAAGGGGACCACGGCCCATTAAGGAGCTCGTGACTCCTTTCCAGAATCTGCCCATGCATGGGGTCACCGTCACGGCTCGTGGTTGACTTGACGACCCGTCAAATGAATCGTACAAGTCACCTAGTTGATGGAGTGTGACCCAAGTCACTGGAAAAGGGCCACAGACGTCTAAACTGCCCATGAAGCTTCACACGGACCGTGAAGTCGTTCGGGAAGGAGACTGATCAGGTTTTGAGTTTTTGGCTAATTCAAACGATCATATCTTTTAGCACAAAATGCATTAGGTGGCCCATGAACAATCAAATTAAAGGTCTTTGAGTCCTTTTTCCAACGTCACTGAGTTTGCCCTATTTGAAGTTTGGAGTAAAAAGTTATGCCTATTTTAGTGAAGAACTGTCAGGCAGATGAAGCTTCACAACAAGCTTGACGACCCTTGAAGTGCTTCACGACTCGTGAAGGGATCTTGAAGTCAGTTCATCAGTTTTTAAGTCAGGGTCATATAGGTCTTTTCCCCTATGCATTGGGCACTTAAACTACATCGTTTGATGCCTAAACTACGTCGTTTTACTCAGTTTAAGCCTAATAACCTAGCCAGAAACTGCCTAAAACCCTCATTCTCCAAAATCATCCAACTTAGAAAGAAAAGAGAAGAAAGAAGTGACAGTTTTCTCCCAAGAACAAGAAGATGTGTTATTTAAGTTCAGACCCCAAATCCAAAGGATTTCTCCTTAGTTTTTGTCACTAGGTATGTGGGATTTCACTAGTGGGTTTCTTTCACCCATTAGGTCCCTATAATTCATTCAGTTTCTTCAAGTTCACCATAAATTTCTTCGACCCAGCGTTCCAAAATCTTGGGAATCCATTGAAAGTTAGCTGCTATAGTTCCATTGCACTAATTACCTGTTTTCTTGGAGAATTAATGTAGTCCCATGTATAGAACTCAGAACCCTAGCTTGTATTGATTATCATCATTTCATGAATTATACTTGCTAGACAGATCAGTCAGAAAAATCATGCTCCAGTATTTGAATGCCATATTTTCAGCATATTTATGTTGCATTCCCAGATAGCATGTCAGTATTTTGAGCTACTCAGTATATCAGTTGCATTGTTAGTTTTGCATATTCAGTTGGTAGTAGACTTAGCACCGAGTTGGACTAGGTTTCAGCGTACCCTCGAAGTCCCCGAACTACGTGCTAACGTAGGTTCAGAAGTCCTCTCTGTTGGGCATAAGTTTTAGTGATCACACCACAGTCATGCCTTTATACCCTGGCAAGGTATATTGGGTCCTCTCGATGGGGCGTAACATTAGAATCCACGTTTAACTCACGTGGTTTATGTTGGTTAACAGTATCTCCCACAGTCATACTCTTAATGCATTAACCATGTTATCAGTATTTACTTAAATATATAGTTCAACATGTTATCTTCATGATTAGTACTTGGTCATTGCATCTAGCTCAGTTTTCAGTTACATTTCAGTACAACCTACTTCCATATTTAGTTTATATTTTATAACTTATATTGTTCAGCTTAGAATCTATATCCTGCATGCTCAGTACATTCAAACTATTGACACATACTTTTGCACTACATCGTTTCATGATGTAGGTTCAGGTGCTCAGCATCCAAACCGCGCTTAGCTCAATTTCCAATTCATACTCAGCAACTTTAGTTGTGAGTCCTCATAGTTCGGGGACATTTCTTTATGCTTTAGTTTAGTCAATCTATTATCAATCTTTCAGTATTATTACAGTTAGCTGGCGATTTGTCCCAACAACTCATTAGGTTTAGAGGCTTTCAAAAATATAGTCAGTGTTCAGTATTTGGGGTTGTTTCCCATGGATATTCAGATATATTTTCATTTGGAGTTCTTTTAGTTTTAACTCCCTTTATAGTTGTGCTTCCGTTTACTTAGTTATATTTCAGTATGCTTGTGATATGCCAGACTCAAGGTTAGCTTGGGGTCACTTGTGATCCTAGGTCCCATGTTACGTCTAGGGTGTAGCCTCAGGGCGTGACAAACTTTGTATCAGAGCATCAGGTTCAAGAGTCCTAGGGTGTCAGAAGTCCACACTAAGTATAGTCTCTTTCATGGGTGTGAAGCGCGCCACATCTATGAGGGAGAGGCTACGAAGTGTTTTAAGAAAAACTTCACTTCCTTTGCTATCTTTATCGTGCATTGTTTTGTGATTCAATTTCTCCCTACTTATCCATCGTTATGCATTTCAGATCATGCCTCATCACAGGGCTAACGCACGAAATGCTAATGCACGAAATGCAAACGTAGTTCCTCCAGTCCCAAATCATGTGGTTACAAATGCAGAGTTCCATACTGCGATCCAGTTGTTGGCTCAGACCGTAGCCAACCAGAACAATCAGCAGGCCCCAGTTCCTGCAAACACCACTACTTTGTTCGTATGAATCCACCAGAGTTTCTAGGGTCGAAGGTTGGTGAGGACCCACAGAACTTCACTGATGAGATCAAGAAGATCCTTGAGGTAATGCAAATGACTGGTACTGATTGTGTTGAACTAGCATCCTATCAACTCAAGGATGTGTCTCATATCTGGTTCACACATTGGAAAGAAAATAGGGGTACGAATGCAACTCCGATGACATGGGACTATTTTACTGGAGCTTTTCTGGACAGGTTCTTCCCGAGAGAGTTGAGGGAGGCTAAGGCTCATAAGTTTATGAACTTGAGGCAAGGGTCGATGTCAGTCAAGGAATATGGGCTAATGTTCACTCAGCTCTCCAGGTATGCTCCACATATGGTGGCAGATTCGAGGGCACAAATGAACAAGTTCTTGTTTGGAGTATTCGATCTGGTAAAGACTGAGTGCAGGAATGCTATGCTATTGGGAGATATGGATATCTCAAGACTAATGACCCATGATCATCAGGTTGAGGGAGATAAGTTCAAGGAAATGGCTAAGGATAACAAAAAGGCTAGAACAAGCAACTATGAATATTCTCAGCAGAGGTCGGGTGGTGGAAGTCGCTCACAATTTCAGTAGAGGTCTACAGCCCCAGCACCTTCATCAATTAGTGCTCCGTCCCCCAGTTTTCGACAGGATCAAAAAGGAAGGGCATCAGGCACTAAGTCTCACGGAAGTGCTTCAGGTAACCGGACTTTTCTGTCTTGCCCAAATTGTGGTAAGACCCATCCGGGCGAGTGTCTTGCTGGCAGAGAGGGGTGTTTTGGGTGTGGTCAGTCTGGTCATAGGCTGAATGATTACCCTTCTGCCAAGCAAGGACAAGGAGGTAACATGGCTCAGTCTATGACTTCAGCAGCACCAGCGGGTCACCCTACTCAGTAGGGTGCCTCATCTGGTACAGGTGGTGGTCAGCGCCAGAACAGGTTGTATGCTCTTCAGGCTCGCTATGACCAGGAATATTCTCTTGATGTAGTCACTGGTACGTTACAAGTCTTCAGTTCAGATGTTTATGCATTGCTAGATCCAGGGGCTACACTTTCATTTGTTACTCCTTATATAGAAGTAAACTTCGGTGTCATTCAAGAAACTCTCTCAGAACCCTTCTTAGTCTCTACTCCAGTTGGTGACCAAGTAATAGCTAGACGGGTATACAGAAATTGCCCAGTCACAGTTTCCTTGAAAGTCACCTCAGCAGATCTTGTAGAGTTAGAAATGATAGATTTTGATATCATTCTAGGCATTAATTGGTTACATTCCTATTATGCATCCATCAATTGTAGAACTAGGATCGTTCGATTTCAGTTTCCAAACGAGCCAGTCTTAGAGTGGAAGGGTAGTAACTCAGTGCATGCAGGTCGATTTATCTCTTACCTTAAGGCCAGGAAAATGATTTCCAAAGGGTGTATCAATCATCTTGTTCGGGTTAAGGATTCATACTATGAAATCCCAACCCTTGAGTCAGTTCCAGTGGTAATGAGTTTCCAGAAGTTTTCCAGAAGATCTTCCCAGAGTTCCTCTTGAAAGGGAAATCGACTTCAGAATAGATCTCTTTCCAGATACCCAGCCTATCTCAATTCCTCCTTACAAAATGGCTCAAGCTGAGCTTAAGGAATTGAAAGAACAGTTGAAAGACCTTCTAGATAAGGGCTTTATCAGACCTAGTATCTCTCCATGGGGTGCACTAGTGTTGTTCGTGCGTAAGAAAGATGGTTCCCTCAGGATGTGCATTGACTATCGTTAGTTGAATAAAGTCACAATCAAGAATAAATATCCCATCCCAAGGATTGATGACTTTTTCGACCAGCTTCACAATTTTAGTTGCTTTTCTAAGATAGACCTCAGATCCGGCTATCATCAACTCAGAGTCCGAGATAGGGACATCCCGAAGGCAGCCTTCAGGACTCGGTATGGTCACTATGAATTTGTAGTTATGTCTTTTGGACTAACAAATGCTCCTGCAGCTTTCATGGACTTAATGAACAGGGTGTTCAAGCAGTATTTAGACTTGCTCGTAATCGTCTTTATCGATGATATCCTCATTTATTCTTGGAATGAGGAAGAGCATGCGACTCATCTGAAAGTGGTTCTACAGACCCTCAAAGATTGCCAACTATTCGCCAAGTTCAGTAAATGTGAATTCTGGTTAGAGTTGGTCACTTTCCTTGGTCATGTGGTATCCAGAGAAGGGATCCGAGTGGATTCTTAGAAAATTGAGACAGTAAAGCACTGGCCCAGACCAACCTCTTCGACTGATATCAGAAGTATCTTGGGTTTGGTCGGTTACTACAAAAGGTTTGTAGAAGGATTTTCATCCATAGATTCCCCATTGACCAGGTTGACTACAGCTCATGTATTGACTCTACCAGAGGGTTCAGACGGTTATGTGGTTTATTGTGATGCATCCAGGGTCGGCCTTGGTTTTGTGTTGATGTAGTACGGTAAGGTCATAGCTTATGCTTCTAGGTAGCTTAAGGTCCATGAGAAGAACTACCCGACTCATGACCTCGAGCTTGCAACCGTCGTGTTTGCCCTAAAGATTTGGAGACACTACTTGTATGGTGTTTGTGTTGATGTTTTCACAGATCATATGAGCCTCCAGTATGTGTTAACCTACAAAGAGTTAAATCTTCACCAGAGGAGATGGCTTGAATTCTTCAAAGACTATGACATGAATGTGCTCTACCATCGGGTAAGGCCAATGTAGTGGCTGACGCCCTCAGGAGACTATCCATGGGTAGTATATCACACGTTGAGGAAGAAGAGAAGAAAGAATTAACCAGCGATGTTCACAGGCTTGCTCGCTTAGGAGTTTTCCTTATGGACAAGTCAGATGGTGGTGTGATAGCTCAGAATGGGTTAGAATCTTCATGGGTAGCGGAGGTTAAGGGGAAATAAGATAGTGATCCTATATTACTTCAGTTGAAAGGCACAGTTCATCAGCAGAGAGTCGAGGTATTCTCCCAAGAGGGAGATGGTGTGCTTCGTTACCAAGGTCGCTTATGCGTCCCTAATGTGGGTGGGTTGAGGTAGCAGATCCTTATAGAAGCTCATAATTCCAGATATTCTATTCATCCGGGTGCTACTAAGATGTACCGTAATCTACAGGAAGTCAATTGGTGGAACGACATGAAGAGAGACATCACAGATTTTGTGGCTAAGTGTCCCAATTGTCAGTAAGTTCAAGTAGAACACCAGAAACCAAGAGAAATCAAGAGATTAGCATTCCTATTTGGAAGTGGGAAGTGGTAAATATGGACTTCATTACGGGTTTACCTCGTACTCGCAAACAACATGACTCCATTTGGGTGATAGTGGACAGAGTCACTAAGTCAGCTCACTTCTTTGCAATCAAGACTACAGATCCAGCGGAGAACTACGCTAGACTCTGCATCAACGAAATAGTCAGGTATCATGGGGTTCCTTTGTCTATCTTCTCAGATAGAAGTCCTCAGTTTACTTCTCATTTCTGGAGATCGTTTCAGAAGGGTCTTGGTACTTAGGTAAACCTCAGTACAACATTTCATCCGCAGATGGATGGTCAGGCAGAGTGCACCATTCAGACCTTAGAGGACATGTTGAGAGCCTGCATGATTGATTTCAAGGGTAGTTGGGATGATCACTTACTTCTCATAGAGTTCACCTATAATAACAGTTTCCATTCCAGTATTCAGATGGCCCCTTATGAGCGTAGATGTAGATCTCCGATTTGTTGGTTCGAAGTAGGTGAAGTAGCCTTGGTTGGGCCAGATTCTGTTCATGAGGCTATGGAGAAAGTTCAGCTCATCAGAGATAGACTGAAGATAACTCAGAGTCGTCAGAAGTCCTATGCGGATGTAAGGAGAAGAGACTTAGAGTTTAAAATCGATGATTGGGTTTTCCTAAAGGTGTCACCCATGAAGGGGGTGATGAGATTTGGAAAGAAAGGGAAGCTCAGTCCCAGATATGTAGGTCCTTACAGAATCCTGAAAAAGGTTGGTAATGTGGCTTATGAGTTAGAGTTGCCAATAGAACTAGCAGCGGTTCATCCAGTCTTTCACATTTCCTTGTTGAAAAAGTGTGTGGGTCATCCGACATTGATAGTACCTTTAGAAAGTGTGGCTGTGAAGGATAGTCTTACCTATGAGGAGATTCCAGTTGAGATTCTTGATCATCAGGTTCGTAGGTTGAGAAATAAGGAAGTCGCTTCAGTGAAAGTTTGGTGGAGGAGTCAGTTCGTAGAGGGAGCTACTTGGGAAGCAGAAGTAGCTATCAAGGCCAAGTATCCCCATCTTTTTCGCTCCGATTCAGTTTCAGCTTGAGGTAATAGTTTCTCCGGTCTCTCAGTTTACTCTTGTGTATTTTAGTCTCATTATATTGTCCCCCCCAGTTATCCGTGCATTTCAGCATATTTGCACGATTCATGAAACTCATTTCAGTTAGATATCAGTTTTTAGTACTCAGTTGGTAGGGATTACATCTCTTTCCTTCAAACTCAGCTTGTTTAGACTTCATTCGAGGACGGATGATCCCAAGAGGAAGATATTATAACATCTCAGATTTGGAAAAAATGCTAAAAAGAGGGAATGGGAAAAGGTCAACGAACCCAATATGAACCATGGACCATTCACGGCACCCTAGACGGTCCGTTAAGGGGACCACGACCCGTTAAGGAGCTCGTGAGTCCTTTCCAGAATCTGCCCATGCAGGGGTCACCTTGACGGTGACCCATACGGATCGTGGTGGACTTGACGACCCATCAAGTGAGTCGTACAAGTCACCTAGTTGGTGGGGTGTGACCCAAGGTCACTGGAAAAGGGCTACGGACGTCTAAACGGCCCATGAAGCTTCACACGGAACGTGAAGTATTCCGTGAAGGAGATTGATCAGGTTTTGAGTTTTGGGATAAATTCAAATAATCTTATCTTTTAGGACAAAATTAATTAGGTGGCCCATAACTTATCAAATTAAAGGTCTTTGAGTCCTATTTCCAACGCCGCTGAGTTTGCCCTATTTGACATTCTGAGTAAAAAGTTATGCTCGTTTTAGTGAAGCACTGTCAGGCAGATGAAGCTTGATGACCAGTTTGACGACCCTTGAAGTGCTTCACGACTATTGAAGGGTGGGTCTGGAAGTCAGTTCGTCAGTTTTTAAGTTAGGGTTATATTGGTCTTTTCCCCTATGCATTGGGCACTTAAACTACATCGTTTGATGCCTAAGCTATATCGTTTTACTCAGTTTAAGCCTAATAACCTAGTGAGAAACTACCTAGTACCCTCATTCTCAAAAATCATCCCACTTAGAAAGAAAAGAGAAGAAAAAAGCGACAACTTTCTCCCAAGAAGAAGCAGAGGTGTTCTTCAAGTTCAGCCCCCAAATCCAAAGGATTTCTCCTTAGTTTTCGTCACCAGGTATGTGGGATTTCACTAGTGGGTTTCTTTCACCCGTTAGGTCCCTAGAATTCATTCAGTTTTTTCAAGTTCTCCATAAATTGCTTAGACCTAGGGTTCCCAAATCTTGGGAATCCATTGAAAGTTAGCTGTTATAGTTCCATTGCACTGATTACCTATTTTCTTAGAGAATTAATGTAGTCACATGTATAGAACTCAGAACCCTAGCTTATATTGATTATCATCATTTTATGAATTATACTTGCAAGACAGATCAGTGAGAAAAATCATGCTCCAGTATTTGAATGCCATATTTTCAGCATATTTATGTTGCATTCCCATATAGCATGTCTGTACTTTGAGCTACTCAGTATATCAGTTGTATTGTTAGTTATGCATATTCAGTAGAGAGTAGACATAACACCGAGTTGGACTAGGGTTAAACGTACCCTCAAAGTCCCCGAACTATGTGCCAAAGTACGTTAAGAAGTTCCCTCTATTGGGCATCAGTTTTAGTAATCACACCACAGTCATGCCTTTATACCTTGGCAAGGGATATTGGGTCCTCTCGATGGGGCGTATACATCAGACTCCACGTTTAGCTCATGTGGTTTTTGTCGGTTAACAGTAGCTCCTACAGTCATACTCGTAATGCATTGACCATACTATCAGTATTTACTTCAATATACAGTTCAACGTGTTATATTCATGATTAGTACTTGGTCATTTCATCTCTCTCAGTTTTTAGTTACATTTCAGTATAGCCTACTTCCATATTGAGTTTATATTGTACAACTTATATTGCTCAGCTTAGAATCTATATCCTGCATGCTCAGTACATGCAAAGTACTGACGCATACTTTTGCGCTACATCGTTTCATGATGTAGGTTCAGGCGCTCAACATCCAGATCGCGCTTAGCTCGATTTCCAGTTCGTACTCAGTAGCTTTAGTGGTGAGTCCTCATAGTCCAAGGTCATTTCTTTATGCTTTAGTTTAGTCAATCTATTATCAGTCTTTCAATATTATTAGAGTTAGATGGGGATTTGTCCCAGCAGCTCATAAGTTTTAGAGGATTTCAAACATAGAGTTAGTCAGTGTTTTGGGGTTGTTTCCCATGGATATTCATATATATTTTCGTTTGGAGTTCTTTTAGTTTTGACTCCCTTTATAGTTGTGCTTCCGTTTACTTAGTTATATTTCAGTATGCTTGTGATATGCCAGACTCAGGGTTAGCTTGGGGTCACTTGTGATCCTAGGTCCCGTGTTACGTGTAGGGGGTAGTCTCGGGGCGTACACAATTAGTGCAATGTATCTATTAGAAAATATCATATGTCATTAAACAAAATGACAAATATGGAAAAAATTTCAAACATTCATCTTAAACTTTGAACAATTAAATTATTTTGAATAATGAAAAAAATCCCCCCAAAAATTCAGTTAATATGAAATGGAGGAAATAATTAAGATGTTACTAAAAGAAAGTGCAAGGTCAGGAAAAAAATAAACACATAATTCTTTTATTTAAATATATCTAGTGCAGTTCAACAAAAAATATTTTTTCCCATTTAAGTTTATGCTATGTTCATATTTGTACCAAAAATAATTTAGGTATAACTTTATCCTAATATTTATTGTTTTGACAAAAATATATTATTAATTTTAGTTTTAATAATATTGAGCCCGTGC
This sequence comes from Solanum appendiculatum, assembly GCA_018342035.1. Taxonomy (NCBI): domain Eukaryota; kingdom Viridiplantae; phylum Streptophyta; class Magnoliopsida; order Solanales; family Solanaceae; genus Solanum; species Solanum appendiculatum. Next base: position 410,071 of record JAGDQO010001247.1, on the reverse strand, counting down.
TGACACGGGCCATTTCCCCTAGTTTGAATAGACATAAAGCAGCTTTTAAAAGATATGTAGCAACTCTCCTAGGTATCAATCTCTTTTTCTCTATTTAACAAAAGAAAAGTTGCAATCCTTCTCTATTTTTGTTGTTTTGCGTTTTAGAGTTATAATTTTTTTTTTATTTTGGATCTCTCTTCATATTGGAGGCATAACTAGAGTTTATATGTTATCATTTCCCTTTTTCCGATCAAAAGTTAATTGGCCAGGAATTCACATGCCCTACAAGTTTAATCTCAGGTTTTACCTTCTAAATACAACTGTTTTTGGCTTTATACTCTGTTATTGTATAACTTTTTGTTAAAGTTTATATTTTTTACTATTTGGATGTGATTAAATAAACTATATTTGATATGGGGTTTGATCAAAAAGTTGGTGGGTGTCAAAAGTTATCTGTTGATTTACAGGCCATCAGCAGACCATGTGGTATAGATGTTAATTGTGGGTTTGTTTTGTTGATCCTAAAAATTTGAAAATTAGGAATTTTAGGTTTTGCGAACAATGTTTTCTGTGTGGTTGATACTAATATGGAAAGGAATTAACGTGATTTTGAAATTGAGTTTGATGATTGTAAGTTCTACATTTTCTTGGAACTTCAGTTAAACTTATCTTACAGATCAAGTTTTGTTCTCTCTCAAAGTTAATTTATTGTTGCGATTTTAGATTAATTAGTACAAATTTCATCTATTTTCTTGTGACGTTGATTACTAATAACTACTTGTTTTCTTCTTTGTGATTGCAATTTTGTATGTTTCCTCTTTGTTCGTGCGGTTGTATAATATTCTAATTAGCTGGTAATGTTTTACTTATCAAAAAGACAATTGTGTAACTATTGTACATTTATAATTCTATAATTCGTGATTATATCTTTGTTAAATAATTAGTGTAAGAAAATTAATGGTGAAACAAAAATATCAACTCATGATTGTTCAGGATGAAGAGGTATAACATTATTTCATCAAATTTGGTTAGCAAGAAGTTAAAAGATGAAAAAATCATATCAGTTCCCACGTAAGTGTTCTAAGACTTATGACATAGTTGTATAATTGTTTCTAAATGCTTGGTGTTAACCCCAACTTTACTATGGTGTTGAATTGGCTGAATTTATCTTTCAATTAGTAGTAGAGTAATTGTCCCATTAAGGTTATTGCTTTCTATTATGTTTTTTAGGTGATAAAAGTAATCCTTTGATATTATCCATGAGATCTCTCAAGAATAGGAATAAGACGTTTTAGATTGGAAGATTTGCCTCATTTATTGAGGACATTGTTCGATTTGATAGTTGTGTAAGTGAGATATCAATATTGATCCCTACGATATCAAGTTTGGAGTTGATGAACTTAATTCCTACAAAACTCCTATAAATGAAAATGCTTACACTGCTAGATATTTTACAACAAATAGAATATGAAAATAGAACTATTGATAAGGACATCAGCAGATAAAATGACTTGCAAGAGAGATAGATTATCTCTTAATTTAATTTACGTGCAAAAAAGAAAGTTTCAATTGTATTTGAGTTAGCAAAAAAGCTAAAAAAAATACATAAGAAATTCGAAGAAGATAATGGAATTAGACACTTATTCCTATGGTGTTTTCTGATTGATGAAAGCTTCTTTATAGAAAATTCATTGATAAAAGACGAGTCTTGAACGTCAAAACCAATTGAAACATTCAAAAGGGGGAACTCACAAAATACAACAACCTATAGTAAGAAGGAAAAGTGGAGTAAACTAAGCACATGAGCCAACGTACATAGAGGCAAAAATTAATAGTTTTTTTTCTTGATTTTCTCTCAGCTCTGTAAATGTAAATATAGTCTCCTGGTTTGATCTCATTTCTCCCCACTCTGTTGTCAGCAACCCTTTTTTCTCTATTCTTGGAAAAATGTAGTAGTTTGCAGCAAGTAGAAATCTTTTTAGAAATCCGAGATAAACCCGCTATGGATCTTTGATTAATCATTCAAAGGGATACATTTCACAGAAAATAAGAAATAGAGAAAGTGTGTCTGAATCTGAGTGGTTTACGGATTGATTTGTTCAACAACCCTTATAAAGATAGATACATTATACTAATAAAATCCATGACATGATAATGAGTCTGCATGCTTGATCCTTTTTTATTTTCATATTTTATGGTAAGGCATGAAAACAACTACTGCAGTTGAGTGAAACTGGTTGGAATTTGGTGGGAAGAAGGGGTTTTTTTTTAATGTAAGCTTGGGATACTTATATTTTGATTCTTTGTGTTTTAGATTAGCTCTAATCTGAAGTCTATTTGTTTGCAAGTGTTTTTTTGTAAGCTAAGGGATAAAAGTGGCCATAACAATTACTTGACATCATTCATTTTGATAATTAACTATTTCAAGTATGTGTGATTCAATTCTTTTTTTCAATCTTAATCTCACCTACTCTATTTTATGTAACAGGTTTCAATCTTATGATGCATTTTGTTATTTATGTAAATACAATGTAGCAAATACTATCAAACAATCAAACATGAAATAAATTTGATCTTCGTTATTTATATTTTGTAACTTATGATTTTGATTGACATCAAGCTAGCTTATATTCTTTCATGTTGGGCCCGTCCTGGCATATGCCATATTCCCCTAGTTTTTTAAATAAAGGCCACCAAACTCAAAGATGGCTAAAAACTAAAGATTTGAGGCCAATTAAATGGGTCCTAATGTTCTATGTTAGCCTATTGGGCTAAATTTGTCGGAAGCTAAAGGTGTCTTCCTTCTCTTTTTATTGAAAAATGGAGGAAATTTCATAAATAGAATTTGTATATACTTACTCTGTTTGTATAATTAACTAGTATATTTTTGTTTTGTCGCGTAATTTTCCCTGAAAAATATTTATTTTAAATAGTTAAGGTATTTGGTTAAATTTTTAGAAAAAGTAAGTATTTTTGTGGGTCATATTATTTTTGGATACTACGTCTTTTGTTTTTGGAGCATACACATTGATATAACATTTTTGGTCCATAAATTGTTACTAGTAAATCATGCTATTTATTTTTGCAATATATGACTCATCATGTTTAACAAACAGTTAATTAAAATATATACTTTTGGTCTCTTTATATAGTTCGAGTTTGTTATAATCGATCCTAAGTGGAGAACTTTGACGTTTACTTGCTATATCTCGGCATCCTTGTAGGACTTGATTCATTCTTCGAACCCTGCAGAAGCCTTCCCCTCTTTCCATTCTAATATATTCTTTTTAAAAAAAAAACTATTTATAAAATTATATTACCTACAAATACAAAATAACAACTTACCAATACAAATTTAATATGCCACATAAGTAATTAAGTGATGAAATGACTAATAATTATGTAAATTTATGAATATTTACAAGCAAATAGGATAAAAATTAAAGTACATGGTTAAATTAACTAAAAACTTAATATGATATCATCAAGATTTAAATGAAATAACAAAAACTATAATTGAGTGGAAAAAAATGCTACTCCCTCTATCCATCTTTACTTTTCAACTATACTATTTTGAGATGTCTAATAATATTTGACCAGTTTATAAAATCAATAAATAATTTATCATTTTATGTCTATTTTACTCTTGTTATTAAATACTGTTAAATTTTTAATATTTAAATAACTTATATTTAATAAAGGTATATTTGGTAAAACTATCCATCATTTAGTGCTTCTTAATTCCTATATCATATTAATAGTCCACAGCTATGTTGAACAGATAGAGTATTAACATTTGATTGAATAGTCTTATGCTTTTTAACTTTTTCATCATTACTTCATTGAAACTTACTAATTTAGATTGATGCCCTCTTAGATCCCCCCCCCCCCCCGAGAGAGAAGTGCTTGCTACTCGGGATTTCTTTTTTCTTCCTCATCAGAAAACGTATAGATACCTGAAATAACTATTAATCTTTGGTATGGAAATTGCTATGGAGTTTGATAGAACCAACAAGGAAATGAGTTTGTATTCAGTTTCTAGAATCTTCGACAAAGCACACATGGCAGACAAGCAGTTCATGGTTGCTCATTTATGTGGCAATGCAATTGAAACTTTCTTGCAAAGTGTCGGTTCGAATTACGCCGGTTCGACATCATAATTTCACTCATATTAACAACATATTACTAGACTATTTTAGCTCAGTGTTTTTTTTATTGGAATTGAGTTCGGGTTGGCAGCCAATTTTTAGTAATATTCATATGGTATAGTGCTAGTTTGTATGATGATCGCATCCAAAAGCTTAAGCTGGAAGTGAGGAGAGGTCCAAGGATAATGTTTAATTTCTTCATTATTATTGCAATATATTGGATTATATGTATTGCATTTTGTGTGATTTGATTTAATTTGTTGATATTTGACGAATATCTATTATACTATGCTTGGTATGAGCTCACCGAACACAGAAATACATTAAAGAAACAAGAACAAAGTTTGATGTTGACCTTTATGTTCCTTCTGGCTCAATAGAGACCTTGACTAGAGCTTCTTGAAGAAGGTCCCATGGCACCAGTGCCTTCAACGACAATGATTAGCTATTTTTTCATCATGTGTGCTTTGCTAAAGATTTTGTATATTGATTGTTGTTCGTCTCTTATGATTCTATTTATTAGATAGTATACAAGTTCAGGGATAGGGTTGAAATTGAAAATGTATCTGTTGACATCAAAATTTTGTTTGATTTAAGATGGGCCTCTACAAGACTAGCCCAATCCGTGTTCTTTAAACCCAGAGGTTCGTTAGATGTTGTTTGATTCCTTTCTATAGGTGTGGGCTAGGGTTCAGGGTGGAGTAGCCTCCAACAACCTGTAACGAACCTCTGGGTTTGAAGAACATGGATTGGGCTTCTATAGGTGTGGGCTAGGGTTCCGGGTGGAGTAGCCTCCAACAACCTATAACGAACCACTGGGTTTGAAGAACATGGATTGGGCTAGTCTAGTCGAGGCCCATCTTAAATCCAATAAAATTTCGATGTCTACATATACATTTTCAGTTTCAACCCTATCCCTGAACTTATATATGATCTAATAAATAGAATCATAGGTGGCGAACAACAATCAATCTGCAGAATCTTTAGGAAAGTACACATGATGAAAAAACAGCTAATCATTGTCGTTGAAGGCACTGGTGCCATGGGACCTTTCTAGAAAATAATCATTTTGGATTACCTCGAGAAGGTGATTCGGTACTCAATAACATCTGCATACACCCCCTCATTTCATCGGATCTATATTTGCTTGGATCATTTTATCTTTATTGAAACTGAAAAAAATTCATTAATCAATCAAAAAGAATATGATCCAAGCAAACATAGATCAGATGAAATTAATTGATTTGTCATTTATTTTATCGCTATCAATGTAGTGAAACTTATTTCCTTTTTGATTTTGTGTTCTATTAGAATTGAGTCATGTTGACGATTCATTTTAGTGAAATTGGTTTTTATTGCTCTCCTTTCATGGGTGATTAATAGATGACATATATGCCCCCTACGTTTAAGTAAATATATGAAACCTTTGGTATTAAGGCAAGCCGGAATAAGTTTAATCTGAGCATTTTGGAGGCAAGGATGCTGACTTGTTGCGTAATATTTTACTTGCACGTTGAATCAAGTTTTGAGAAATATGGAATCATGTAGATTGTAGTGAGTCAAATTGCACACATGTAGTGGTAAAGATGGCTGAATCTTATATTCTCCATGGAGAAACGTATAATTTCAGTTAGCATTAGTCATCATCATATGAAGAAATCTATTATTGACAAAATAAAATGTTATTGTAGAAGAGGCTATCCAGCCATGAAGTAGTTTCTGATGGGCGTTTTGTAGTAGAAACCTTTATTTTCCTTTGTTGAGTTGAGAGGTGTCAGAAGAAGATAACTATGTAAAAATGGAAAAACGTGTTTATGATTCTTTAATGATTATCTCAACTATTGACGTATAGGTGAAATGCTTTATAATGTTGTATTTGCATTCGTTGGGACGCAATAAATTTTCTGCAGAATTCTATTTTTTGACTTGCCAGCTTGCTGAATTTAACAGCCAAGAGAAATATATAAACTTTGAGAAGTATTAATTAATGATCTTAAATTTGGAAGTTAAGATTAGAGCTATTTTGGAGTATCAAATACATTTCCAAAATTTGTCTATTTGGATGAAGAAGATTGGATGCCTTAATGCGTTTCCTAGTTTAGATGAGAATTTTTGACATGTTCTGGCTAGCATGATTTGGTTAATTTATCGTCAAGGTTGTTTGCTATTTAACCTTTGATTACAAGGCTGACATACTCACCTCATGAGGATGCATTCTTCTTCCTTCTCTGAGAAAAATATGGTGAACATACAACTTATTCTTCTCCCTTCCCTGAAATTCTTGTAGACCTGAAAGATATAATTAGGCCTATTATGTTACCTTCTATAACAGCTATACTTTAGTTATAATATCAAATAGCTTCATAACTTTCTTTCTTTGTTTTGAGACGTTTTATGTCTAGGTTTTTTTTTGTTCTCTTTTTTTGAATTTGTTCTTGTAAGGAGTGATCTTAGGCTCTTAAAACTCACATCAGTTTTTTTTCTCATCAGCTATAGAGCAAACAATTACTATCCATCTGGCTCCAGAGTTCTTTCTGTTTCACTTTAGTGATTTTACCTAGAGGAGTCAACTAATTAGCTTTCACTTGAATGACTATTGAATATGCTGCTGGTTTGGGGTTCTTCAAAGCCGTTGTTTGCTTTTGTTTTTCAATCAAATCAGTTTCTAGAACATTCTTATTGCTGGAGTATAGGTGTTGTAGAAATTTTCATAGGCTTATCCCATTGAGAGAATGGGATTTTTCTAAAATACTCTTATGATGATTGTACACAAAATCGACTGTTCTACGACATCAACAATCGTGGTGCTTGTTAAGTATTCAAAGATTTGCTTCTACTAGATCTTTTCATTTTAAAATTGTTTCCCCCAATAGTATGGTTGTTTTAGTTCCTTAATTGTCTTCTTCTATAACTTAAGAAAGAAAGCCGAGAGTGTTGTCCTCCACCCAGCCACCAACCCGAAAAAAACTTCAATTTCCAAGTGTTAAATATTTTTTTGTACTGTGGCGATAACCTTTTCTGTTTTATTTAAATCTTAATTTGATGTTGTGAAACTATATCTTGGTTTGAAATGTCAATATATGTAGCTTTTGATTTATAAGCTTTTGTAAAATTTTCAGGTCCTTTCACTGAAGCTGATTCAATAGAACAGGTTTCTAAATTCATATCTTTCATCTTGTCAACCTTTTTTTTCGTCTTATTGTCCAAGTACTGTATACTTGAATTGGGGGAGATGATATTCCATTAGAGCATGAGATAATCAACTTCTTATGTTTTTTAAGCTAATTTTACTTTTCTTTCTATTGAAATTCCAGAACCCATTTGGTGGCGCTGTAGAGTTGTCGTTGATGATCTTTAATGTGCATGATTCCTATGGCGGTTAGTATTCATTTTGTTTTTAATTACCTCTTTTTTGGCTGACCCCATTGCAACTTAAGTATGAATAGTAGTTGTGTCATCCACATAGAAAAACCATCTTCAGACCCTGTCTTAATCTCAACTAGAAAAAGGAACAAACATGGTGCAGTAAATCATTTTGTACAAATCTTTAAGGGCATTTTATGGACTGTTTTGTATGATCTTCTTCTTTGATCCTCGTGTGCGACATGTTTAGAGAAATATTTCAGTATGTGATTTCCATATGTCAAATATTTATTGTAACAAAAGAATTTGTTAAATTTGTATTATTTGCATGAGCCATGAGGTAGACAAAGAGCCTAGTTGGATGGCTTATAGCCTATGTCTTATAAAACTTTGAGGGGGGTAATGCCTCCTAATTTAATGTTGTGAGGCTTCTTTCACCTCTCCTTGCTTAAGAATAAATAGCTTTTTGTTTTTTCCTTGTGGTTGACATTTCATTTTTTTCTCTATCTTCCGTTTCACCATCTCTTACACATCTTGCATGTTACAAAGAAGTGGCTGGACAAGAGATATAAATTTGTTTTTCCAGTGGCTATCAGCTCTATCTTTCTCAGGTGGTGGTTTCAATGATGTTGCAGCTGCAAAAGGCCTTTCTTCAGCATTGATGATGTGTTTTACTGTTTAGGATGTTTTGAAAATGAGCATTTATGGTATTATGAGCAGTAGTTTTGTTTTTCTTGGTATTATTTACTCATCTCTTATTGTTTTATTTTTTATTGAACGCTTTCCTCTTTGTGCTTTCTTTTGCTTTCTAGGGAGTTCTGTCAGGTCCATATGATTATCAATTATATTTTTTATATATTATGTACCATTATTGAGCAGTCTAGCTAACTTGGGATTGAGGTGTAGTAGTTGTTGCTCTTTACTATGCTACTGTTCTTCAGAATGTCTTACTTGTGCTTCATATGGTAACATTAAGTGATACTCATTTATGATACATTGTCGATATAGTTTTACATGTGCATTGACTAGGATTAGAAAGTTACTTTACCTTGCAAAAAGAATACGAGATTAGTAAGTTTGAATGGGCTAATATATTTGACTTTGTTTGAAGTACATTAAAGTAGTAGTTGGAGGATGTAAAAGTGTGTACATATGTCACTCAACAATCAACATGTCATAATTTTGTATTGTTATGTGAACCTGATATTTTGAAGATCATAAACCTTTTCCATTAAGGAAAGAGGTCATTCTGGTTTTGATTCTCGTATATCCTCCCCATGTTCGCTGAACAGGTTTAGCATGTTAGTAGTTGCATTAGTTGGTTCAAATAAACCTCCACAAACTAAAATTGTCAAGTACTTTATTAGGTTATGAAGAGTTAAAAACTTTATCTCTGCTCTCACTATGTTGAAATATATCTGTTCTCCGAGGTGGTATTTGCTTTAGAAAAAGTTTTGTTTTGGTATTTGCTTGTAAAGAAGAAGAGTGTTTGGATTTGGTTTTGTGAAGAATGATTTTGGTTTTTTGGGAGTTTCGGTTTTGCTCTGCTCTTTTTTTTTTTTGGTAAAAGCTATCATAAAACCTTAAAACATATTAGAGACTTTCAAAATTGGTGAATAAATAAAGAAATGCCCCCTTTTTCTTATAGATGGATGAGTAGGTTTGTTAGGAGATCAAGAGTAGTCTACATTCATGATCGTACGTAAATGATCTTTTGTATACATGCTTTGGGGCCATACAGGTGACTAATGCATTGAAATTTGATTTATTAAAAGAAAGTGCTTTTAGTTTAAATTAGACTTAAACTGACTAAACCTCTTCACCTTCTATTTAAAGGTTTTTCTGTATAAACTAGTAGATGTAAATTGGGGAAAGCAAGACATTTTTTAAAAAGAAACATCAGAAAAATCCAAGAAAAGAAGTGTACTGAAATGGTTTGAAGGAAGGATGAAGAAAGACAACAAGTGACAAAAGTTTGTGATGTTGAAACAAAAAGGCCAATGTGTTGTTTTCTTTTTGGAGTTGGTCACTGTGAAAATACTGAGAAACACCTCGACTCTTTCAATCTATGAAGCCTTTACTATTAAAGAGGGATGTCGGGACAAGACCCTTAGATCACAAAACTACTAACTAGAAAGTAAATGTGAAGTCCTCCGGAATGCAAAGAGGCTCGCCAAAAGCTAGATGAAGTGTAGAGTGATCTCAACGAAGCGCATGTTGATGATGTTAAAAACCTGTATCTGTATCATAAAAAGATGCAGGTCGAATGACATTAGCACATTGAATGTACGAGTACGTAATATAGCCGAAGTGAAATAACCGAATGAAAGGACTGTAATAGATAAAATATACTCAAGCTATATGTAAAAAAATAAAGAAGTCAAATCATTTAAAACTTTACAAAATACCTACTCATCTCTGCACTCAACATAATAAGTACTATATAAAAATACACTTTAACTCTTTCAAGAGATTTTCTAACCGACAACTATCACTATGAGCTACGTGATGATACAACGTCTCGCCCACACTACCAAAACTATCCTATACCGTGCTAGGGTATAGAACCTCTCGACTAAGTGAATCCACTAAGCAATAAGGATTCATCTAAAAAGTATGATCCTGTACCCATGTTGGCATGACATGGTTTATGAGGATTTTGAGTTGTTTGAACTCATCCCCATATCGATACTCAATACTATTCCCAACAATATACATACTCATGTTCAAATGTATAAAACATACTCTTTCTCTAATTTGACATAATTACTCAAACTATCCTTTAAAAGAGGTAACTGCTCTGAAATATCTTTGAATACTCATAACTCAACGATTCTACTGATCTCAAGAATACTCAATTAATAGGGTTCATGCTGAAATATGACATGAATAGATCAACTAAAGAATCTCAATGCATAACATATAGCAATTCAACCATTAGGAAGAAAACTCAAAATCAATAACTAAACTCATATAGAGAATTCTCGAAACTAAAGGTATAACCCTAGATTAAACTTTTACTGACTGAATTGAGATGTAGGGCATTAGGATGAACTTAGTTCATCACTATGAATATCCTTACATACCTGGAAGAACAAAGTTCTTGAAGAAGAACTTGATTGGAAGTCTTGGAACCTGAGCTTGAAGAAGAAAGATCAAGGAAATCTTTCTTGAGATTCTTGAATTAGTTTCTTGAAAACTCTATAGCCAAGAAGTAGGATTTTCATTAATGATTCATAATTTTATGAAGTAATTTGAGTTGGAAAGAATGAAATTCTAGGAGAAGGACTTTCCTTGAAGAAGAATTTTGAAAAAGATTTAAAGAATCTTGAATGGAAGTCCTATGCTTTGATTTTTCCTTAGGGTTTTGCCTAAGGGTTTGAGAGAGAAGAGAAAGGAGGGATTAAGAGATGAAACCCTGATTGTTTTGGATCTTATATTAGTCAAGAAATTCGTTTAGGGTTTTCTTAGGGGTAAAAAGATAAAAATTACCCTTTTTAATATTTTTCCGTCAGCTAATTGGTCACTGCACTGTACCAGGTTACTAAAATGATCATAACTATTTCCTAGGAACTTGGATCGATGTAAACTTAGTGGTGCTGGAAAGAAAATTTAAATACCTTTAATTTGATAGGCGCTGTACCAAAATTTTAATTCTGAGAGATATGGGCATTTCAAGTTTACCCAATTAGAATCTTACATGAAAACTTAATTGGTATGGAAGCTTTCAACTCAACTTTGTGCTAGGTAATTCTGGTGACCTTATTTCATATACAAATCCATTCCCACACTAAAAAATTGACCTTTACACATATGAGAAATTTTAAGAATCACCCGTTATGACCATACATGTAAATGAATAATAGTTTGGGTGTTAACTTAGAAATTTTCTTGGGGTTTTATAATAATGGTATCAGAGCCACTCCTGTGTCAGCCTTGTCGATGTGGTCCAGAGTTCAACTGAGTTTAGATGAATCCCGGTAAGGTGGGGCCAACCTCAATCTTGAGTCTAGGCAAATCCTATATGGTGGGGCAAACCTCAGTGAGGACGCTGAGTCCATTGAGGGAGTGTATATGACGCCCCAGCTTAAGACAAGAAGTCCCACATCGTCAAAACATAGGAGAGATGTTGGGTATATAAGTAAGCAAACCTTACCAACTAGTGACGCATTTTAAAGTCATGCGGGACTAAGCCTTAAATGAACAATATCACTAGTGGGCTGGGCCATTACATAAATTCTATCCACTATATAATCAATTCCTCCTACATTACGATATAGGCTGGTAACAAACTTGGGGATGTTAGTATTGGCAACCATTTGTCTGGTTTTTATACCAAACAATCACAGTGACCAACTTCAAAAAGAAAACAGCACATTGGCATTTCTATTTCAACATCACAAACTTTTGTGACTTGTTGGCTTTGCCCCATACCCATCCTTCCTTCAAACCATTTCTATACACTTCTTTTCTTGGATTTTTCCCGTCTTTCTTTTTAAAAAAGAGTGTTGCTTTCCCCAATTCACATCTACTAGTTTATACAGAAAAACCTTCAAATAGAAGGTGAAGAGGTTTAGTCAGCTTAAGTCTGATTTAAACTAAAAGCACTTTCTTTTAATAAAGCAAATTTCAATGCATTAGTCACCAGTATGGCTCCAAAGCATATGTACAAAAGATCATTTGCGTACGATCATGTATGTAGGCTACTCTTGATCTCTTGTAAACCTACTCATCCTTCTATAAGAAAAAGGGGGCATTTCTTTATTTATTCACCAATTTTGAAAGTCTCTAATATGTTTTAGGGTTTTATGATAGCTTCTACCCAAAAAAAAGAGCAGAGCAAAACCAAAACTCCCGAAAAAACCAAAATCCATCTTCACAAAACCAAATCCAAATACTCTTCTTCTTCTTTTCCTGAAGGAAAAAATAACAAAACTAACTTTACAAGAAAATACCAAAACCAAACCTTTTTCTAAAGCAAATGTACGCCACCTGGGAGAACAGATATATTTCAACATAGTGAGAGCAGAGATAAAGTTTTTATCTCTTCATGACCTAATAAAGCACTTGTCAATTTTAGTTGGTAGAGATTTATTTGAACCAACTAATGCAACTACAAGCATGCTAAACCTGTTCAGCGAACATGGGGATGATATACGAGAATCAAAACCAGAATGACCTCTTTCCTTAATGGAAAAGGTTTATGATCTTCAAAATATCAAGTTCACATGAATAACAATACTATAGTAAATTATGACATGTTGATTGTTGAGTGACATATGTACACTCTTTTACATCCTCCAACTACTACTTTAATGTACTTCAAACAAAGTCAAATATATAAGCCCATTCAAACTCACTAATCTCGTCTTTTTTTTGCATGGTAAAGTAACTTTCTAATCCTTGTCAATATACATGTCAAACTATATCTACAATGTATCATAAATGAGTATAATTAATTGATACCATATGAAGCACAAGTCAAACCATTATATGAACTGGGAAAGGAAAAGAAACCTAGTTTGAAGAAAGATGAAATAAACTGATGAAAAATAGTTGAATCTAGGTAATGAAAAGGGAAGTGCCCTTCTTCAGTTTATGTTCGTAGTTCACACGCATAAGGGAGAAATACTTTCCTACTGATTTGACTCCTATATAAAATATCATATGATCAATACGACATTCAAATAAAGAAAAAGCACTAAAAATTAGTAATAATTTACTAGCTAATTGTCTACATATCTACAAAGTTTTAGGTGAAACTTAAACTACTACACCTCAATCCTCACTATTCTAAACAACAGTAGCATAGTAAAGAGCAACAAGTACTACACCTTAATCCAAAGTTAGCTAGACTGGTGAATAACGGTACAAAATATACAAAAAATATAATTGATAATCATATGGACCTCACAAAACTCCCTCGAAAGAAAAAGAAAGCACAAAGAGGAAAGCGTGTAATAGAAAATAAAATAGTAAGAGATGCGTAAATAATACCAAGCAAAACAAAACTACTGCTCATAATACTAGAAATGCTCATTTTCAAAACATCCTAAACAGTAAAACACACCATCAATGCTGAAGCAAGGTCTTCTGCAGCTACAACATCATTGAAACCACCACCTGAGAAAGGTAGAGCTAATAGCCACTGGATAAACAAATCTATGTCTCTTGTCTAGCCACTTCGTTGTAACATGCAACCTTTGTAAGAGATGGTGAAATGGAAGATGGAAAAAAATGCAATGTCAACTAGAAAGAAAAAAAAAAAGTTGTTTATTCTTAAGCAAGGAGAGGTGAAAGAAGCTTCAAAACATTAAATTAGGATGCATTACCCCCGTCAAAGTTTTATAAGCCATCCAACTAGGCTCTTTGTCTACTTCATGACTCATGTGAATAATACAAATTTAAAAAATTCTTTTGTTGCAATAAATATTTGACATATGGAAATCACATACTGAAATATTTCTCTAAACATGGAGCACATGAGGATCAAAGAAAAAGATCATTCTAATAATGGTAGAATGATGCCAAGTATACAAAACAAGCCATAAAATGCCCCTAAATATTTGTACAAAATGATTTAGTGCCACATGTTTGTTCTTTTTCTAGTTGAGATTGAGATAGGGTCTGAAGATGGTTTTTCTATGTGAATGACACAACTACTGTTCATACTTAAGTTGCAATGCGGTCAGCAAAAAAAAAGGTAATTAAGAACAAAATGGATATAAACCACTGTAAGAATCATGCACATTAAAGATCACCAACGATAGCTCTACATCGCCAGCAGATGGGTTCTAGAATTTCAACAGAAGAAAAGAAAACTTAGCTTAAAAAAACATAAGAAGTTGATTATCTCATGCTGTAATGGAAGATCATCTCCCCCTATTCAAGTATACAGTACATGGATATTACAATCATCGTCATTGTATACTAAATACGAAAAAAAAGGTTTACAACATGAAAGATATGAATTTACAAACCTGTTTTATTGAATCAGCTTCAGTGAAGGACCTGAAAACTTTACAAAAGCTTATAAATCAAAAGAAACATATATTGACATTTCAAACCAAGATATAATTTCACAACATCAAATTAAGATTTAAAGAAAACAGAAAAGGCTATCGCAACAGTACCAAAAAATATTTAACACTTGGAAACTGAAGTTTTTTTCGGGTTGGTGGTTGGGTGGATGACAACACTCTCGGCTTTCTTTCTCAAGTTATTGAAGCAGACAATTAAGGAACCAAAACAACCATACTATTGGGGTAAAACAATTTTTAAATGAAAAGATCTAGGAGAAGCAAATCTTTGAATAGTTAAGAAGCACCGCGATTGTTGATGTCACAGAACTGTTGATTTAGTGAACAATCATCAGAAGAGTATTTTGGAAAAATCCCATTCTCTCAATGGGATAAGGCTATGAAAATGTCTACAACACCTATACTCCATCAATAAGAATGTTCTACAAACTGGTTTGATTGAAAAACAAAATCAAACAACAGCTTTGAAGAACCCCAAGCCCGTAGCATATTCAATAGTCATTCAAGCGAAAGCTAATCAGTTGACTCCTCTACGTAAAATCACTAAAGTGAAACAGAAAGAACTCTAGAGTCGGATGGATAATAATAATTTGCTCTATAGCTGATGAGAAAAAAACTGATGTGAGTTTTAAGAACCTAAGATCACCTCTTACAGGAACAATTGCAAAAAAAAGAGAACCAAAAAAAATAGGACATAAAACATCTCAAAACAAGGAAAGAAAGTTATGAAACTATTTGATATTATAACTAAAGTATAACTGTTATAGAAGGTAACATAACTGGCCTAATTATATCTTTCAGGTCTACAAATATTTCTGGGAGGGGAGATGATTAAGTTGTCTGTTCACCATATTTTCTCAAAGAGGGGAAAAGAATGCATCGTTCATGAGATGAGTATGTCAGCCTTGTAATCAAGGGTTAAATAGCAAACAACCTTCGCGATAAATTAACCAAATCATGCTAGCAAGAACATGTCAAAAATTCTCATCTAAACTAGGAAACGCGTTAAGACACCAAATCTTCTTCATCGAAATAGACAAATTTTGGAAATGTATTTGTTACTCCAAAATAGCTCTACTCTTAACTTTAAAATTTAAGATTAGAAATTAATACTTCTCAAAGTTTATATATTTCTCTTCTGTGTTAAATTTAGCAAGCTGGCAAGTCAAAAAGTGGAAGTCTCCATAAACTTTATCGCATCCCAACAAATGCAAATCAAACATTATAAATCATTCTACCTATACATCAATAGATGAGATAATCATTAAAGAATCATAAACACATTTTTCCATTTTAACATAGTTATCTTCTTCTGACACCCCTCAACCTAACACAGGAAAATAAAGGTTTCTACTACAAAAAGCCTTTCAGAAGCTACTTCATGGTTGGGTAGCGTCTTCTACAAGAATCTTTTATTTCATCAATTATAGATATCTTCATATGATGATAACTAATGCTAACTGAAATTATATGTTTCTCTATGGAGAAGATAAGATTCAGCCGTATTTACCACTACATGTGTGCAATTTGACTCACTACAATCTAAATGATTCCATGCATCTCAAAATTTGATTCAACATGCAAGTAAAACATTAGGCAACAAGTCAACACCCTTGCCTCCAAAATGGTAAGATTAACCTTATTCGGGCTTGCCTTAATACCCAAGGCTTCATTTATTTACGTAACAGTAGGGGGCAGATATGTCATCTATTTATCACCTTTGAAAAAGAGAGCAATAAAAATCAATTTCACTAAAATTAATCGTCAACATGAATCAATTCCAATAGAACACAAAACCAAAAAGGAAATAAGTTTCACTACATTGATAGCGATAAAATAAATGAAAAATCAATTCATTTCATCTGATCTATGCTTTCTTGGATCATTTTCTCTTTGATTGATTAATGAATTTTGTCAGTTTTAATAAAGAGAAAACGATCCAAGCAAAGATAGATCAGATGAAATGAGGGGGTGTATGTGGATGTGACTGAGTACCAAATCATTTTTTTGAGGTAATCCGAAATGATTGTTTTCCAGAAAGGTCCCATGGCACTGGTGCCTTCAACGACAATGATTAGCTATTTTTTTAATCATGTGCGCTTTCTTAAAGATTCTACAGATTGATTATTGTTCGCCGCCTATGATTCTATTTATTAGATAGTATACAAGTTCATGGATAGGGTTGAAACTGAAAATGTATATGTAGACATCGAAATTTTGTTGGATTTAAGATGGGCTTCTACAAGACTAGCCCAATCCATGTTCTTCAAATCTAGAGGTTCATTATAGCTTCTCCATCCTGAACCCTAGCCAACACCTTTAAAAAGGAATATGTATTCCTTTTTATAGGCGTGGGCTATTTATTTTATACGTATGGGCTAGGGTTCAGGATGGAGTAGCCTCAGACAACCTCTAACAGACCTTTGGGTTTGAAGAACATGGATTGCGCTAGTCTTGTAGAGGCCTATCTTAAATCAAAAAAAATTTCGATGTCAACACATACATTTTTAGTTTCAACCCTATCCCCTAAACTTCTATACTGTCTAATAAATAGAATCATAGGTGACGAACAACAATCAATATGTATAATCTTTAGCATAGCACACATGAAGAAAGAATAGCTAATTGTTGTCATTGAAGGCACTAGTGCCATGGGACCTTTCTAGAAAACAATCATTTCCAATTACCTCGAGAAAATGATTCGGTACTAAATCACATCCACATACACCCCCTCATTTCATTTGATCAATGTCTGCTTGGATCGTTTCTCTTTTCTTAAACTGAAAAAATTCATTAATCAATCAAGAGAAAACAATCCAAGCAAACATAGATTAGATTAAATGAATTGATTTGTCATTTATTTTATCGTTATCAATGCAGTGAAGCTTATTTCCTTTTTGGTTTTGTGTTTTATTGGAATTGAGTCGTGTTGATGATTAATTTTAGTGAAATTTGTTTTTATTGCTCTCGTTTTCAAGGGTGGTTATTAGATGGCATATCTGCCCCCTACTTTTAAGTAAATAAATAAAGTCTTGGGTATTAAGGCAAGCCCGGATAACATTATTCTGACCATTTTGGAGGCAAGGATACTGACTTATTGCCTAATATTTTCCTTTCATTTTATTTCAAGTATTGAGAAACATGAAATCATGTATATTCTAGTGACTCAAATTGTACACATGTAGTGGTAAAGATGGCAAAATTTGATCTTCTCCATGGAGAAACATATAATTTCAGTTAGCATTAGTCATCATCATATGAAGATATCTATAATGATGAAAGAAAATGTGCTTATAGAAGAGTCTACCCAGCCATGAAGTAGTTTCCGATTGACTTTTTGTAACAGAAACTTGTATTTTCTCTTAATTATCCTTTGTTGGGTTGAGTGGTGTCAGAAGAAGATAACTATGTTAGAATACAAAAAAGTATTTATGATTCTTTAATGATTATCTCAACTATTGATGTATAGGTGAAATGTTTTATAATGTTCTATTTGCATTTGTTGGGACGCGATAAATTTTATGGAGACTTCCATTTTTTGACTTGTCAACTTGTTGAATTTAACACCCAAGGGAAATATATAATCTTTGAGAAGTATTAATTTCTAATATTAAATCTGAAAGTTAAGATTAGAGCTATTTTGGAGTATTAAATACATTTCAAAAATTAGTCTATTTGGATGAAGAAGATTGGATGTCTTAAAGCGTTTCCTAGTTTAGATGGGAATTTTTGACATATCCTGGCTAGCCGAATTTGGTTAGTTTATCATGAAGGTTGTTTGCTATTGCACCCTTGATTACAAGGCTGACATACACATCTCATAAGTGGTGTATTCTTCTTCCATCTCTAAGCAAATATGGTGAACCGACAACTTATTCTTCTCCTCTCCCTGAAATTCTTGTAGACTTGAAAGATATAATTAGGCATGTTATGTTACCTTCTGTAACAGTTATACTTTAGTTATAGTATCCAATAGTTTCATAGCTTTCTTTCCTTGTTTTGAGATGTTTTATGTCCTATTTTTTTCTATTTTTCTTTTTTTTGCAATTGTTCTTGTAAGGGGTGATCTTAGGTTCTTAAAACTCACATCAGCTACAGAACAAACAATTAATGTCCATCCGGCTCTATGGTTCTTTCTATTTCACTTTAGTGATTTTACCTATAGGAGTCAACTTATTAGCTATTGCTTGAATGACTACGGAATATGTTGCTGGTTTGGGGTTCTTCAAAGCCGTTGTTTGTTTTTGTTTTTCAATCAACCAGTTTCTAGAACATTCTTATTGCTGGAGTCTAGGTGTTGTAGACATTTTCATAGGCTTATCCCATTGAGAGAATGTAATTTTTCCAAAATACTCTTATGATTTCCCCAACACTCTTTAATAGGACCCTCTTGAACTGAATGATGGACAAAGCGGTTTTAGGAGGATATCAAGGATTTCAAAGTTGCAATTAGTGAAGTTGGGTATCGTGGTGGTTTCTCCTCTCTTGTTTGGAGATGATGCTTTAGTGTTTTGTGATGCAAATGATCCAACTGGACTTCCTTGGGCAAGTCTTGACTTGATTCCAGGTGGTGTTAGGGCTTAAAGTTAACCTCAAAAAATGTGAGATCATACCCATTGGTGCAACGAGTAAGATTGCCATGGTTGCCCAAGATTTACAATGTATGGTAGGGTTCTCCCTACTACCTACATTGGTTTACCTTAGGTGATTCGGAAAAGGATTTTGGTGTTTGGAATCTGATTATTTGGAGGGTAAAGAAGAGGTTACATAGTTGGTAGAAAAGATACTTACCCAGATAAGGCAAGGAAGTGCTTATTAAAAGCACATTATCGACTATCCCTACTTATTGTATGTCACTGTTCAAGGAACCTGTCATTGTAATTGGTAAACTAGAAATATCGCAAAAAAATTTCATTTCGAATGTGGTGGATGGGACAAAGGAATTTCATTTAGTTAGTTGGGAGACCATGACATCGCCTAAGCGGTAAGGATGGCTTGAGGCCAAGACTTGAAGGTTTTTAACAATGTACTTTGGGTAAATAATTGTGGAGATTTCTGGCGGAGGAAGAATATTTATGGAGGGGGTGATTATGGATAAACATGGTGTAACTGAAGATGGATGGAGTAGAAATGGCACCACAATATCTTTTGGGTGTGGTGTGTGGAGGAATATATTGAAAGGTTGGGATACATTCTTTGATAACATTGTTTTTAAGGCTGGGGATGGGAGTAGAATTAGAATCACAAAAGTGGTGTGGAGAAATGGTGCATAAGGATGAATTTTCGGTGTTGTATAGAGTCTCTTACTAGAGGGAATCGTCCGTTTAAAATTAGGGGACACAAGGAGATGGGAGTTTTTGTGAGATGACCCTCTAGGTAATTTCTATGTTAATGCCTCCTTTCTATCTTTTAGAGCATTCCTGTATCGACCCCAAGTAATTTTTGACTTGCTGGCATTGACTATTCGGTCGCCTGGTTGTTCATTTAGTTCTTGTGCCTGTTTTCCTGTTTTGGAGCTTTTGAACCTTGAAAAGTTGATTTCGGTCATAACTTCAGGTAAACGACCTCAGATAGGAATTCTGACGGTTCCATTAACTCCGAAGCGGCAAAATTAGGCTAAAAGCATATTTTGCCCAAGTCCCGGGGATTCTAGTGTGATTTTGGGGCCAGTTAGCTCTTTAGCCTTCGAAATTTGGCTTAATGTTGACTTTGGTCAACATTTTTTGAAAATGCGCTCAGATGAAAATTCCAAAAGCGCAGTTAGTTTCGAAATGCCGAGTTTGGTCTAGAATGACCCTTCAAGAACTTTCAGGAGCTTCTGATCAGAATTCGAGGCTTCTGGTGGAAATTGGCCCATTCGGTGTGTGACCCACTTTTTGTCGAAATGACCTCGTATGAAAATTTCTACTACGCCATTGAGTCTAGAACATTGAATTCGAGGGGGTAGCATATCTTGTTTGCGTGCACGATGTTTGGAACGAATCCCGAGCACCCCGTCAGAGTTTTGGAGTTGTCCAAAACTCAGCTGTTGCAGCAGTCAAAACTGCAAACACATTTACTCTCCGCGTTCGCGGGATAGGTTCCACGTTTGCGGAGGTCTGAAAGTGTTTAGTCTACGTTCATGGGCCAGAGGCTGCGTTCACGGAGGGCTGTGTCCTTGTGCTCCGCGTTCACGGAGGTCTGTGGTCTGGGGGTGTCTTTTTCCTACGCGTTCACGGAGGTCTGTGGTTGGGGGCCGCGTAGGAGGAGTTTTGTGGGTTTGCCTCCGCATTCGCAGGTCGGGGTCCACGTTGGCTGAACAGTGGTTTTTTTCCCTCCGCTTTCGCGGGGCCTTGGGGCTGCGTTCGCGGAGAAGAGCGGGTGGCAGTGGTTTTATATAAGGAGGTCAAGGCTCATATGGATGATTCTTTCAAAAATTCATATCTCCCTCCTCGGTTGTCAATTTTTAGTGATTTGAAGTCCGAGGAATTCAGATTCCTGTTGGCTTCGTGGGTTAGTGGTTGGATTGCATTTGGTGTACCTCGGTTTCCATGAATTCTAGGCGTAAGTTTCTATCTTAAGTCTATTTGATGTAAAATTTTGTGTTTCTTCTTAGAGCTGCATGGAGCTGATCCGAGCCTTGATGAGTGTTCCATTTTTGAATACAGGTTTGGGGGAGGATTTAGGACCTCTTCACGGAGTCAATTCTTGAAAATCCAGAGCGGGTCCCACGTTCTCGATTTTGACTCCGAAATTGGTTTGTCTCTGAATTTGATGATTTTAGTGTCTAAATAATTGTGTTGACGCTGTGATTCTATTTTTGATAGCGTGACAGCAGTCTGAGGCCGTACGTAAGGGAAAGGCGCAGTCAGAGTGACTTGGAGCGCCTGTGATTGGCTTTCTAGTAGGTTACAACTTCCCTTCTTCCTAGATTGAGCTTTAATGCGTACATGCTTGTCGATTTGTGTGAATCTGGGTTCGTAGCTAGTATTTCTGTTCTTCTCCTCCGATTTATTCGTTTAGAGTTGATTTTGGGATTGTTCGGGGCTAGTATCATGCTTTAGTATGGGTTGTTGACCTTGGGGTGTTGATGGTTTGTTGTGGGTTATCTGTTGGGTGGTTATCTGTTGTTGCATGCGTGGGTTCGGGTTGTTTCTTTTGTTATGCTGGTTGCTTGTGCTTTTCGTCCTTAGAATAGGTTAGGATAGTATTGCCTTAGTCCCATACAACTGTTGACTTTGGTATGTATCCAATGTCGATTCGAATGGACTACGTCCTTGTAGACTGGAATAGCAAACTTGGGTCTGATAGTTGGCCTGGTTGTTGTTTCGTATTGTTTATGATCCTTCTGTCTTCTTGCCTCTTTCTGTTGCGCCGATGTGCTTTCGAAGGCGTAGCTTATTCCTGGCTCGAATGCTCAAGACTAGTTCTGTGTTGAGAATTGTTGGGAGTGGAAGTCAATCCACAGTGGCTTTGAATTGATTCGCACATTGTGATGTGATTGGGAGTGGGCGGCGGTCCACGATATCGCAGTAGTTGAGATCCTCTTTGGAGTTGATATAGCCTACACACTTTGTCTGGCAAGGCAGGGCCCCCGGGAGTGATTGCTAACTCACTTCACTGGCATGGGCTGGGCCCCCAAAGTTATTAGCTTGCAGGGCAGTTTGATATAAGTTATTCGAGGTCCTCTTCAGAGTAGACATAGCTTACGTGCTCGTCTTGCTTGGATAGGCCCCCGGAGTGTTAGATTGCTTACTCGTCTGGCATGGGCTGGGCCCTCAGAGTGATATCCTATTTGGCAGTTGGATATCAGGTTATTTGGAGGGGTCGGTGTACCCCCCTTACAGCACTCGACTGGCTGGGTTTATGCCCCCGGAGTGGCTTACAGGATTGGTGAATTGATTTGGGAAGTCGGACTTGTGAGTGGTTCAGTGTTGGTTGATTGATCAGTTCAGAGTTCTGGTTTCCTTGATTCTGTAGTTCTAGTTTTTCAGTGTACTTGTAGGGCTTATGGGGGTCCGTTCTGGTCTTTGTTTGTCTGTGCTTGTGTGTACCCTCTAGGACTTATGGGGGGCCCGATTGGGTTTAGTTCGATTGCTCATAGTTTTACCTTCCGTTTATTCTACTCCTCTTCTGTTGACCTCTGTTGTGTTTGATTCTATCATGTCTGCCTGTTTTTACCTTTCTTGCTCAGTCGGCCTATGATGCCTACTGGGTACCTGTGGTTTTGGTACTCATGGTACACTCTGCATCTATTTTCGTGATGCAAGTCTGAGCACCAGTTATCAACATTGAGTTCGAGCCTGCAACTGTCTATTCAGAAGATGAGGGTTAGCACATGGCGTTCAAGGATTACCTGCCTCCTTCTATATTTATATTTTTACTTTTCTTTTGCTTTCGAGACAGTTTGTTTCTGTGGTCCACTTTTGGGACTTGTACTCTTCTTAGTAGTTATGTACATGTGACTTCCAGGTTCTGGGAGGTGTCTTGTTTGTATATACAGTTTGGTTTTGCTTCCGCCTTCTCTTATGTGTTATTGTATGCTTCCGCTTAGTTTGAGGATTAGTTTCCACCCTTAGTCCCATTACTGCTAAGTTCCAGGATAGGGTTTTGGCTGGCCTACTAGTGGGTTGGTAGGCACCTTCATGATTTGAGAAATCAGGTCATGACAAGTTTGTATCAGAGCCTAGGTTCATTGGTCTCACTTGTACAGAACTAGCATCTAGTAGAGTCCTGAGGATCTGTGCGGAGACGTCCGTGACATATCTTCAGGAGGCTACAGTATGTCCTTAGGATGTTTTCTTGTTTTGATTCATGTTCGTGCATCGTTGTCTGATTGGTTTCATGAAATCTTACTTGTTTCATTCTGTCACAGGATGGCTGGTACGTGCAGTAGAGCTTGACCCCGAGGTCGAGATGGTGCTACGGCACCAGGCCGTGATAGAGCGAGAACTCTTGAGCCAGAGGCGAAGGCTTAGCTAGATCAGGTTCCTCCTCAGCCAGTGGGGCCGGGACCAGCCCAACCACCACCCGTACCAACTGTCGCCATCGATCTGCAGGTGATGCTTGCCAAGATTCTAGAGGCCATTGGGGGCATACAACTGCAGCAACCAGCTCCAGCTCCAGTTCTAGAGCTGGTTCCAGCACCGCAAGGTCAGCCTGCAGCAGCGGCTCTAGAGGTTCAGCAACCGCCGGCACTGATCGCTGTTCAGTCATACCCTTTGGATGGGGTTATGCAACTTCGAGAGCAGAAGATGCTCAGGGTGTTTTTTAGACTATCACTACCGAGGTTCTCTGGGGCTGTGCGGGAGGATGCCCATGAGTTCCTGACTACTTGCCGGGAAAGGTTGCATACTTTTGGGTTACTGGAGTCCAGAGGAGCTGACTTCACAACTTATCTGTTGGAGGGACCGGCCAGACAATGGTGGCGTTCTTTTATCAAGACCAGGCCAACTGGGTCACAACCGGTATCGTGGACGGAGTTTTCTGAGGCCTTTTTTGCTAGATATATTCCACGGAGCATTAGGGATCGCCTCCTTGATGAGTCCACAAGATTGAAGCCGGGCTCCATGACAATATCCAAGTATGAGGCCAGGTTTCTTGAGTTATCCCGTCATGCCACCATGATTCTTCCTACAAATGAGGAGAGAGTCCATTGCTTTGTTAGAGGTTTGAGGTTGCCACTGCATATTGTGTCGCAATCTATGTTATCAGCAGGCCATTCTTCTCTAGATGTGATGGACCGTGCCCGCATTATTGAGCAGTGATAATGCTCAAATACACCTATCACAATTCAAGATGTAAGTGGTCGTTAGCAATATAAACCCAACAAGGAGTTGGGGTCGATCCCGCGAGGAATGGGACTAAGTTCATAATTTAAAAACGAAGTATTAAGGTGATCTAGCTTTTTGTAGGTGGAAAACAAATGAAACGGTGCATAATGTAAATTGACGAAGTTTTAATTATCAAGTGAGGTGAGCTTCAAACGAATGATTTCAACAAAACACAACTTAACAAGGGATTTAATCAATGAGAGAAAGGACGTTAGGGATGTGCGAATGTTCAAACACCAATTTCACTAAATGGGTCATTACCAATTGCCTAATAATGTTGATCTATAATGGGTAGGAGAGATTATTACTACGATAGTTATTTTGCAACCAACTACCATGCTTTAAATTGGATTTTACCAAACCCCAACAGGGTAGCCAATCATAGCACAATCTTATGTATTAATTAAAACCACTTTAACAAGCTTAGTAGTACAAGTAAGAACTCATACAATCATCAGAAGTCAATCCCACTCAAATGCAGCTTCAACAAGCATACAAAGAGATATAAGCTAGAACTGAATTTGCAACTTCAATTCATCAGATAAAAACATGAATTAACAACTGAACCCATTCTAAATCAACAAGTAATTTAGCAATTGATAAGACCCATAAGCTAATTAGGTGATTGAACACATAATCACACCCCTAAGGCACCGGGGTTTTAGCCAATCATAATGAAAGTGAAGAAACGGTTACCAAATGCATTCTCCATTGAATTTCCAAATCTTGACACAGTAGAAATAATCAACTAAAAGTGTACCCAATGTTAGAATCTCCCAAAAACTCCAAAAAAAATAACCTCCAAGAACAAAACTAAGTATTCTAAAGTGCAATGTACTTTTTTTGTCTCAATACAACTCTGTTCCACACAATCTCTCATTTAAAATCATCTATTTATACTTCCCAAAAGTTTCCCACGATTTTGAATTTGAGGACCAGTCAGTGGAATAAGTCGAGGCTCGCCCTTCTACTCAGCGAGGCACCGAGTTGCTCAATCTCACCTTTTCATTTTATCCCTTAAGTGATGATTCCATTCTTGAACTTTAGGCGATGTGCATCGGGCTCGCCGTTTGGATCGGAGACGCGCCGTCTGGTCTATCAACTCACCGTCTTGACTTACATTTTTCCTTTGCTCCCTGGAACTTTAGGCGAGGTCCTTTCCACTCGGCGCCTCACCAAGTTGACTTTGGCGAGCCTATGCCTTTCAATTCCTTTAATTTTTGCGCTTTTTTGCTTCCTTTCGCTATATATTGGCTTCATCTCATTCTTTGTTCCTCATAGTGCACACAAACAATTTAACATTAGTTATATGTGCAAACAATGGCATTAAGGACAGTAAATTGGCACAAACAAAGCTATAAATGAGTCAAAACTACCGACTCATCAACACCCCCAACTTAAAGTTTTGGTTGTCCTCAAATAAAACAAGAGATCAATGCATTCAACAAGGATGTCTACAAATAGTTCTACTTAAGAACTCACATGAAAGAGCACACAAGGCCAAATTTAAGATACAAGGATCAAATGCACACAAAAAGCATCAAATTCTGGCTAGCCATCATCAATTAAAGTTAAAGCTCACAAATGCTCACCTAAGACGCAAAATTATGCCCACAAAGGTGCTTTAATTCCCTTACAACAAAAAGATTCCATTCTCTCATCCAACCTCCATTTAAGATCAATGAACCGGAATCAATACTACACTCACACTCTCCAAAGAGAAAGAGTTTGCACAACTTTTCCCATAGGCTTGCCCGAGTTTTCCATCTAACCATCACACTGTTCATGCGGGATCACAAAGGACTTTAGAGGTTTGTAATGGGGCTGGGGTACAAGGTATGGTAAATTTATTGATTAGTGGCTTTACCTTCATGAAGCATGGCCTTCATTTCACTTCACCTTCCCTTTTCTTTCACACATTTCAATTCATAGAAAATCATTTGTCACTTTGCATCGCTCACAACATTTTGATGAATACCTTATTTTATTATCAACTCTATGCACAAAGAGAATTCCCTTTTTTTTTAGAGGGGTTCCAACTTTTTTATAAGCACTTTTCAAATGATCGGATTCACCAATATCTAGCACACTTTCTCTCCTCATTCTCACCACACCCCCAACTTAGGCTTTTGTCCTAAGTTTGTTATTCAAATTGGCCAACACTTCATGAAGATTCAAGTGGGGGAGACATGACATTTCAGTAACAGGCTAAAGTTTTTGTGTTAGTGTTTCAATCAAGAAGAAAGATAGGCTCAAATGGTGCTAAGCTGGGTTCACACTCTCACAAGGTGGCCAATGGAAGTTTAACAAATAGGTTCACCCTCAAAAGAATTTATGCCTAAGATCATTTTCCCACAATCACCAATGCTTAGCCAAACATACTACTAGGGCAAGTTCTAAGCATCATGACACATACGTTTCAAGTAAAGCTCGCCACACATGGCATTCAAACACAATTTTGTGTCACAACTCTATGAGTCAAGCTTGCGTGCAACAGTCATTGCAAGACTCACCATCGACAATTCGCTAGTCACAACAAGAGGCTAATGGTTTACACAAGACTATGCAACTCCAATTTACCTCGTTGGACGCACACCAATATATCATTAAATTAAGAGCACTATTCAAGTCATTGATATTGGACACGATCGACACTCAAAAGCACAAGAGAACAACAACCACTAGATCGGCACAAAATCGCAAAAGATAACCAAAGACAAAGAGAGGTGTCACTAGAACTCAAACCCATATCATATAGTAAAAGAAATATCCAAAACAACAAAACAATCCAAGTAACAAAAAACCAAAATAGCACCACCCCACCAAAAAGGTAAACAGTGTTCTCAATGCAAAAAACATACAAACAAACTAAAGATAAAATAAGTGCAAAAGAGTCCCCCTGTCCCGCTAAGCTGGGGGTGTACCCTCAGCTTGGGCATCAGTGCCTAGTGTGCTCTCCACAGGTGGGTGAGTCCCATTCGACCTGATCATCAATGTATCATGGAGAGATGCAGCAGTGGCAGCCCGGACCAAATCACCCTCTAGGTCTTTGAGGTCGGCATACACCTCTCTATCCTGCATGGGAAAGTCCTCCTCATCAGTCTCAGGTGCATCAGACACACCGTCATCATCAGTAATCGGAGCAAAACTAGTGGTGGCAGGTGGAGGATCATCGACTCTCGTATCCTCAAGCACATCTACATTCCCCCAAAGCATGGTGATGTCGGTGGACTTTAGCTCTTCCACATCCTTCCTCAAATAGGTTATCTTTGTGCTGATGGCCGTCAACTCTGTAGAACCGCCCTCATGCTACTCACAAGCCTCAACTCTAGTTGTGAGGGCTGCTAAAAGCTCCCCATATGATGTGATAAGTCGGCACTGATCATCCAACTCAATGTGGATAGGGCCAAGGGTGGCAGCTAGAGCCCTCTCAATTATCCTTGGGATAGGTGCCTCAACCCCAGAGGCTCGTACATCTACTGAATTGTCCAAGTGCCCCATCTTGATGAGCATGGCCTGAGTTAAAGGTTGGGGGCTAGGAGCTAAAGCTGGGGCAGATGAAGAAGAGGGACCCAGTGTAGGAGTAGAGGTAGCAGAAGCATCTGGAAAAGGCGAACCTGACGGCTCAACTGCGGGAGTGGGAGAACACATCTTCATGGCATCGATATCCACAGCAGGAGACGTATAAACTAGGGGTCTCCTCCTCTTTTCGGCCTCGTCCTTCTGATACTCAGCCTCGATCCTCTGGATGTTAGAAGATGAGGTCGAAGTGACCTCAACATCCGTCTTCTTATCAAAAGGAACACCTGCTCGTCTACACAGCTCGCTAATGAGTATCGAAAATGGTAGGGAGGTATGTTGTTGCTTGGCCCTCATTAACATCTCGGTCTCGATGATCATCCACAAATTGAGTAGCTGCCTATCAATAATACAACCTAAGAGTGCTGCCTTCGGGTGCTGGAGGATGGACTCATTCTGAGAAGGCATGAGGGTGCTACTCAAGAACAAAAACTAATACCGAGCCACGATTCTTAAATCCCACTTCTCGATGATAGCTCCGATATCCAACCAACAGGGGGAAGCATCACTTATTAACGGTGCCAACCACCCTTCAGCGTCTCCAAACTCCCTTTCAACTTGTCTTCCAAGGAGTGCATGTACCTATAGGTGCAACCCAGGACATCATTAATTTCTTTCTGGATACACCGAACCTTCTTACCCCTCACGATGACGGAGTCCACAGGCTTCATGGATTGGGCCAACTTCTTAACCCTTGGGACTAGGCCGGAGTAGGAAGCATAGAATTTACGAACCCATGTGGGGATATATGAACTCTGGGGCTGTGTGAAGATCTGAAATTTATGCACCCGGATCATCTACCAGACTAAGGGATACCTATCCACCACTCCATCAGTAGATAGCCACTTCTCCTCAAATATCGTTCGTGCACCCGCGGCCTTCAATCTATTCATCGACCTCAGAAGCTAGGGTGGGGCCAGAATCAAGGCTGGAGCAGTAGGAGCAGGAGCTGAGGTAGTCAGAGGCTCAGGTGTAAAAGAGGAAGTGTTGACCCTAGCCAGGGGGTCATGCAGACTTTTGGACCTCAATTCAACTCGGGTTCGTTTTAGAAGTTCCCCAATAAAAGTCTCGGACTTCTCACCTTCAGAGCTTCCTGACTTTGTGGAGGTGAACTTTATAGACTGCTCCTCACTCTCCGAGGAGGACTCTACCACAACTTGTTTCTTGCCTTTCCCTTTTACCTGGGTTGCGGGTTGCTTTGGTTTGATTGGTCGCTCAACCTCGGGTGCAATTTCTATGCCCTTGGTTCTCTTCTTAGGAGACTTTTGAGTGACAACTTTGTGGCGAGGCATATTTGGCAAACAAATACGAAGATCGATTAAAATGAGGTAGAAAAGCAGCTTAAACAAAAATATGCAGAAATACTCGCTGAAACGATCGGCGAGTCGCCTAAGGCTATTAGGCGAGCAAAAGAGGCATTGCCGAAAGTGACAGAACCAGCTCAAGCAAAATGCATGCAAAAAGGGTGATAAAATATCAACTCGACGATGAGCACACAAGGGCGATGAGCATGCAAAGGCTGAGTCGTCGAGTGGAACGGCGAGCCCACCTTAGCTCGCCGAACCAACCTAAGGCAACAACTATCCTAAAAATTATACGATTTTTCAACAAACAACCCAACACACAACAATTAAAGCTCAATTATCAACAAGTAGCCTATACCTATGCCTAATTTTACCTCGGGGTACTCAGACTTCCCCAAAATCAAACTGAAAACAACAAAACGACGAATTGCCCTTAAACAAAACGTCACCCAATCTATCATTGGGAAAAATTAAGCCATTCGATTGAATTCGGGGGCTACTCAGACTTCACCCAACATCAAAACAACAACCCACAAGCAATTAAACCGAAAACCCAATCATCAAACGAAGCAATCACACAATATCGCATACGATTACTCCAAGTAGGGCATCAAATCAATGAAAGGCAATCACAGCAAACAAGTACACATAAAATTAAATACCCAACCATTCACAATTTGGTTTTATAATAACGGGATTCAAAAATCAAAACAAATATCGAGAACTAACCTCAAAGCCGAAAATATCAATGCACACAGACTTCACCCAACATCAAAACAACAACCCACAAGCAATTAAACCGAAAACCCAATCATCAAACGAAGCAATCACACAATATCGCATACGATTACTCAAAGTAGGGCATCAAATCAATGAAAGGCAATCACAGCAAACAAGTACACATAAAATTAAATACCCAACCATTCACAATTTGGTTTTATAATAACGGGATTCAAAAATCAAAACAAATATAGAGAACTAACCTCAAAGCCGAAAATATCAATGCACACACTATGAAAATGGGGTTTGGGGCTCGCCTAAAGCACTTCACGACTAATCAATTAGAAGAAAAAGAAATAAAAATGCAAAAGTGTGTGGGTGTACAAGTATAGGAGGCAAATTTTGAGAATTATGAAAATTTGAATTTGAATGGATTAAAAACCCTTCAGTTCGCGCCCCAAAGGGCGATGATAGTAACATCGCCTTTCAACTCAATGATGCACCGAGTGGTACCTTCTCTCACCGAAAGTTACAGGAAAGTAAGCCAACATTGAAGTCCAGAAGGCGAGATAACTCAGGCTCGCCTATCAACTCGGCGATGCGTAGAATGAAGAAGATGCTCGCCTAATATTCCAGTGTAGCTTGCAACTTCAGCCTTCAAGTTCTGATGAATTTAGGCGATTCCAGGGCAGATAGGCGATGCGACGAATGGTGCAGCCCCTCGCCTAATTACCAAATTTTTAAAATTCAAACTCCAACCTACACATCCAACACACGTTATTCAAAAACAATAAGATAGAGCTTGGGTTGTCTCCTTATTTAATGTCGTGGCACGATGTGGACATGCATTCAAGCATCATCAAAGTATACCATATCAATCATTCGCACAACGAGACCCTCTCCGAAGTAGAGCTTCAGCCTTTGACCATTTACTTTAAAGAACGTACCATTATCACCCTGAACCTCAATAGCTCCATTTTCAAACACGCGATTAACCTTGAAAGGATCTGACCATTTGGACTTGAGCTTACCCGGAAATAGCCGCAAACGCGAATTGTAGAGCAATACACAATCGCCAACCCGAAACTCCCTATGAATTATTTTTAAAGCTTGCCATTTCTTCATTTTCTCTTTATAGAGAGCAGCACTTTCAAAATCTCAAAATTGAAATTCTTCCAACGCATGATGTTGGTCAACCCTACTTTTGGAGGCAACATCCCAATTCAAATTAATGGTCTTCAAAGCCCATAGGGCCTTATGCTCGAGTTTCATTGGGAGGTGGCATGACTTGCCAAACACTAACTGATATGGTGACATACCAATTGGTGTTTTAAAAGAAGTGTGGTAGGCCCACAAAGCATCCTCCAACCTTTGCGACCAATCTGAACTATTTGCATTCATAGTTTTGGCTAAAATTTCTTTAATTTCCCTGTTAGATACTTCAACCTGCCCACTTGTCTGTGGATGGTAAGGGGTGGCAACATTATGCTTTACTCCATACTTGGTCAATAACGATCTACACAATCGGTTGCAAAAGTGTGGACCCCCCATCACTAATAATCGCTCGCGGTGTGCCAAACCTTGTAAAGATATACCACATAAGGAATGCAATCACACTTCTCCCTTCATTGTTGGGTAAGGCTACAGCTTCTACCCACTTTGACACATAATCAACGGCCATAAAAATGTATTTGTTCCCATAAGAACTCACAAAAGGACCCATAAAATCAACTCCCCACACATCAAATAAATCAAATTCAAGAATTGGGGTAAGGGGAAGCTCATGTCGACGTTACACTCCTCCTTGCCTTTGGCATGGAACACATTTACGGATAAGGTAGTTAGCATCTTGATACATTGTTGGCCAATAATAGCCACTTTGCAATACCTTGGTGGTTGTTCGTACCCCACTATAGTGACCACCAACTGGAGAAGCATGGCATGAACTAAGTATAGCATTAGTTTCGACTTCCGGCACACACCTCCTAATTACATGATCCACACATTCCAGAAATAAATAGGGCTCATCCCAAAAATACTTTCTCGCATCAAAGAGGAATCTCTTATGTTGATAGAATGAAAGACCCTCAAGTACAATACCGCACACGACATAATTTGCGAAGTCAGCATACCAAGGAATGGAACCATGAGAGATCATCATGACCCTCTCATCAGGGAAAGCATCTTCAATATCCTTGTCACCGTACACCACCACATTCGCTTCGAGTCTTGATAAATGATCCGCTACTTGATTTTCACAACCTTTCTGATCCTTGACCTCAAAGTCAAATTCTTGTAGCAGCAACACCCACCGAATTAGCATCGGTTTAGCATTCTTCTTAGCCATTAAATAGCGGATAGCTGCATGGTCCGTTTGCACCACTTCTTTAGTTCCCAATAAGTAAGCTCGAAATTTCTCGAAACCATACACTACAGCCAACAATTATTGTTCGATAACAGAGTAATTCCTTTGAGCCACATTTAAAGTCTTGCTAGCGTAGTATATTGGATGAAACAACTTGCCTCTACGTTGTCCCAAGACAGCACCCAAAGCAGTACCACTAGCATCACACATTAATTCTAATGGACTACCCCAATCGAGGCAACAATGACCGAAGCCGACACAAATTTCTCCTTGAGACACTCAAAAGCAATCATACAGGCTTCATCAAACAAAAAGACGCTGCCATTCTCTAAAAGTTTGCATAGCGGATGAGCTATCTTTGAGAAATCCTTGATAAATCTCCTATAAAAGCCTGCATGTCCTAGGAAACTTTGGACACCTTTAACTGAAATAGGGGGTGGTAGCTTGACAATTACCTCAACCTTTGCTTGATCTACTTGTATGCCTTTCCCTGAAATTTGGTGTCCCAAAACAATCCTTTCTTTTTCAACGAAATGACACTTATCCCAATGAAGTACAAGGTTGGTTTCGACACACCTTTGTAAAACTTGCCCCAAGTGTTCAAGGCAATCTTCAAATGAGTCTCCAACTATAGAAAAATCATCCATGAAAACCTCCATAGAGTCCTCAACCATTTCAACAAAAATCGATAGCATACACCTTCGGAACGTTGCCGGTGCATTACATAGTCCTAAAGGCATACGTTTAAATGCAAAAGTTCCATATGGGTAAGTGAAAGTAGTCTTGTCTTGGTCTTCCGGGGGCTATGGAGACTTGATTGTACCCAGAATACCCAACAAGGAAGCAATATTATCCACACCCCGCAAACCAATCAAGCATCTGGTCCATGAAGGCCATGGGAAAGTGATATTTCTCGGTAGCCGAATTCACCTTCCGATAGTCCATACATACCCGCCAACCTATGACTTGTCGCATAGGCACAAGTTCACCCTTTTCGTTTGGAACCACGGTCATACCCCACTTCTTTGGGACACATTGAACTGGGCTTACCCACTTGCTATCAGCAATGGGATAAACTACACCTGCATCTAACCACTTGATGATCTCCTTCTTAACCACTTCTTGCATTGAAGGGTTCAACCTCCTTCTGGGAGGTATCCCCACGATATCAGCAATTGTCCACCCAATAGCTTTGGTGTACCTTTTCAGCACACTCACAAGTGCATGAACCTGCTCTTCAAGTAAGTCAGCTGCATTGATCACCGGCAAGGTATTGTCAGCCCCCGAGAATACATATCTAAGATGGGAATGAAGAGCTTTTAATTCAAGCTTTGGGGGTGCTTCAATGGATGGCTTCGCGGGAGGAGTTTCCCTATTCTTCAAATCAATTTCAAGCTTCAAAGGGGCTTCTGAGTAAGAACCTAAACCCGATAGAGCAGCCACTACTTTGTCATAATATTTGATGTCTACCCTATCATAGTGCAACATCACATCAGCTAATGATTCACCAATACAAGCTATCTCACTAATACTAGCTACCGCTTAATCGATAACATCAATAACCGACACCACATAGATGTCATTTGGTTGTTTCAAGGACTTACATATATTAAAGGTGACTTCATCCTCATTCACTCTAAAATTCAAGTCTCTGCTTTCCACATCAACAAGTGATCTCCCGGTAGCCAAGAATGGCCTACCAAGAATAATAGGGATCTCGGCATCTATCTCACAATCAAGGACAACAAAATCTGCCAGAAAAATATATTTGTCAACCCTCACAAGAATTTCATAAAGAACACCGATGGGTCACTTGATAGATTGATCCGCCATGAGAAGTCGCATTGTGGTAGACTTGGGCTCACCTAGCCCAAGTTGTTTGAAAATAGTATATGGCATCAAATAAATACTCGCCCCCAAATCACACAATGCTTTAGCAAATTTGAACACCCCAATAGTGCAAGGAATTGTGAACGCTCCCGGATTATCTTTTTTAGCAATCACATTTGACATAATAGCACTACAACTATGCGATACCTCTACCGTTTCAAAATTCATACTTCTCTTCTTCGTGACCAATTCTTTCATAAACTTGGCATACCCCTGCATTTCTAGTAGTGCATCCACTAAAGGGAGATTAATTGATAGATACTTGAAAATAGAAAGGAACTTTTTGAATTTTGCGTTGTCATCTTTTTTCTTCAGCCTTTGTGGAAATGGAGGATTAACCTTGGGCAATGGCTTGGGAGAAACAGATTTAGAGCTATCCTCTACCTTTGATGTAGTGATTCTACCCGAATTGTTCACCTTATCTTCAATACCTTCCTCATCATTCACACGAGGCGGACTTTCACTCCGTTCAGCCCCATTGTTCTCAACTACATCGCTACCCAAAACTTTTCCACTTCGAGTAACAATCGCCATACATTGAGCATTCTCGTTCTTTGGATTGGCTAAAGTATCACTAGGAATGCTACCAATTGGTCGCTGATTCAGCTGAGTGGAAATTTGGACCATTTGAGACTCAAGATGTTTAATTAAAGCTGAGTGAGAAGTGACTGTTTGGTTTAAAGAAGAAAAATCCGCCTTCATCTCCTTTAGTACTTTGTCTAACCCTTCCACCTTATGCAAAATACGAGCAAGCATATCCTCAATTCTAAAATTTTCAGGATCAGCCTTTTGTTCGGTAATCTTTGGACGATCAAATGGGGGCACATTCTGATCTCTTTCACCTTCTCTCAAATTAGTTCCTCGATTGTCTCTCTAATTACCACCTTGTTCTTTGTTCAAACCTTGATTCCCACCCGGCTTTTGATAGCCCGGACGAGAACCCATCATTTGATTCAACACAAATTGGACTTCTTCGTTGTACATGGTTTCAAATGCAGCGTCATCTGGGCTCATAGCTACATCATTAACGGCCTTAGGACCTGCACCCATAACATGCTTTGTCAATAAATCCATCTGGGTCATCATCTTAGCCACAT
Source organism: Solanum appendiculatum (assembly GCA_018342035.1). Classification (NCBI taxonomy): domain Eukaryota; kingdom Viridiplantae; phylum Streptophyta; class Magnoliopsida; order Solanales; family Solanaceae; genus Solanum; species Solanum appendiculatum. Next base: position 374,771 of record JAGDQO010001247.1, on the reverse strand, counting down.
TGGAATCACGCTCTTGATCTTTCTCAATATGCTCCTTAGTCATTCCGACTACAAGAGGTGATACTTGATCTTCTCTTGTGTGCCAAGCCCAGTTGATCTTTGGCATATCATCAAGCAAGGCTGATGCAATAGGAAAGGGTTGCCTCGTGATTCCACCTTGAATCAAACGATCAGCAATAGACTTTTTTACCGAATCAAGGCTATGGTAGAAATATTGCAACAACACATTTTTAGGCAACCCATGAGTAGGACATTGTAGAAGAAGCTTTTGGAATCTGAGCCATGTCTCATGGATTGGTCCACCATCAAGTCTCTTGAAGTTCTGAATACCATCTCTAAACCTCACCATCTTCGAAGGAGGAAAGAATCGTTCAAGGAATGCTTATGTTAGCTCTGCCCAAGAAGTAATTAAATCTCTTGGTAATTTAGCCAACCACTTCGTTGCCTCCCTATTTAGAGAGAAAGGAAACAACCGAAGTCGAATGGACTCTTGAGAGATGTTCTTGAAGGTGAAAGGGTTGCACAAATCCAAAAAGTTCTGAAGATTTTCATGTGGATCCTCGTGAGCAAGTCCACCAAATGATCCTTTGATTTGCAACAGCTGAAGCATAGTTCTGGTCATATGAAAGATGGTATTACCCACTGTAGGGGGCAAGCGTATTGCTCCAGCACTTCCCACTTGAACTACATTGAAGTCATTCAGATTACCAATGTCATCATTCACATGACGTATTTCATCATTCTGACCAACAACACTATCAGCGCCACTCATATTGTCACCTGTTGAAAATAAAAAACAAAAAAGCTAATAAATAAATTCGACTACAATCAAACTAATTCACTAAAATACGTCGATACAAGAATTCTAAACGCTATTCCCCGGCAGCAGCACCATTTTTTATAACGCTCAAATAAACCTATCACGATTCAAGATGTAAGCGGTCGTTAGCAATATAAACCCAACAAGGCATTGGGATCGATCCCACGAAGAATGGGACTAAGTTCAGAATTCAAATACGAAGTATTAAGGTGATCTAGCTTTTTGTAGGTGGAAAACAAATGAAACGGTGTATAATGTAAATTGACGAAGTTTTAATTATCAAGTAAAGTGAGCTTCAAATGAATGATTTAAACAAAACACAAGTTAAAATGGGATTTAATCAATGAGAGAAGGGACCTTAGGGATGTGCGAATGTTCAACCACCAATTTCACTAAATGGGTCATAACCAATTCCCTAATAATGTTGATCTATAATGGGTAGGCAAGATTATTACTACAATAGTTATTTTGCAACCAACTACCATGCTTTCAATTAGATTTTACCAAACCCCAACAAGTTAGACAATCAGAGCACAATCTTATGCCTTAATTAAACCAGTTTAACAAGCTGAGTAGTACAAGTAAGAACTCATACATTTATCAGAAGTTAATCGCAATCAAATGCATCTTCAACAAGTATACAAAGAGATATCAGATAGAACTGAATTTGTAACTTCAATTCATAAGATAAAAACATGAATTAACAAGTGAACCCATTCTAAATCAACAAGTAATTCAGCAATTGATAAGACCCATAAGCTAATTAGGTGATTGAACACATAATCACACCCCTAAGGCATCGGGGTTTTAGCCAATCATAATGAAAGTGAAGAAATGGTTACCAAATGCATTCTCCATTGAATTTCCAAATCTTCACACAACAGAAATAATCAACTAAAAGTGTACCCACTATTAGAATCTCCCAAAAACTCCAAAAAAAAAAATCTCCAAGAACAAAACTAAGTATTCTAAAGTGCAATGTACTTCTTTGTCTCAATACAATTCTGTTCCACACACTCTCTCTTTTAAAATCTTCTATTTATACTTCCCAAAAGTTTCCCATGATTTTGAATTTGAGGACCAGTCAGCGACATAAGTCAGGGCTCGCCCTTCTACTCAGCAACGCGTCGTGTTGCTCAATCTCACCTTTTCAATTTATCCCTTCAATGCTGATTCCATTCTGGAACTTTAGGCGATGTACATCGGGGTCGTCGTTTGGATCGGCGACGTTTCGTCTGGTCTCTCAGCTCACCGTCTTGACTTAGATTTTTCCTTTGCTCCCTGAAACTTTAGGCGGGGTTCTGTCCACTCGGTGCCTCGCCGAGTTGACTTTGGCGAGCCTCAACCTTTTAATTCCTTCAATGTTTTCATTTTTTTGCTTCCTTTTGCAATATATTAGCTTCATCCCATTCTTTGTCCCTCGTGCTGCACACAAACGATTTAACATTAGTTATAGGTGCAAACAATGGCATTAAGGACACTAAATTGGCAAAAACGAAGCTATAAATGAGTCAAAGCTACCGACTCATCAAGTAGATCCGTTGCGAGGCCCAAGTGGACATCGGCAAGAGGGACAGACAGGATGGTAGAGCTAGTGGGCCCCGTTCTAGGCCTTGAGTTACTCGAGAGCAGGTTTATCAAAGGTTGCAGGCAGGATAGGCGGTAAAGTGGATGCACGGGGTAGAGTCGCCCAGGGCCATTTCTATGTAGCTCCAGCAAGAGCAAAGGCCGAGGTGTTTGATGATGTGATCACAGGTACGGTTCTTTTATGCCATTAGTCCATTTCAGCCTTATTTGATCCTAGTTGTACTTATTCTTATGTGTCAGATTATTGTGTGCCTCGAATGGGAATGAGTCCTGAGCTCTTATCTATACCTTTGCGTGTTTCGACCCCAGTAGGGGATTCTTTAGTAGTGGATCGGGTTTGTAGATCCTGTTTTGTGGCTATTCAGGGGAAAAACACTCTGGTAAATCTTATTGTGCTCTGTATGGTTGATTTTGATGTTATTTTGGGCATGGATTGGCTAGCCCCTCACCAAGCCGTCTTGGATTTCAATGCCAAGACTGTTACTTTAGCCATTCTTGGTATTCCGCTGGTGGTGTGGCAGGGCTCTAGTAGTCGCATACCAGTCGGGGTGATTTCTTGTATTTAGGCCCAGAGGCTGGTGGACAGCGGATGTTTGGCTTATTTTGCATATGTTAGAGATGTTAGTATGGAGGGCCCTACAGTTGATTTAGTGCCTATAGTCCAAGAGTTCACAGATCTATTTCATGTCGACCTTCCTAGCCTACCCTCAGAGCAAGATATTGACTTTGCCATTGAGTTGGATCTGGGTACTCGTCCGATTTATATCCCGCCATACCGTATGGCACCTACAGAGCTCAAGGATCAGGACCTCTTGGGTAAGGGGTTCATTCGACCTAGTGTGTCACCTTGGGGTGCCCCAGTCCTATTTGTGAAGAAGAAGGATGGCACCATGCAGATGTGTATTGACTACAGGAAGTTGAATAAGGTGACGGTAAGGAACCATTATCCTATTCCTTGTATTGATGATTTGTTCAACCAGCTTCAGGGTGCCACAGTGTTTTTTAAAATTGACTTGAGATTTGGCTACAATCAGTTGAGGGTTAGACCAACGGACATCCCTAAGACCACATTTAGGACTCGTTACAGCCATTAGGAGTTCCTAGTGATGTCTTTTGGGTTGACTAATGCCCATGCCGCCTTTATGGATTTGATGACTCGTGTATTCAGGCCGTATTTGGACTCCTTTGTCATAGTCTTCATCGATGATATCTTGGTATACTCGCGGAGCCAAAGTGAGGATGAGCAGTATTTGAGGATAGTACTCCAGACTTTGAAAGATCATCGGCTGTATGCCAAGTTCTCAAAGTGCGAGTTTTGGCTTTATTCTATGGCATTCTTGGGGCAGGTGGTGTCCAAGGATGGCATTATGGTGGATCCGGCAAAGATTGAGGCTAATCGTGATTGGGCTAGGCCCATCTCTGTGACTGAGATTCAGAGCTTCGTCAGATTGGCGGGGTACTACAGGCATTTTGTCGAGAGTTTCTCCACAACAGCAGAACCTCTAACTCGGTTGACTCGCTAGGATGTTCCCTTTGTGTGGTTGGAAAAGTGTGAGCGGAGCTTTCTGAGGCTTAAAGAGTTAGTGACCACCGCTCCTATATTGACTCTTCCAGTAAAAGGTGAGGGCTTCACGGTCTATTGTGACGCATCTGGCATTGATCTGGGTTGTGTGTTGATGCAGCAGGGCCGGGTTAATTCTAATGTGTCGAGGCAGCTTAAGCTGCATGAGCGCAACTACCCCACTCATGATCTGGAGTTTGCAGCGGTAGTTTTCACGCTCAAGATCTTGAGGCATTACCTTATTAGAGTTCATTGTGAGATCTATACCGATCATCATAGTCTTCAATATATTATGAGCCACACGGATCTTAATTTGAGGCAGTGTCGTTGATTGAGCTCCTGAAGGACTATGACCTCTCTATTCTCTACCACTCGAGAATGGAGAATGTAGTAGCAGACGCCTTGAGTCGGAAGGCAGTGAGTATGGGTAGTCTAGTCTTCCTTTCTATTCGGGCAACCTTTGGCTTTGGACATTCAGTCCTTAACCAATCAGATGACCGGGCTTGATGTTTTAGATTCCAGCCAGTGTTAGCTTATGTGGGGGATCAGTCATCTCTGCTTGATCAGATCTGTAGTTGTCAGCTCGAGGATGAGCTTTGGTAGCACTCAGAGATAGAGTTTTGGCGGGTGATGTTGAGCAGGCTTCCTTAGATTCAGATGGGGTTTTGAGGTTTACTGGCCATTTGTGTGTTCTGAGAGTTGGTGATTTGATCCAGCTGATCTTTAGCGAGGCCCATGATTCAAGATATTCTATCCATCCGAGCACAGCTAAGGTGTATCATGATTTAAGGAAGCACTACTGGTGGAGCGGTATGAGGAAGGACATCTCAGACTATGTGTCACGTTGCTTGTGTTGCCAGCAGGTGAAGGCCGAGCATTTGAGGCCTGGTGGAGATTTGCAGAGATTACACATTCTTGAGTTGAAGTGGGAGCGTATCACCGTGGACTTCATTGTGAGGTTGCCATAGACTTCTAGAGTTGTTGACAGTATTTGGGTCATCGTGGATTGATTGACCAAGTCAGCACACTTCCTTCCAGTTTATTCTCCCTTCAGTGCTAAGAGGTTAGCCCGTATCTACATTCGGGAGATAGTCCGTCTTCATGGTGTGCCCATTTCTATCATTTCAGACTGGGGTCCACAGTTCACTTCTAGCTTTTGGAGAGTATTTCAAGAGGAGTTGGGCACCCGTATCGATCTTAGCACAATATTTCACCCACAGAAAGATGGCTAGTTAGAGCGTACTATTCAGGTTCTTGAGGATATGTTGCGGGCCTTTGTTAATGATTTTTGAGGTCAGTGAGATCAGTTCTTGCATTTGGCAGAGTTTGTGTACAACAACAACTACCATTCCAGCATTTAGATGGCCCCGTTTGAGGCCTTATATGGTAGGCGTTGTCGCACTCTAGTAGGTTGGTTTGAGTCTTCAGAGCCTAGGCCGCGTGGTACGGACTTGTTTCAGGAGTCCTTAGATCATGTGAGGTTTATTCAGGATCGGCTCAGGACAGCTCAGAGTAGACAGTGGAGTTATGCAAACAGCAGGCGTCGACTATTGAGATTTGTTGTAGGTGATGGAGTTTTCCTCCGAGTATCACCCATGAAGGGTGTGATGAGATTCGAGAGGCGGGGCAAGCTTAGCCCCAGGTATATTGGGCCTTTTGAGATTTTGAGGGCAGTTGGTGAGGTGGCTAATGAGTTAGCTTTACCTCCTGTATTCTCAGTTGTTCATCCTGTTTTCCATGTTTCGATGTTGCGCCGTTATGTTCTAGATGAGTCCCATGTGCTCCACAATGATGCAGTTGAGTTGGATGATCGTCTGACCTATATTGAGGAGCCAGTTGCTATTTTGGCCAGAGATGTGAGGCAGCTGAGGTTGAGAGCCATTCCTGTAGTTATGGTCATTGGAGGCATCGTCCTGTTGAGTAGGCTACTTGGTAAACCGAGCGGGAGATGGGGGAGTAATTCCCTAGCTTATTTGAGCCCTCAGGTACTTCTTGACTCTTACTTTTGAGGATGAAAGTCCTTTTAGTAGTGGATGTTATAATGACCATCTAGGTCATTTCTGTGTTAATGTCTCTTTTCTGTTGTTTAGAGCATTCCTGTAGCTACCCCAAGTCATTTATGACTTGCTGGCACTGATTGTTCGGTCGCCTGGTCGTTCGTTTGGTTTTTGTGCCTATTTTCCTGTTTTGGAGCTTTTGAACCTTGAAAATTTGATTTCAGTCAAAACTTCAGGTTAAACGACCTCAGATGGTAATTTTGACTGTTCCATCAGCTCCGGAGCGGCCAAATTAGGCTAGAAGCATGGTTTGCTCGAGTTTTGGGGTTTCGGTGTGATTTTGGGGCATGTTAGCTCTTTAGCCTTCAAAATCTGGCTTAAAGTTGACTTTGGTCAACATTCTTGGAAAACGTGCTCAGATAAAATTTTTGACAACGCGGTTAGTTCGGAATGCCGAGTTTGGTCTAGAATTATCCTTCGAGAACTTTCGATCAGAATTCGAGCCCTCTGGTGGAAATTTGCTAAAATGGCCCATTGGGTGTGGGACCCAGTTTTGTCGAAACGACCTCGTATGGAAATTTCAATTGTTCCACTGAGTTCGGAACGTCGAATTCGAGGGGGTAGCATATAGCGTTTGCGTGCACGGGGTTCTGAACGAATCCCGAGCACCTCGTCGGAGTTTTGGAGTTGTCCAAAACTCAACTGTTGCAGCTGTGAAAATTTGCCGACACATTTACTCTCCACGTTCGCGGTATAGGCTCCAAGTTCACGGAGGTGTGAGAGTTTCTACTCCGCGTTCGTTGGCCAGAGGCCATGTTTTCGGAGGTCTGTGTCCTTGTTCTTCGCATTCGCGAAAGGTTATCAACGTTCGCGGAGGTCGGTGGTGTGGGGGTATCCTTGTCCTCTGCGTTTGTGGGTTGGGGGCTGCATTCGCGGAGTTGTTGTGGGTTTGCCTCTGCGTTCACAGAGCAGTGGTTAGTTTCCCTCTGTGTTCGTGGGCCTTTGGGGCCGCGTTCGCGGAGAAGAGCGGGTGGCAGTGGTTTATATAAGGAGGTCGAGGCTCATTTTGATGATTCATTCAAAAATTCATCTCCCTCCTCGGTTGTCGGTTTTTGGTGATTTGAAGTCTCAAGCGTTCAGATTCTCGTTGGATTCGTAAGTTAGTTGTTGGATTGCATTGTGTGTACCTCAGTTTCTGTGAATTTGAGGCGTAAGTTGTTATCTTAAGTCTATTTGTTGTAAGGTTTTGCATTTTTTGTCGATGCTGCATGGAGCTGATCTAAGCCCCGATGAGTGTTCCATTTTGGAATACAAGTTCGGGGGAGGATTTAGGACCTCTTGACGGAGTCAATTCCAGAAAATCCATAGCGGGTCCCACGTTCCTGATTTTGACTCCAAAATTAGTATGTCTCTAAATTTGATTATTTTAGTATCTAAACGACCGTATTGACACTGTGATTCTATTTTTGATAGCGTGGCAGCAGTTTGAGGCCGTACGGAAGGGAAAGGCTCCAGCAGAAATTACTTGAAGCGTGCGTGTTCGACTTTCTGGTAGGTTATGACTTCCCTTCTTCCTAGATTGAGCTTGAATGTATAATTGCTTGTCGATTTGTGTGAATCTGGGATGGGTATCTAGTATTTCTGTTCTTCTCCTCCGATTTCTTCATTTAGAGTTGATTTTTAGTCTATTCGGGGATAGTATCATGCTTTAGTATGGGTTGTTGACCTTGGGGTGTTGATGGTTTGTTTTGGGTTATCTGTTGTTGCATGCGTGGGTTTGGGATTTTTCTTTCGTTATGTTGGTTGCTTGTTCATCGAGGCAGCTTAAGCTGCGTGAGCGCAACTACCCCACTCACGATTTGGAGTTGGCAGCGGTAGTTTTCGCTCTTAAGATCTTGAGGCATTACCTTATTAGAGTTCGTTGTGAGATCTATACCGATCATCAAAGCCTTGAGTACATTATGAGCCAGAGGGATCTTAATTCGAGGCAGCGCTGTTGGATTGAGCTCCTGAAGGACTATGACATCTCTATTCTCTACCACCCGGGCAAGGCGAATATAGTAGCGGAAGCCTTGAGTCGGAAGGCAGTGAGTATGGATAGTCTAGCCTTCCTTTCTATTTCAGAGCGACCCTTGGCTTTGGACATCCAGTCCTTAGCCAATCGATGATCAGGCTTGATGTTTCAGATTCCAGCCGAGTGTTAGCTTATGTGGGGGTTCAGTCATCTCTGCTTGATCAGATCTGTACTCGTCAGGTCGAGGATGACTCTTTTGTAGCACTCAGAGATAGAGTTTTGGCGGGTGATGTCGGGCAAGCTTCGTTAGATTTAGATGGGGTTTTGAGGTTTGCTGGCCATTTGTGTGTTCCGAGAGTTGGTGATTTGATCTAGCTGATCCTTAGTGAGACCCATGATTCCAGATATTCTATCCATCCGGGCACAACTAAGTTGTATTGTGATTTCAGGCAGCACTACTGGTGAAGCAGTATGAGGAGGGACATCTCAAACTATGTGTCATGTAGCTTGTGTTGCAGGCAAGTGAAGGCTGAGCATTTGAGGGCTGGTGGAGTGTTGCAAAGATTACCCATTCCAGAGTGGAAGTGGGAGCGTATCATCATGGACTTTGTTGTGGGGCGGCCACGGACTTCTAGAGGTGTTGACAGCATTTGGGTCATCGTGGATTGATTGACCAAGTCAGCACACTTCCTTCCAATTTATTCTTCCTTTAGTGATGAGAGGTTAGCCCGTATCTACATTCGGGAGGTAGTCAGTCTTCATGGTGTGCCCGTTTCTATCATTTCAGACCGGGGTCCACAGTTCACTTCTAGCCTTTGGAGAGTATTTCAAGAGGATTTGGCCACCCATGTCGATCTTAGCATAACATTTCACCCGAAGACAGATGTCTAGTAAGAGCGTACTATTCAGGTTCTTCGGGATATGTCGCGGGCCTATGTTATGGATTTTGGAGGTCAGTGGGATCAGTTCTTGCATTTTACGAAGTTTTCGTACAATAACAACTACCATTCCAGCATTCAGATGGCCCCGTTTGAGGCCTTATATGGTAGACGTTGTCGCACTCCAGTTGGTTGGTTTGAGTCTACAAAGCCTAGGCCGCGTGGTACGGACTTGTTTCAGGAATCCTTATAGCATGTGAGGTTGATTCAGGATCGGCTTAGGATGGCTCAGAGTAAAAAGTGGAGTTATGCAGACCACAGGCGTCGACCGTTGAGATTTACCGTGGGTGATAGAGTATTCCTCCGAGTATCGCCCATGAAGGGCGTGATGAGATTCGGGAGGCGGGGCAAGCTTAGCCCCAGGTATATTGGGTCTTTTGAGATTTTGAGAGCAGTTGGTGAGGTGGCTTATGAGTTAGCTTTACCTCCAGCATTCTCAGCTGTTCATCCGGTTTTGCATGTTTCGATGTGCGCCGTTATGTTCCAGATGAGTCCCATGTGCTCCAGTATGATGCAGTTGAGTTGGATGATCGCCTGACCTATATTGAGGAGCCAGTTGCTATTTTGGCCAGAGATGTGAGGCAGCTAAGGTTGAGAGTCATTCCTGTAGTTAAGGTCCGTTGGAGGCATCGTCTAATTGAGGAGGCTACCTGGGAGACCGAGCGAGAGATACGTGAGCAGTTCCCTAGCTTATTTGAGCCCTCAGGTAATTCTTCACTCTTACTTTTGAGGATGAAAGTTCTTTTAGTAGTGGATGTTGTAATGACCCTCTAGGTCATTTCTGTCGTTTAGAGCATTCCTGTCGCGACCCCAAGTCATTTATGACTTTCTGGCACTGACTGTTCTGTCGCCTGGTCGTTCGTTTGGTTTTTGTGCCTGCATTCCTATTTTTGAACTTTTGAACCTTCAAAAGTTAAATTCGGTCATAAATTCAGGTAAACGACCTCAGTTGAGAATTTTGACGATTCCATCAGCTCTGGAGAGGCTAAATTAGGCTAGAAGCATGGTTTTCTTGAGTCCCGGGGCTTCCGATGTGATTTTGGGGCAAGTTAGCACTTTAACCTTCGAAATTTGGCTTAAAGTTGACTTTGGTCAACATTCTTGGAAAACATGCTCAGATGAAAAATTTGACAGCGCGGATAGTTCTGGAATGCCGAGTTTGGTCTAGAATGACCCTTCGAGATCTTCCGGGAGCTCCCGAGCATAATCCGAGGACTCCGGTGGAAATTGGCTAAAAGGCTCCATTAAGTGTGGGACCCAGTTTTTGTCGAAATGACCTCGTATGTAAATTTAGAGTGCGCCATTAAGTCTGGAAGGTCAAATTCGAGGGGGTAGTATATCTTATTTGCGTGGACGGGGTTCCGAACAAATCCCGAGCACCCCATCGAAGTTTTGGAGTTGTCCAAAACTCAACTGTTGCAGTTGTAAAAATAAGCAGACACATTTACTCTACGCGTTCGCGGAGGTGTGAGAGTGTCTACTCCGTGTTCGCGGTCCAGAGGCCGCGTTTGTGGAGGTATGTGTCCTTTTGCTCCGCGTTCGCGGAAGTCTATGGTGTGGGGGTGTCCTTGTCCTCCGCATTCACGGGTTGGGGGCTGCATTCGCAGAGCTGTTGTGGGTTTGCCTTCGCATTCGTGGGCCAGGGGCCGCGTTCGTGGAGCAGTGGTTAGTTTTCCTCCGCTTTCGCGGGGCCTTGTTGCTGCATTCAAGGAGAAGAGTGGGTGGCAGTGGTTTATATAAGGTGGTCGAGGCTCATATGGATGATTCATTCAAAAATTCATATCTCCCTCCTAGGTTGTTGGTTTTTGGTGATTCGAAGTCCCAGGCATTCAGATTCTCGTTGGCTTCGTGGGTTAGTGGTTGGATTGCGTTGTGTGTACCTCGGTTTCCATGAATTCGAGGCTTAAGTTGCTATCTTAAGACTATTGGTTATAAAGTTTTGCGCTTTTTGTTTGAGCTGTATGGAGCTGATCCGAGCCTTGATGAGTATTTTGTTTTGGAATACAAGTTCAGGGGAGGATTTAGGACCTCTTCACGGATCAATTCTGGGAAATCCGGAGCGGGTCCCACATTCCTGATTTTGACTCTAAAATTGGTCTGTCTCAGAATTTTATAATTTTAGTGTCTAAACAACCGTATTGATGCTGCGGTTCTATTCTTGATAGTGTTGCAGCAGTCTGAGGCCATATGGAAGGGAAAGGCTGCAGCAGAGTGACTCGGAGCGCACGTGATCGGTTTTTTGGTAGGTTACGACTTCCCTTCTTCCTGATAGAGCTTGAATGCGTAAATGATTGTCGATTTGTGTGAATCTAGGGTGGGTAGCTAGTATTTCTGTTCTTCTCCTCCGATTTCTTCGTTTAGAGTTGATTTTCGGACTATTCGGGGCTATTATCATGCTTTAGTATGGGTTGTTGACCTTGGGGTGTTGATGGTTTGTTGTGAGTTATCTGTTGGGTGGTTATATGTTGTTACATGCGTGGGTTCGGGTTATTTCTTTCGTTATGCTGGTTGCTTGTGCTTTTCGGCCTTATAATAGGTTAGGATAGTATTGCCTTAGTCCCATGCACCTGTTGACTTTTGTATGTATCCGATGTCAATTCGAATGGACTAGGTCCTTGTAGACTGGAATAGCACACTTGGGTCAGATAGTTGAGCCTGGTTGCAGTTTCGTATAGTTTATTATCCTTCTATCTTCTTGCCCCTTTCGGTGGTGCCGATACGCTATCGGAGGCGTAGCTTCTTCCTGGCTAGAATGCTCGAGACTAGTTATGTGTTGAGGATTATTGGGAGTCGATGTTGATCCACAATGGCTTTGAATTGATTCACGCATGGTGATGTGATTGGGAGTGGGCGGCGGTCCACGATATCTTGGTAGTTGAGATCCTCTTCAGAGTTGATATAGCCCGCACACTCTGTCTGGCTGGGCAGGGCCCCTGAGAGTGATAGCTAACTCACTTAACTGGCATGGGCTGGGCCCTGGGTTGGGCCCTGGGTAGGGCCCCCGGAGTGATTAGCTGGCAGGGCAGTTGAATATAAGTTATTTGAGGTCCTCTTCGGAGTAGACATAGCCCACGCGCTCGTCTGGTTGGAACAGGCCCCCGGAGTGATTTTGGGGCTCTCTCATCTTGCATGGGCAGGGCTCCCGAAGTGATAGCCTATTGGACAGTTGGATATCAGGTTATTTGGAGGGGTCGGTGTACCCCCCTTACAGTACTCGACTAGCTGGGTTCATGTTCCCGGAGTGGCTAACAGGATTGGCGAATTGATTTGCGAAGTCCGACTTGTGAGTGGTTCATTGTTGGGTGGTTGATCAGTTCAGAGTTCTTGTTTCCTTGATTTCGTAGTTCTAGCTTTTCAGTGTACCTGTCGGGCTTATGGGGGTCCGTTCAGGTCTTTGTTTGTATGTGCTTGTGTGTAACCTCTGGAACTTATGGGGGGGCAGTTGGGTTTAGTTTAGTTGCTCTTAGTTTTACCTTCCGTTTCTTCTACTCATGTTCTGTTGACCTCTGTTCTGTTTGATTCTATCATGTCTGCCTGTTTTTACCTTTCTTGCTCAGTCGGCCTATGATGCCTACTGGGTACCTGTGGTTTTGGTACTCATGCTACACTCTGCATCTATTTTCGTGATGCAGGTTTGAGCACCAGTTATCACCGTTGAGTTCGAGCCTACAGTTGTCTGTTCAGGAGACGAGGGTGAGCACATGGCATTCAGGGATTACCTATCTCCTTCTGTATTTATATTTGACTTGTCTTTTGCTTTCGAGATTGCTTGTTTCTGTGGTCCACTTTTGGGACTTGTACTCTTGTTAGTAGTTCTATACATGTGACTTTCAGGTTCTGGGAGGTGTCTTGTTTTTATATATAGTTTGGTTTCGCTTTCGCCTTCTCTTGTGTGTTATTGTATGCTTCCGCTTAGTTTGAGGACTAGTTTCCACCTTTAGTCCCATTACTGCTAAGTTCCGGGATAGGATTTTGGCTGGCCTACTGGTGGGTTGGTAAGCGCCATCATGATTCGAGAAATCGGGTCGTGACACCATCATTCTTTTGAAAAAATAATACTAGAGGATCCCAAGGAGAGATACTTGATCTAATAAACCCTTATCCAACAAATACTTCAGTTGATCCTTTAATTCCTTAAGTTCTAACGGGGTCACATGGTAAGGAGGAATAGAGATAGGCTGCGTATCTGGGAGAAGGTCAATACCAAAGTCTATTTCCCTTTCGGGAGGAATTCTAGGAATATCATCAGGAAACACTTTCGGAAATTCATTCACAATTGGAACTTACTCAAGAGTAGGGGTTTTGGAATCCGTATCCCTAACCTGAACTAGATGATAAATTGCAACCCTTAGAACTCATTTTCTTAGCCTTTAGGAAAGATATAAACTGACCCTTAGGAGCTGATTTTCCCCCTTTCCATTCTACGATAGGTTCATTCAGAACCTTAAATGTGACCAATTGAATCCTACAATCTATAGAAGAATAGCTAGAGTGAAGTCAATCCATCCCAAGAATAACATCAAAATTTAGCATATCAAGCTCTACAAGATCAACATGAGTGACTCTATGAGAAATAGAAACAGGGTAATTTCTATAAACTTGTTTAGCACCAATAGAATCACAAACAGGTGTAGAGAAATAAAAAGGATTAGAAAGGATTTTGAAACAAGCATCAAATCTCATGGCCACATAAGGAGTAAGAAATGTCAAGGTAGAATCCAGATCAAGCAAGGCATACACATTAAAATGAAAGACTTTCAACATACAGATCACAACATTCGGAGAACCTTCATGATCATGTCGAGTCTGAAGAGCATAGAATTTGTTCTAATGATGGGCACCCAAATCAAAACCATTAGGCTGAGTCAGTCTACCATCTCTTCCCTTAGTAGGAAGCAGCAAACAATCTCTCATCTTGTGACCACTTTTCCCACAAATAAAGCAAGCATTTGTACCGACTAGGCATTTTCCCGAGTGACTCTTGCCACACTTTTGGCAACCGGGAATAGAAGATCCACTACCACCACCTCCTTGAGGTTTAGGGTTAGACACTGTATATTTATTGAACTTAGGAGCTGAAACCTTGCAAGAACCTTGACCGGAAAACTTTTTGTTGGAATTGAGAATGAACATTTCTACTAGACCTAGAATGAAAAAAGCCACCATCATCGGTCCTTGCCCTCTTCAATTCCCTAGATTTCTGTTTTAGCTTTCCCTCTTCAATTTGTTGGGCATGTATCATCAAACGAGAGATATCCATCTCTTTGATCAACATAGTGGTACGACACTCCTTGACCACCATGTTGGACACACCCAATACAAACTTACTTATCCTTTCCCTAGATTTGGCAACCATAGTCGGAGCATACTTAGCCAATTGAGTAAAATTCAAAGCATAATCTTTCACACTCATATTTCCTTGACGAAGATTAAAGAACTCAAGCACATTCGCGTCTCTCATCTCAAGAGAAAAGAAAAGATCAAGAAAAGTCCTTTGAATTTCTCCCAATCATGAGGACCCACATTAATAGCCTTATTTTCCTTCCATTGGTTGAATCAAACTTGAGCAGTACCTTTGAGTTGAAGTGGCCAACTCCGCCTTCTCTACCATTGATACTCCCATAATTTCCACTATCTGATAAACCTCATCAATTAACTCTTGAGGATCCTCATCAACTTTCGACCCATGAAACTCCAGGGGATTCATCCATGTGAATCCCTCACCCTTATTACTGTTATACCCATATTTGGGTTCATAAGAGCAATGACCTCATTATTAGCTTGGGCCGTCATAGCTTGAGCCAATACTTGGAAAGCATCTCAGAATTTGGCATGAGTCACTTACTTGGCAAAAGGATCAATCGACACTTCAAGAACCTCGGGGTCCACATCATTAACCATATTCCATTTTGTGTTAGCTTTTTAAGGAGACATATCTTAGAAATCATTAGACAAGAGTTAGGAGAAAGACCTATATAGAGATGAAATCTATGATACGACTTTAGATTATTGAAAGAAGTGAAGTTTACTAAATGCCTTGTAGCCTTATATTCAGAAATGTGACTCATGAACACGACTTTACTAGACGCGGCTTATCAGACAATCTTGAACTTTCTAAAACCTGATTCTCTAAATACATAGTTTGTCATGACCCAAAATACACCCTAGACGTGACAGGGCAAATAGAACCCTGAGAAGCCCAAGACAATCCACTTGAAATAAGCATGACATAAAAATACAACAAGAGAGAATAGGCAATAAAACTCTAATACCATAAAAAATCTGAACATAAGTGTGGAATACTAAACTGTGTCTGACATAGCCTTTCTAACATTATAAAAGTGATTGGGACGTAGCCCATACACCACGTACAAGTACAAAACCTAAAAGATAATGAAAGCAATAATAAACAACAATGGCCTTGTCATCGGAGTATGAGGACTCACCAATCCAAGTAGTCAAGCAGAGCAATCCCGATCTAAGCACGTCCAGGAGGAGAAACATCGGACCCTATGTAATAACATAATATAGGACTAAGTATGCATTAGTACATTGAATGTACTAAGTATGGGGAAATGCATAAAACATAGGCATGATCATATGAGGACTTTAAACATAATATGTATGACCAAGTTAAAACATAGTAAAAAGCCTTTAAAAAATCCATGAGTCGTAAACAAGGTCAATGCATTCATAAAACATAAGGAAGCTTTCATAAAATGTTTGAAGAAGACATAGTTCATTTGTGGGATATTTACTGTTAATCGACAGAGATCATGTGAGCTATAACATGGAATCCGGTGTCTTACTCCCACACAGAAAAGAGATTGTCCTACTTGCCAAGGTAAGGACCATACATATTAGCTTAGTTGAATCCACTAGCCATGTCTTTCTAAGACAAATCCTATGGGGGCACATAGTTAGGGATGAGAAGATTGCTTCTAGGGACCCAACATCTACTAATGGGAGAGCCTTAATCTCAAAGTCCCCTTTGTGCTAAGTAAATCCCAACGTAAAAGACATAATCGTATTCATATCAAACTTAGAAAGTCACAATTAAACTACCAATTCAATCATAACATCATATCATAGAGTAGCTCCTTTCAAATCATGATTTCATAAACTTTCATATTAGACACCTACCTTTCTAAGCATCTAAATCATGATTTCATTCATATGTAAGAAAAGCTTTCACAAATCACTGATACTTATCTCGAAAGCATCCATAATTCATAAAATATGCATAGCTTTCATCTTCATAATTCATAACCTCATAAGCTTTGTTCATGAGTTCATAGCCATAATCAAGCAAAAAGCATAGTCCATATGAAATTAATTTAAAACCATGCCATTAAATCAAAGCATGCATAATAAGATTGAAATCAAACAATTTAATTATAACAAATAGGACCCATGGAGATATGCATGAAACCCAAATGAAATTGGGTGAAATCAAATTAGAAGATTGCGATTCTTTTAGGACCCAATGGATGAAAGGAATTCATTAGTGAATTACCCTACACCTTGACAATCAAAGCCCAAAAGTAATGGAGAATGACACCTTTAAGCTCTTGAAACCCCAGTTCTTCACCTTGAAGCTTGTTAGAGAATAAGACTTGAGAGATTAGGGAGAATTGATTGAATGAGAAAATTGGGTTGAGTTTTGAAGAGTTAAAATGGTTATAGGGGTAGCTTTAGGTCCAAAATGACGTAGTTTAGGGGTTAGTTGGGTAGGAAAAGACCAAAACACCCTTAATTAAAACTGCAGGAGTGACCTACGATTCTGACCTACGGTCCGTTAGGGCTTTCTACGGACCATCCTAGTCAATTGTAGAATCACTTATTGGGAGCTAAAATCTTGAGTAATTTTGATGAGACCTTACTACGGTCTATCGTTCTTTGCATGGCTTGTAGAGCCAACTCTTGGAACCCAAGTACAACTCCAAAATTTCACCAAGTCTGGATCACTTCTATAGTTCACTCCTATGAACCATAGATCCTACTATGACCTGTCAAATCCTTCCATAGTCATGAGGTATCAAATCAATTCTCTGAATCAACTCTACGGATCATTCCCATGACACGTGGAATGCCCTAAGACTCATTTTGTTTACTTGTAGGTCAACTATCACAGACTTAACATATTCCAAAACTCAACTCAAGGTCTACAACTGCCCTTCTACAGTCTGTAGAACTTCTTACGGTCCGTAGATTGGACTCATAGATCACAGTACTAGTGCCAAAAACTAAGCATTTCCTTTTTTATTCAACTTTCAAATTTTTGAGGTGTTACAAAGGGAATGTGATGGTAATCTATAGATAGGTTGACTGGGAGATAAAGATTGACTCCTTTTCATGAGGTCTTAGTGGATGAGTGTTCTTAATTTTATCTAGTGATCATAAGTTAATATTGTATATGAGAAATTAGATTGATATTCTTGTTTGGTACTAGATATTAAGCTTGAATTTGAGATGAGTATAGTGATAAAAAAAAGGATGGTAACATGAGGGTGATGATGATAGTTTTGAGATCTGATCTAATAGGTTTGATATAAATTAGGTGAGGAATTAAGGTGTTACTTTTCGATAAATGTGAGTGGTACAAGTTTGGTATTATGACACTTAGATGAGAGCAATGAAGTGTGTCTAAGTCATTAGATTAGCAAGAGCATTAAGAGGTGTATCCGAGATCGTATGTAGTCAAACTAGGTTCTAATTAAGTTTATGATTTTCTATGACTGCCTAGATAGTATATTTGAGTTATCAATATGGAGTAGGCTGATGTATGCATTATTTATTACCGTTAAGAATTTGGTCGAAGGGATCATATATAGAAAGCGATGAGCCTCTTAAATATAGTTGAAGTTTTTTCCAATTAGGAAGATATAAACTTAGAAGGACAGTGTTAGTAGGCCAAGAAGGAGAAGTCAGACTATTAAGAGTTAGATTAAGCGGCTTGATAAGCTAGTGTGGGTAACGATTATAGAAAGACTTCTATAGAAGCGGGAAGAGGTTAAGAGAAGCATCTCAGAAAGAAGACTCAGAAGGAATGTTAGTGCCTGCACATGGAGAGTTCAGTATTCATGAGAGTAGCATTTCTTGAGTATTAGAGTAAATCCAATATAAACTAGTTTAGATAAGATAGAATAGGACCATAGACTTAGAGTGTCAGCTTCTGACCTAAGGGGGAGATGATAAGGTGAGAAACCAATTCAAGTTTTAAGAATTAGATAGTGATGTGTTCAAAAAGAGTTATAGTGATATATCAATCAGCGTATTCCTCAAATTTCAATTGCTATAACATCCTGTTAATGTCTCGCATATCAGTATTATGTACATGACCTATGCTCATACACTTCAGATAGATTCACATCTATGCTCAGTTCCCAAAATAAGAGGCGAAGACTTTAGCCAATTGATCTCAAACTTACTCCATAAAGTTATGAGTATCAGCCTGATGATATGAATCTTTTCACATAAGCACTCATATCTCATAGTATGCTCAGTCTCAAGAATTCATGACTTACCCTCAATGGCTAACAAAATAATGTTATGTCAAGCATATTCTTATATCATATTTCTCAAATGAATCGTGCTTATAATCTTTTACTCTAAGCTCTTTTAGTGATCTTTTTCAGTTTTGATAGTGACTTGATGATAGTAATTGAGTAATAATAGATATGAGAGGGTTGATGTTTCTTGTGATAGTGGTGATGTGTTTATTCCACCTAAGGTTATAAATGTGGAGAAAGAATTAGATGAAGTTTTACTATGAATAATAGTTAGATGAGAATAATTAGTCGGTATCCTAGTAGTAATGCACAAAATTCCAGCAGGTAGAGATGATGAGAGAAGGAGGAATTCATAGAAGGATTGGTTAGTAGGAGTTCATGAAGTGGTTATAGTACTAGGATTTAATGTGGTGTTGATAACAGAAGTATCAATGCATGATGCATTAGGTGCTTCTTGATTAGGACTCAAAGTTTTGTTGAATGTGGTGGTAAGGAGTAGTGTTCTTGGGATGAGATTTCTTATAGAGGCAGAGGACCTGAATCTTGTGATTTAGATTAGTATAATCACCTCATGTTTAGCACCTTGTGATTTAGAGATTAGGCTTGAACACAGTAAGAACAGGCAGCTTGACTTAGACGTTGGTAAGAGTAGCCATATACCCTTGTAAGAGCTATGAGCTGCAGCTAATGAGGTGTGGTATTCAGAAAAGAAGGCATGGTTTAGAGGTGTTACTAGGCTTGAAAACGAGTAGTCGTATCGCTTAAGGCCTAGTAGTCCTATTCTTACTTCATGTCCAGATACCCTTGTTTCATGTCAAATAGTTTCAAAGAGTGTGACTTATGTTCAATCATATATCATTCATGCTTTATGAACCCATGTCAACTGACTAAGATACTCAGACCCTGGTAGTGCTTCATACTCAGATGTCTCGCACGAATCGTGCCCTTGGTTCTTGAATGGTTGGAGAAATCTTGATGAGAATGTTTGGGGTAATAGTCTCATTCATATGGTGATTCTTAAAAATTTCATGCCATGATTTGTAATCTTGTGATCCTACATGAACTTTCGTGCCTTATGTGCTATAAACAGTTCTAAACTCTTAGTATGAATCAGTTCCGCCTATGTTAGTAGGAAAATTCAGAAGTCAGAAAGATAGTAAGAGTAACTCCTTTCCCTTCCACACCAAGTTTGGCCATCAATTGAAGATGAATGATCCCAAGGAGGAGATATTGTAACCCGCCAAGAAATTCTAAGCTAAGACCCAAATCATTTTGTAACACCTTGCAACTCTACTCTTAAAATCTGAATCGTTCATTGTAAGTATATGAGCTTGAACCCGGTGATATCCTACTTGATCATGTGTTTTAAGGTCCTTTATTAAGTGTATAAAGGGTATTGAGAGTGAGCTAAGGTCATAAGGGACCTCAAACAACAAGCAAAGTTTAAAGTATTTATATTGACTAAGTTCTCGCAAGAGTTCATATAAATATCAACTTCAAACGCTCATATATCTCAGCATATAATGAATTAAGCGGATTATGACCTATCAAATCAAAGCTTTATGAGTCTTCTTTCCAACGCCGCCAAGTTTGTCTTATTTCTAGTTTGGAGTAAAATACTATGGTCATTTTACTGGAATATGTCTGGGTTGAGAAAATTGGTGAGGACACCTACTCATTTTGGCGACTCGCCGAATGGGTTGGCGAATCAGTGAATTAGCTCACTAAAATGTCCTAAAAACCTTAAGTTTCTGTCTATTTTGGCGATCTAAATCCCCATTTAGTGAACCCCTGAATATTTCGGTGAAGAGACCTCCAGATCACTGATTTGGCTGACGGAATTCATTAAAAGGTTGTTTTGTTTGATTTTTATGGTCTTCTTACATTCGTAGAAGGGCATTCTTGACCTTTTAACCTCAATCAATTTCCCTAAGATCATCGTACAACCTAATAACATCATTATACGTATAGCAACTCTCGAAATCCCTAATTCTCATTCTTACAAAGTTCAAGAACTCCAAGAAAGATATTTCTCTAATTTCACAAGATCTAAAGGCTCCAAGTTCAAGATTCTCTTCAAGAATCCTAAGGTTTTCAATTCAAGATTCTTTTCCACTCTTCATCTCAAAGAAAACCACAAGGAAGATAAAAACTAAGGTTTCAAGGCTTCTAATCAAGTTCTTCTTCTTAAGACCAAGGAAATTGCTTTAGTGAAGGTGCAGTGTAAGCACCATTTAGTCGGCGAGGTGACTTGGGAAACTGAGTCAGATATGCGTGCCAGATATCCTCATCTCTTCGAGGCAACAGGTACTTTCCTTTGCTTTATGTTTGGGGATGAACATTGTTTTTACTGATGGATAATGTAATGACTCGATTTGTTATTTTTGGAAGATTGCCATTTTGCCCGTCCTAATTTTGACCCCGAGTTTTTTCTAATTGAATTTTGGAAGTTGGTTTTGAACTTGAGGATTTGTGTAAATTTTGAGTTTGAAAGACTTAAGTTGCTTAAAAGTGGTTTGGTTTTCGGAGTCTTTTAGAGTTTCAAGTGTCGGAATGGAATTCTTTCAATTTCATTAGTTCCGAGATGCAGAAATTGGTCTATAAGAGTTGTCCATTTCAGATTTGGAATCTTTTTGAGAATTTGAGGTCCTAAATTTTGAAAATTTTTAAATTTAGCTTTTGGGTTGAATTTGGTCAAATTTAGGGTTCAAATGCTTGGATTGGAATTTCGAGAGTTTCGTTGGATTTGGGGATGATTTTAGGCCTAAGTGAAGTTGTGGTTGATTTTTTTGAGGTCCCGAGCTTGTTTTAGCCCTTTTAGGTGTTGTGTTAGTTTATTGTGATTTTCACACATGTCGGGTCAAGGTGACCTCGGATTCATGTTTTGATGATTTCATAGAGTCCGAAACGTCGAGTATAATTGATATGCACATATGGTTGTGTGTACGGGATTTCGAACAAATCCCAAGGCTCCATTCAATGATTTGAAAGTTGATTGAATTTTTTAGTATTTTCTGTCCGTGCTTTTGCGAAGGTCAGTCCGCTTAAGCAAACCTTTACCAAAGCGAAGGGAGCTTCGCTTTTGCGAAAGGGGTCTACTTAAGTGGGTTCAATTAAGTGAATCGGACGCCACTTTTGCGAAGTCCACTTTTGCCATATCTGAGACCATTTTGACTTGAAATTTTGGGATTTTTTCCATTTTTCCCTATTTTGAGTTTTGGAAAACCTTTGGAAGCGATCGTTTTTCATGGTGAATCAGTTGGGTTAGCCTTTGTAACTCTAAAACTTCATTTCCATTAAATTTTTATAGATACTAACATCAAAATTTGGGATTTTGATTGGTAAATGGTAATGTTTTTCATGAACTCAAGTTCTAAACTAAAATGGGGATTTTGAATTGATTTTGATTCCTTTATCGAAATGGTTTTCACTAATGATTTCCTAAGGCCTTAAATATCATTTTCAATTATTGGTTCTCGGATTCAAACCTCCTTTTTGAAATTGAGTTTTAAGTTGATTGACCCATTTTTCTATGTAATTGATGTGGGTATTGTTGTTTCTGGGAAGTGATTGTGAACACTTGATTGATATAGATTATTTGTCTTTGGAAGTGATTCGGAAGGGGAAAACTCAACCTTCGGATTGATTAATTGATTGATTAAGGCAAGTGATCTCCTAAACCTTCTATTCTAGTAGAATTCGTGTATTCCCTTCATTGTTGAGTGTTGGGAGTAATGGGAATGAGGTGAATGGTAAATTGTCCACTTGATAAATCTTAATGAATAAAAAAGGGTTTAAATGAAAAGGCTATGTGATGATCATAATGTTTGTGAATTGCCTTGTTGTAATCCTTATTTATTGATTGATGAAATGCTTTATAGCATGAGAGTGAACTTGAAGTGTATGCATTGTTGTTTATTCCATGTGGTGTGATATTACTTGTGTACATTGATTTTTAACACCATGATGAGACATGTATGAGTTATGATGCCAAGGTCATTTTCAGCAAGTTTTATGATGCCTATATCATTTCCGACCAGTGTTATGATGCCGAGGTCATTCTCGGGAAGTGTTATCATACCGTGGTCATTTCCAACAAGTGTTGTGGTGCCGAGATCATTTCCAGAAAGTGTTTGTGATATTGAGATCACTTTCGGCTAGTGATATAAAGCCGATGGGAAATGGTTCTGGTGAGAATTGATTATTGTGGTTTGACACATTTTGATGCTTATTATTGATCTACTTGTTAATTGTGATTGATGTGTGTGATACCTATGAATAATCTACGTGATACATGATATTGACTTACTTGATTTGTTTTGGTTATCGAATTGTGACTATTGAATCGTGAGTATTTAACCTTATGAGTTGTGTATTGTAGAACTGTTAGGTTGGGCTGACTTCTGTGTAGGTTGTGGTTTGAGGAGGTTCGGTTGGGATGAAAGGGGTATTCAATTTCTAGCTAGTTACTTGGTTAATTAGGTTGCTTGTTGGGTACCGTGTTGTTGGTACTCACCCCTTGCTTTTACACTTGTGTAGGTTCTAAGCCCGGTTCTGTGTGATCTTCCTTCTTTTCCTACTTACTGAGGCTTTTCAAAGGACTATTGAGAGGTAGCTGCTTGTCTTCCTGGTGGACTCTCTTTTCCTTTATGTTATGCTTTGTTTTACTTGAGAAACAAAGACGTTGAGACTTGTATTTATTTCTTAATTCTGCACTTTATGTATTAGAGGCTTGTAGACGTGACAACCAGGTTTTGGGGTGTTATTAGAATGAATAAGTTTTCTGCCTTTGTCTTGTTCTTGCTTTATCTTTCCGCATTTCTTTACTTTCATTGGGTTGACGCTGATTTTTCTTGGTGGGAATAGACAAGTGTCATCACGTCCGTTTTTGGGTCATGACATACTTAATTAGTTTAATGATCAGTAACATAAATTTTATGCTATAGGCCTTCTAAATCATTATTTCATAAAAGATAGCGATGGGAGGATATTCATAGGTTTTACTTGACACACTCGTGCAACATGATTTTGTACACATGATTGAGACCAAACCCTTATATCAAGCTTGAATATTTTGGCATACTCGCTCTTGTTGCATCTTTTGCATTTGGAGTAAGTTGAGATGTCATATACTGATTTCCCCTGACTCAAACCAATACATGGAACATATGGCTTGTGGGCAGACCCTCATAGTGAGCCCACGAAGGCGTTCCTTATACAAGACCGTGAGTACAGTATATGCATAGAATTATAAAGATAAGTTTCTGGGGGAACTTATGTCATGCCGCGAGCTTACACCCTGGACGTGGCCGGTACTTGAGAACTATTTTTGGTTTCCAAGAGAACCCTTGTCCTAGCTGACTAAAAAGTGGAAGACTAACTCAAGCATACACAAGCATAAAAAATGATGAATAGTTTAAAACAGTTTACTGAATCTCAAAACTATTAGAGAACACTGAGTATGAAACATAAAGTTTAAAATAAAACCTCTAAAACTAAATTCTCAAGGACTATATAAGACTATCTATCTATGAATCCTCTATTGTATTAAGATAGGTATCGGGATGAGACCCATGATACCTCAAAATGCTACTACTAACAAATTATGAAAACTGGAGTCCTTCAAAAATAAGAAGGTCTCACCAAAAGCTAACAAGAGGATGATGTGATCTCAACAGAACTGCTGTAGATGATCCTAAGTACCTACATTATAAAATGATGCAAGTCGAAATACATCAGTACATTGAATGTAAGAGTATGTAATAAGGCTGAGAAAAACAAATAATTGAATTGAAGACTGAAAGTAACTCAACTGAAGAGTCATGTAAATCATGATGAAAATCATTTAATGTTCTTACTGTAAGGATGTGTATATATATATATATATACACACACACACACACACACTCTACTTTACTTTACTGGGAGTTTCTCGATCTTAAAACCATCACTATGACACTTGTGATGATATAACGTCTCACCCACATTGCAAGAACTATCCCATACCCTGTCTGGGTATAGGACAATCTCAACTCATGGATCCATATAAAAGGTATTTTCATAGGCTGGCAGGAGTCGCCTGAAAGTCAGTGTGATCCTATCCAACGCTGGCTAAGTGGTTTATGGGGGTTGTGAGTTGTTTGAGCTCTCCCCCATATCAGTGTTCAATACAAATCCTAAAAATATAATTGAATGCTCAAGTATGAATACTCTCTGAGTTGATATAAGTTCTCAAAAGGCCTCTTTAAGAGGTAATTGATGTTGTATTGAATATACCTGAAATACTCTGAAAACTCTTTATACTTTTTAGAAAATAGTAGTCTCTTTTCAATGTGAAAAATAATACTTTCTTTAAGGGGTAGCTAAACTTCTCTATATCTAGTGGAAATGCTTTTGAAAACTATTTATGCTCTTCTTAAAAATAGTTATTCTTTTCTCAATGTGAAAATTATACTTTTGGAATTATTTGTGTTCCCTTAAACTCTTCTCAAAAGATACTTTAAAATACTCTTGAACTCACTTTAAAATTCCAAAATAAATGCACACACACTTTCAATAAGAATCTCATCAACAAGGGTTTTGAAGAAGAAGAAGAAGCTTTATGCAAAGTTTTCAAAGTGTAAGTTTTGGCTTAGTTCGGTATTATTCTTGGGACACATAGTGTCCAAAGAGGGTATCAGGTGGACCCTAAGAAGATTGAGGCAGTTTGAGATTAGGTTAGACTTGCTTAAGTTACTGAGATTTGGAGTTTCTGAGGCCTTGCAAGTTATTATCGATGATTTGCAGAGGGTTTCTCATCTATTACATGTCCATTGACTAGATTAACCCCAAAAAATGTGGCCTTTCAGTGGTCTGATGAGTGTGAGGAGAGTTTTCAAAAGCTCAAGACTTTATTGACTACTACTCTGATTTTGAATCTACCCATGGAGGGATAGAATTTTACTGTATATTGTGATGCTTCTCGGGGTGGTCTAGGTTGTGTGTTGATGCAGAATAGGAAGGTGATAGCTTATGCTTCGAGGCAGTTGAAGGTTAACAAGAAGAACTACCATACTCTTGACTTGGACAAGCATGTTTTCAAGTAAAACCTCACCACACAAGGCACTTCAAACCCAATAATTTAGCATTGCCCGTCATTGCAAGGCTACATCAAAATACATCTAGTCAAAAAAAATTTTGAAAGATCATTCAAAAGTGCAACTACACCAATTTCTTCTTGCAATACAAACACTTAACACATTTTTCATCATAAGTATTATTCAAGACATCGATATTGAACACAATCTATCCTCGAACATTATCAATGAAAACTCAAGCATTTCAAAGATTTCCAAACTCATGAGGCAAATAAATAAGGAGAGACAAAATGAGCTAAAACCAAAACTATCATAATAAAAATCGAAATACCAACATACTACAAATATCTAAAACTGAAAATAACAAAATACAATCCAAAAGGGGAATATTGGCACAAATTCCCTCACCCCACCAAAATAAAAATAGCAGTGTCCTCAATGCAGTATAAAATGATATAAGTATGACAGTAGAGATATTAAAGTCCCCCTGATAGGCTATGCCTATGGACTGCTCAGATTTAGAGTCTCAGAGGGGACAACATCATCCTAGGCATAAGTGCCCGACAAGACAATAACAAAAGGCAGCACAGTAGTCTCAATCGGGGCATTAGTGCCCGATACATTTGAATGAGGCGTAATGAGGTGCTAAGACACCCCACTAGTTCAAACCACAAAGATCTCCGCATGAGATCTCTCCATGTAACACGAACCATAGTCTCCTCAATATCTTGTAGCTCTATCAGCATCATAGCAATCCGCTGCTCATCCTCCTCTCTATGTATCTCCTCCTCATTCGTTTCATCAGCCAAAGAATCATCGACCCCATTCTCATCTCTCTCATCACCTATAGTAACATCAAAAGTACCACCACCCACAGTAGACTGCTCAGCCACACTAGTAGGAACCTCAACACTTGGAATAAAGGTAGGCACAGACTCGGGCGCATCGGTCAACGGAACCTCACCCTATAGCATAGAAATGTCTGTGGACCTCAGTTTGTCCACATTATTCTAATGAGAGGTAATCTCAACCCGCATGGACATCAACTCATCTAAACTACCCTCAACCTCTTCGCGAGCCTCAATCCTAGCCCTGAGATTATCTAACCTCTCACCATGTGACTCTAGAGTAGTCTTCACACTGAGCTATCCTATCTCTCAAGGGACCCAAAGCAGGCTCAACAGCCCAATCAATCAACTTGGGCATCTCCTTTTCAACCCTCACTGCCCTCAAATCCACAAACTGGGCAAGATTTCCCATTTGGTATATCAAGCCAAGAGTCAAAGGGGGTCAGGATGTAGGAGTAGGGGCAGGTGCAGCAACAGTGGAAGTAGATGGCACAAAAGAGGGTTGGGATGTACCTGTTGGGTCTACAGAAGTAGCAGGCTGAGCAGTATCACCCTCAAGGGTAGCAGGGTCACCAACGGGAGTGGTGTCTGGTGGTGGAGACTTTCTCCGAGCCGCATTACCCCACAAATAATCCAACTCTATCATCTGGATCCTCACATCAGTTCTCTCTCGGAGAGGAACCCCTGCAGTCTCACATAACCATGTGATCAAGACTGGGAAGGGGACAAATGTTTCCTCTTACCGAGCATGCATCAATATCTCATCTGCAATAATGGACCCCATATTGATCTTCTCTTGGTCAATAATTGTACCCACCAACACAGCCTTTGGGTGATGAAGAATAGATTCATTTTGGGATGGTATGAAGAATAGATTCATTCTGGGATGGTATGAAGAATAGATTCATTCTGGGATGGTATCATGGTGCTGCTGATGAAACCAAACCAATACCGAGCCCCAATGATCATGTCCTTCTTCTTGATCTTCACTCTATCAGCCATCCACGAGGGAGAGATATCTAATAAAAGTGGTTCCAACCAACCTTTTAACGAGTCAGGATCATGTTGCATATAGTGTGAACATCTCAGCCCGATTGTCTTTAGTGCCCAGGTCAGTGTTGATGGCCCTGCATGGCATTGTACCATCTTTCCATGAACATTCATTTCATCAAAGGGCTTACAAACTGCACACTTCCTCTTCTTTGGCTAGACCTGTACATGCGCTGCATAGAACTCTCGGACCCATGCCAGGACATAAAGAGATCAAGGCTTTGTGAGCCCCTCAAACCCATGAAACTGTATTGTATCCCAAATAGTTGGGTAATCACTCAAAACTCCATTCGTAAAGACTCATCTCTACTTTGAGCCTATTGAGGGCCATTAGAGCGATAATTGGGAGAACACGGGAGGCAGGGGACTGAGCTTGAGTAGGTTGTACCAACTTGAACCGAATATCCTTCCTTTTTCTAGCGAACACCTTCTTTGGCTACTCACTCTCACACGTAGAAGAGCGTGGAGTGGTTTGTTTTTTGTGTGGAGCCTCAAATGGCTCGTTGATCGCAATCCCCTTGTTTCTTTTCAAAGGGGGGAGGACGAGACTCGTTTTTAGACTCCATGTCCGAGGTTACAACCCTTTTACCTTTAGTTCTAGCCATTTCCTACAAGGCACAATCATTCAATCACATATTTGGTGAAGGTTAGTTGAAATCAAACTCAAAAGAAACACATTTCAAAACTAGGTTCTGAGGTTCTCTTACTGGGAAAGCATATCACCTAATACGTTTGGCGACCTCAAGTGAGCTTATCAAAGTTGACAATCCACCATTCAATTGAACTCCGACATTGGACTAAGATGAGCTCACCGAAAGTGACATTGCATAATTTAGAGGAGCAGGCACAAAGGGTGATGTCCACTCCCACTAGGCAATACACCGAGTGAGTTTCGACGAGCTAAGACAAGCCTATTGAATGGAACAGTACCCAGGTCACATATTCAAGCACAAAAGTCGGTCTGGGACTTCCTTGGTCATTCTCCTAATCAACCTGACGAGCTAAGACAAGCCCACTGAACAGTTAATTTTTAGCCCAGTGCCTATTTTCACAATTTCAACACCAATACGCAACAATACCCAATGCTCAATTAGTTTTACAGTCTACCTACATGCTTTTCTACCCCTGGGTACTCAGACTTCCCCCAAATTTTACAAAGTATTGCCCAAAATGAAGATTTGCCTTTAAGAAAGCCGTCAATCTTTCTATTATTGGAAAAATACAGGCCATCGGGGCAACAGGGGCTAACCAGACTTCACCCATACTCAATTCAAGTCAGACCCTTTACAAATAAGAAACAAATTTCAAGTTTTAATCTTCATAATCAATTTTAGCAAGTTCAGGCATATAATCAACTATTATAAATAATGGGCACAGTTCAATACGATTCATTTAGCACTACCCACACAGATTAGACAGCAATATATCAACAATAACGCTAAGACCTTATCAAAACACCAAGGTTTCACACAAATAGCAAGATAGAACTCGGAAACTAACCTCACAGTTGCTAACCAAGAACAAAATCAAGAGGAATAGGGCTGGGATCGAGATGCAAGCACTTCACCACACTAAAAGCAAGTTATATCACGCAAAACAGGAAACCAAAGCACCAAAATAAGGGTACAAGTGTTTAGGAAGACAGGGAGCTAAAAAGCACGAAAGGTTTTCTTTTAGAACTTCAAAAGACTCTTGTCTTATTTAACTCAGACCCACTCGGCGGACTGCGACTAACGAAGGAGCTTAAGCTCGCCGATGAGGCCTGGACGAATACCAAACCTGAAGGTCAACTTGGCAGACTCGATGGAGTCCTCTTAGTGTATTTCGACAGATCAACTACTTGAACCCTGTTCACCAAAGTTGACAGTTCCATTTTTTTAAAATTTTCAGCCCAGAAAGTGAACATAAAGATGTCCACACAATGCTTTGAGTGGATCTCCAACTTGCTTTTGGCATCGCCTAAATTACCTTTCTCGACATTTTAAGTTATTTTCAACGTGCACTCACAATACAGTTTATTGAAAACAATAAAATAGACTTGGGTTGCCTTCCAGGAAGTGCCTTATTTAACATCATGGTATGGCATAATTTTTATTCAACAACAATCATTTTTGGGATTTGGGAAGGTGTCACTAGGCAATGTCCCCTTTTTCCTTGGATTGAGAAGAGTGGAGAGTTGACACAACTGAGTCTCAAGTTGTTTGATTGACACAGAATAAGATGTAACCACATGAGTTAAGGTGGAGATGTCATCTTTCAAATCCTTCAACAACTTGTCGGACCCTTCAACCTTGTTGAAGATCCTTGTTAGAATGTTATCCGTGTGGTTTCTATTCGGTCCAGCTGGTTCTTTTGTCTTGGAACGATCGTGAGGTGGGACATACCGATCTTTTTCAAACTCTATCTCTCTCCAATTTCTGCCCCGATCTCTCAAATCTCTCCAACCATTATCTTACTCCTTGTTCCAACTTTGATTCCCACCCAGTCTTGGGTAGCTTGGATGAGAATCCCCCATTTGATTTCCCAAAATTTGGACTTCTTCATTGTATAATGCCTCAAAGTTGTCATCTTCTTGCATTTTCCATTACCTGTACCATGACATCTACTACCTCAAGTCCACTTCCCATGACGTTCTTGGATAGGAAGTCAAGTTGGGTCAGTATTTTAGCCATATTTTCATCCCTCTCATGGTCTTTTTCCAATTGCTCATTGCTCATGCCCATGTGTAGAGAGGATACTTGATCCTCTCTAGTATGCCATGCGCGGTTAATCTTTGTCATTTCATCAAGTAACAATGTTGCTACTTCATATGGCTGCCTCATAAGCCCACCTTGAACTAATTGGTTGGCTAGCCCTTTGTTAACTGTATCCAAGAATAAGTTGTTCGGAACACCATGATGTTATGAACTTAAGCAATTATAATCAAAATCCACTTCGATTTCAACCTTAAGTTATCAATTCCAAGAGTGAAAGTTAAAACTCTAAAACTAAGAATATTTCTCTAAGAGTTCAAAAATATTCTCTCTAAAAACTCATACACAATGAGGAACTGAAATTCTATTATAAAATCTGATACATTTTTTCTCTCATTTGGGCTATTTATAGTTTCCCAAAATTTAATCCAAAATACACTGTGTGACTAAGTCGGTGACGTTAGTCGGGCTCACCAACCAGACTCGGCGGATCGCCATCTATTCCTTAACTCATCTTTCTTTTGCTTCAGACTTTAGGTGTTTGAACCTCACTTGGAGAACTCAATTAAGTCTACCTTTCACATTTGATGGATCACCGATTACCAACTTTGATCGCCTTTTAAGCCTTCATATTTAATCCAAGTCCTGTCACCTTCGGCGATGGTCATTCAGTTCACCTTTCAACTTCGGCGAGTCTCCATTTTTCTTGTTAGTTCGCCGACCTACCTTGAACATCTTCAATTTTGAGAACTATCACATTAGGCGATGTCAGACCATTTGGGGCTATCCGCCCTTTTGATTAGGCGACCACCAGTGTGGAGTTTACACTTCTTTTTCTGTTTTTGGTTATTTTTCAAGTGTTCATCTTCGCCTTGTCCCTTAGCCTTCATAACTGTATATCATCAAAATATCATCAGAATAGGGCATAATTAGGCATTGAGGACACCAATTGTTGAACGAAATAGGCCTCAAATGAGTGTAAATCTACCACTCATCATTAGGATCTACACGAAGGGTCATTCTAGACCAAACTTGACATTTTGGAGCTAACTGCGATGCGAAATTCTTATTCGAGCATGTTTACTAAGAATGTTGACCAAGGTCAAACTTAGGCCAAAACTTAGAAGCTAAAAATCTTAATTGCATAAAATCGCACCCAAAGCCTCGAGAGCCGTGCCAACCATGCCACTACCATAAAATTACCCTTCAGGAGATGATGGAATCGACAAAATTAGATTATGAGGTCGTCTTCGTATACTTTTGATCGAAATCAACCGTTCAAGGTTTAAAAGCTCCAAAACATGAAAATTCACATAAAATAAAGGCATAATACATAAATATGACCCTTAACTTGGTGTCAGCTGGCAACTATGACCTTTAACTTTGGGTGTGCACAAGTAGGCACTTTAACTTGTATAAAATTGAACAAGTAGACACACATGTCCTACATGGCATAATACATGTAGGATGCCACGTAGGACACAAAATTGCCATGCAGGTGCCATGTAAGACAAATGTGTCTATTTGTTCAATTTTATACAAGTTAAAGTGCCTACTTGTGCACACCCAAAGTTAAAGGTCATAGTTGCCAGCTGATGCCAAGTTAAGGGTCATGTTTATGTATTATGCCTAAAATAAAATGAACAATTAGGTGACCGAACTGTCAGTCCTCGCAAGTCATAAATGACATGAGGTCATTGTAGAAATGCTCTAAACGAACAATAGAAGTCATGAACATAGAAATGACCTGTAGGATCGTTACAATATCTATCTTAGACTTAGAAATGCCAAATTAAATACTCAACTTGCAATTTGTGTTTTACAGGACCAAATATTTGACAAGTACTATATGATTTTGAAATTTTCTACTTCGAAATATCAAAAGAATTAACTAAAAGTAAATTAATAAACAGTGAATATTTTCTTTCATTCATATAATTAGAATGAATAACATGATCAGAAGGTATCCAAAAGCACGGACCAATATAAACGGGAAAATATTAAAGAAAAATCATTAAACCTGGGTGATTGGATGAAATATCATTGGACGACATGCCCACGACGGTGCAAACCTGATGCAAGTATCACCATGTTAAACATCTAATTAGGTTAAGTCTCCAACAGGGAAAACAAATCATCATATATTACTAAAAGTGGGAACAAAAAAAAGTTGAAAATTGAAATATGAAAATAACCCTATAAATTGAGTTACTGCAATATGTAGTAAATTTAAATTGCATTTTAATTTCAACATTGAATGTCATTACAGTCATTGTAGTTATTGGTTACCAATGAAAGAATCATAAACTAAAAAACTTTTCATTTCCTTCCGTTACCAATTTAACTAGAAAATGAATCTTCTTATTTGTTATCTTAAATTTTTCTCACTAGTCAACTTATTATAAATGGAATAATCAACCCCTTCCTGGGTCCTCATTAGAAGAAATAATAAAGACAAGTTGAAGATTTCTATAAAGGTATGTTCATTTTATTTGGTTGTTTTCTATGAATGTTCGTGCAAATATATATTCCTTTTTGTGTATTTTTTAAGCACTATCCAATTTTTCTTTTCTTGTGCTTCTTTGTCTTTGTCAAATAATTATAATGGGCTTAATCTGTACCATGAGGAACCTAAAAAATCATTGCCAAGGATTCTTGCTTCTATATAAGCTTTTAGAGTTTCCAGATGAATCTATATTTTTGTACCTAATAATATCAAAATATAACTCATTCTATACTTTAGCTACCCAATAATTTTTTGTTGTTTGATTTTATAGAATCAAACAATATATAATCATTTGTCATTCAACAAAGAAGTCATTTAAATACTCAGATTATTCATGAATTTTAGCTTGTATTATTTCACTTTTGAATTTTTTGTTATTCATTTCTATCAGTATACTATCTGCTTATATATATATAAAAAAAAGTTGCATTTTACCTTCAACATTGAATGTCATTCAGTTATTGTAATTGTTGGTTACCAATGAAAGAATAATAAACTGAAACACTTTTGATTTCCTTCCATTACCAATTTAACTAGATAATGAATCATCTTATTTGTTTTCTTAAATTTTTCTCACTAATAAACTTATTATAAATGGAATAATCAATCCCTTCCTGGCTCCTCATTAGAAGAAATAATAGAGACAAGTTAAAGATTTCAACAAAGGTATGTTCATTTTATTTGGTTGTTTTCTATGAATGTTCATGAAAATATATATATTCCTTTTCGTGTATTTTTTAAGCACTATC
This sequence comes from Solanum appendiculatum, assembly GCA_018342035.1. Classification (NCBI taxonomy): domain Eukaryota; kingdom Viridiplantae; phylum Streptophyta; class Magnoliopsida; order Solanales; family Solanaceae; genus Solanum; species Solanum appendiculatum. Next base: position 341,420 of record JAGDQO010001247.1, on the reverse strand, counting down.
CTATTTTTTTGCTTATTGTGCTTCTTTGTGTTTGTCAAATAATTATAATGAGTTTAATCTATGATAAGGAACCTCCAAAATAATTGCCAAGGATCCTTGCTTCTGTATAAGCTTTTAGAGTTTCCAGATGAATCTATATGTTTGTACTTAATAATATCAAAATGTAACTCATTCTACACTTTAACTACCTAACTATTTTTTGTTGTTGACTTTATAGATCAAGACAATATATAATCATTTGTCATTCAACAAAGAAGTCATTTGAAAACTCGGATTATTTATGAATTTCAGCATGTATTATTTCACTTTGAATTTTTTGTTCATTTATATCAGTGTACTATTTGCTTAGGACACACGTGGAAAGCACGTATATAAGAACTAGTACAAATAATAAGAGAAAAGAGTCAAAATTAACTTTACGTTGATCTGGATAAGAAGAAATGATAGAAGTTAATTCATTTATAACTATTCTAAATATGATATATGAACTATATAAAAAGGATATTCCATGACGAAATAACTTGATCATCCTTTAAGACTTTTCCACAATAGATTAGATGTTGTTCCGTTGGCATCCCAATCAAAAGAGCTATGTCGTCTTTCAAATTCTGTACTTTCCTCTGCTTACATCATAATAGATTTGAAGTGAGAATGCACAAATACACTACGTGGGAAAATCACATTGCTTAGGATTAAACATGCACAATGTATCACACAAATTTCTTTTTACATAAATAAATTTGCTATCATACTCAAACAAGTAGTCTTTAGGGGAGGTAAGTTAATAAGATTTCAATCGAATTGCAAATTTACGACTAGAGGTAGCTACGAGGAACTTAATATAAACAAACAAGTACCTTGTTGCTGATGCACCTTTTGACTGTTTGAGAAACCATAGTTCTTACTTTTATCTCAATCAATTCTTCACCAGTGTGAGCCATTTCATTTCAATATATGAAGCATCAAAAGTAGGTCAAGTTATAAGATGTAATATTTCTTAATTGCTTATGTATTAGACATACAGATTAGGATAACAGGGCCTACCAAATGCTGACTTTGAGATCTGTCTAGACTTACAATAAGAATGAAACTCAATGTGGAAGCAACAATTGAAGGGAAAGTAAATATTTTTCAATACACAGAATATAGTTCCACATCTAGACTTAACATTCTTGCTCCCAATTTACCAGCAATAGGTCTTAACCATACAAACAAAAAGATACTTTCTGTTCATGGAATTAAATAAATCACTTTTTAAAAGTAATTAATGAACACACTAAACACTTACCAATCTAAAGCACTAAATGTATTTTAATCTACAATGTAACAAATTGATTGATTTGTAATAAGTAAAAGTACTCGATTTACTACATGAAGAAAAATTAGTTTTTTAATAAATAGTATGTAGTTTGAAGGATGTAGAAGCGAGTAAATCAAAATTTATAGTAGGGTTTGGAGCGAGCAAAAGAATAAGATATTAGGTGAACAAAAATTGGCCGAGGAACATTAAGGACTATGTTGACATTATAATTTTGGTTTTCATCTATATATGTGAATATACACGCGATCACTAATAGGTAGACACACATATATTAGGAAAAGAACTAGTCAAGCAGTCAGACTCATTGTACCAAAAAAAAATACTCCTCATTTTTGGTCTGGCTCTATCACCGAATATAGATAAAATGTAAAGGGAGAGTACTACAGATTGCCCACGGTGCTGAAGAAGATACAAATGGTAAAGAAAAGAAAAAATGAAAGAGAAGAAGAAAAGAAAAAGTTAAAAAATGAGGAGGAAAATAAATATTGCAAAAGAAACAAGGAAAAAGGGTCTGATATACCCTTCAACTTTCTCATTTAGAGGTGACTCCTCGTTATAAAACTGACTCATGTATACCTTTACCGTTATATAAATGCCTCACAGATATCCCTACCATTACAAAAGGAGCTCACATATATCCTTCATTGTATGAAAGTGAAAAAATTAGTTTTAAATTTATTTTTTTGACTTTAAATTTTTTTAGAAAACTCATGCAGGGGTATTTATGATCTTTCTAGCAAAGTTCAAGGTATATTTTAAGCTTTTTCATACATAAATTATTTTTTGACTTCTTTGATTATCATTAATGTGTTTCTTATTCTTTTTTCTTTCATTCTTTAGTGTAAAGAAAAAAATTTAAACTATTTTTTTGTGGCTATATTTTAATTTAATTTTTGTAATCGTAAATAAAAATTGGAGTATATATAATAAATTTTACAAGAAAATTAATGAAACATAAATAAATTTGACCACCAAAACAATAAATTTAAATTAGTCGTTGAAACAAAAAAGTCAAAAAAAATATGTGTGAGGAGGATCAAATATACTCATATGGATTATATTATTTTCAAAAAAATAATTAAAAAATTAATTTTTTCATTTCCGTTAGAGGAAAAAGGTATATGTGAGCCATTTGTATAACAGTAGGGGTATATATGAGCCACTATCATAACGAGGGATATGTCAGTTCTAAATAGAAAAATTGATGGGTATATCACGCCCTTTTTCTAATAAACAAAGGAAAATAACAATATATCAACTTAAGTTTTAATGTTAATTAATTACGTGTACTCTTCACTTGTAATGAATGTGTCTTCAATTTCTTCAGCACAATAAAGCTATATATATTTTTTATGAAGGTGAACAATGAGGTTCTCTCAATTTAGCTAAAAATGACATAGTTGTTCATGGAACCATTGATACGAAATAAAACTAGCATCAACTACACTTAAGGAATCAACTAAAACTGTAGAGTAAAGCCAATACTTTCTTGGATAAAATTCATGAGTGGTACCTAAACTGATATTATTTTCAATTCTCCAGAGTGACAAAAGTGTATGCTTTGCAATCTATATATTTTGTTCTTATTCTCAAATTGATGAAGATTTCTTATGGTTTCATTCGGTTTTGTTGTCTGATCCTTAAAGACAAAAAATAAAGTTATAGTTTTCTATCCAAACCAAAGAAGAAATCAAAGTTTTCAAAATTATATCGACGAGAGGAAAACTAAAGATACTAATATTTTTAGGTAACTAATCATTCTCATTACCCAAAGTAAACATTACATAGCATCTAAGAAGATCAATTGTTGGACATAGCTAGCCCTCACAATTATCTTTGCTAAGGATCGTTTGAAACAAATGACAAGAAAGATACAATAGTAAACACTAACTACACCAACATTGACTCAATATTAGGTAGGATAAGATTTTTTACTTATCGACCATTCTGCAAGTATTTCCTGGTTTGCAACTCTAGCATGAATTTCATGTATGATGAGTCTGATCATAGCCTAAGGAATCTCTCTTTTTCTTTGAAATACTCAAGTATTCTTTTCCTCAAGATATAGCATAATGCAGTAGCCAACATCATTCGGTAGATCTCATGTTTGGGGTTCTTCCTTTTACATGCAATTCATCCCATTTCAAATCTTCGAACATTAAGCACATGCCTTCATGATACAAATCCACTTAAGTAGTTGATTTCATAGTTAGTAGATACCTCACATACAAACAACAAATGGTTTAAACATTCAAGTTACGAAAATATTTAATTAGCTTTAATATTATGGCGAAATGGTCTGATGGACCCTTGTACTTGTTTGAGTTTGTACTATGAACCCTTCTACTTAACCCTTTGTCAACTGAACTCTTAAACTCAAATAAAATGAAAATTTTAAACCCCTCTGACCATTGACCAAGCTTACATGGCATTTGTTTTGCTGACTCACTGTAAGTGCGTGGTATCGCACTTATAAAGCGAGTGAAGCAAAGAATTTGCTTTTAAAATAATTAAATAATAAAAAAAAGGAAAAATAAAAATTCCCAACCCCTCCCTTTTCTTCCCTTCTGCTATATCTCCACCTTAATTTGTCTATTTAACCTTCATGGATGATGGGGTGTTTTAGCACTTGAATGAAAGTTTCAGATGGTGAAAGAGAATTCACCGTCAATGAGAATCGTTTTGGTGGTGGTTTTGCTCTGATGGCTATGGGTCTTCGGTCTTCCATGGTGGCATCTGGTGGTTTGAGCGATGGATGATGAAGAGTGTCACAACCCAATTTATCGAGTCATGATGGCGCCTACCAATCCGCCTGTAGGCAAGAAAAACTCTATCCCGGAACTTAGCATTAATGGGACTAAGAGTGGGAACTAAACCTCAACTAAAGCGGAAATATAAATAAGGAACACATAAGAGAAAGCGGAAGCAACCCGAAACTATATATATAAAGATACCTCCCAGAACCTGGAAGTCAAATGTATAGAACCACTAAACGAGTACAAGTCCCAAAAGTGGACCACAGAAACTAGACTGTCTCAAACACAAAAGACAATACAAAATATATCAACAGATCGAGATAGGTAATCCCAGAACGTCATGTGCTCACCCTCGTCTCCGGAACAGACTGTTGCAAGGTCGAACTCAACGCTGGTGACTGGTGATCGGACCTGCATCACGAAAACAGATGCAGAGTGTAGCATGAGTACCAATACAACATATACCCAATAGGCATCATAGGCTGATTGAGCAAGAAAGGTAAAAACAGACTCAAAAGATAGAATCAAACACGAACAGAGGTCAAAGGAAATAATAACTGTGCAAACAAAGAACGAATATAAGAATAGGAGGAATAAAACTAGCTGGGCCCCATAAATCATGCTAGATACACACATCACAGATAAACAAGAACCCGAACGGACCCCCATAAGCCCGAGAGGTGCATAGAAAGCTAAATCTACGAGAGCGAAGGAAGAACAAACTGTGAACCGGAATCACCAATCAACTCAACCGAATGATCAGCCAATTCCAAACCCGATAGCATGTCCGAATTCCAAAGTCACTCACCTAGCATGCTAGTTACTTCGGGGGCCCTACCCTGCCAGACGTGTGTTGCAGGGGGTATGTCGACCCCTCTAAATAACCTAATATCTAACTGCCCAATAGGCTATCACTTCGAGGGCCCTGTCCCAGCCAGATGAGTGAGCCTTCTAACACTCCGGGGGCCCTGTCCCAACCAGACAAGTGTCTGGGCTATGTCTACTCCAAAGAGGACCTCAAATAGCTTATATCCAATTCCCCTGCCATCTAATCACTCCGGGGGCCCTGCCCAATGCCAGCCAAGTAAGTCAGCTATCACTCCCAAGGGCCCTATCCCAAGACAGACAGAGTGCGCGGGTCATATCAACTCCGTAGAGGATCTCAAATTCCAAAATAACGTGGATTGGCGTCCACTCCCAATCACCTCACAACACACGAATCCATACTAAACTACTGTGGATCAACGTCCATTCCCAACAATCCTCAACACAGAACCGACCTCGAGCATCTAAGCCAGGAAGAAGCTACGCCTCCGATAGCATGTCGGCACCACAGAAAGGGGAGAGAAGACAGAAGGATCACAAACAATACGAAACTACAACCAGGCTCAACTATTAGACCCAAGTCTGCTATTCCAGTCTACAAGGACCTAGTCCATCCAAAATGACGTCGGATACGTACCAAAGTCAACAGGTACATGGGTCTAAGTCAACTCTAACCTAACCTAATCTAAGGCCAAACATATAACTCAACATAATTAGACAGTCGACCAGATATTACGCATGCAACAATAGATAAACAGCCCAACCGATAATCCACAATTGAATCAGCAACACCCAAAGATCATCAACCCCGCCTATAACATGGAACTAACCGCGAACAGCTCAAAAATTAACCCTAAAGCAAGAATTCGGAGAAGAAGAGAAGATATACTAACTACCCCAGTCTAGATTCACACAAATCAGCAAGTATTTACACATTCCAGCTCAATCTAAAGGAAGGGAAGCCGTAACCTACCAGAAGGCCGACCAAGCGCGCTCCAAGTCACTCTACCGGAACTTTTCCCTTCCGAACAGCCTCGGATAGCTACCACGCTACCAAAAATAGAATCACAGCGTCAGCACAGTCATATAGACACAAATCATCAAAATCAGAGCCAAACCAATTTAGGAATCAAAAATCAGAAAATGTGGGACCCGCTCTGGAAATCCAAGAATTGACTCCATGAAGAGGTCCTAAATATTCTCCCGAACTTGTATTCAAAAATAGAACACAATTCGGGGTTTGAAACAACCAACAACACAAAGAAACAAAAGATGCAAAACCTTACAAACTAAGCTTAGGATAGAATCTTTCACCTCAAATTCACAAGAAACGGGGCCCACCCAACACACTCAGCTCAAATACTCACGAGGCCAATGAACTTCCGAACCCACAGGACTTGGAATCACCGAAAACCGACAAGAATTGAGGAAGATATGAATTTTTGAACTTTTACAAATGCCAAGCCCGATTCCCCTTTAAATACTGCCAGCACCTGCATGCCTCCGCAATCGCGGAGGTATAACCGCGAATGTGGAGGGAAAATGAATACAACTCCGCGAATGCGGGGCATCTCTTGCGAACGCAGATAGAAGGTACCCAGGCCTCCGAGAACACGGAGTTCTTTGTGCGAATGCGGAGAGCATTGCCACAAACCTCCGCGAACGCGGAGTAGAATTATTCACAACTCCATGAATGTGGAGCCAATTCCGCGAACGCAGAGAAGAAATGTGTCTACAACTTCAGTTGTGCACTAGCTGGGTTTTGGGCATTCCCAAAACTCCGACGGGGTGCTCGGGATTCATTCGGAACCCCGTGCATGTAAATGAGATATGCTACCCCATCAAATTTGACGTTCCAAATTCAATGGCGTAGTTAAAATTTCCATACGAGGTCGTTTCAAAAAAAAGTAGGCCCCACTTCCCAAGTGCCAATTTTGCCAACTTTAACTAAGGGCCTCAGAATTGAATCGGAAGCCCCCGGAAGTGCTCGAAGGGTCATTCTAGACAAAACTCGGCATTTCAGAACTAACCACGCTGACATAATTCTCATATGAACCAAGAATTTTGACAAAAATCAACTTCAAGCCAATTTTCAAAGGCTAAAGTGCCAAATGGCCCCAAAGCCACTCCGGAGCTGATGGAACCATCAGAATTTCCATCTGAGATGGTTTACCTGAGGTTATGACCGAAATCAACTTTTCAAGGTCCAAGAGCTCCAAAACACGAAAACAGGGCGCAATACCCAAATGAACGACCAGGCAACCGAACCTACAGTGCCAGCAAGTCAGAAATGACTTGGGGTCACTACAGGAATGCTCTAAACGACAGAAAAGTGGCACAAAAACACAAATGACATGAAGGGTCTTTACAAAGAGAGATTGGGAGGAGAGCAAATAGATTTTTTTCTGCGTTGAGCTCTGTTTTTTACCATGTGTGCTCTTCATCTTCTTCGAAAACCTCAAAAAATTGCCACAAGACCCAAATCCAGAAAATCTTGTCAGTTCATATTAGTTATTTAATTCCAATTAACAAGATGTAATCATATAGGTGGACCACCAAATAATGTGAAAACCCTCTCCTTGTGACTTTCTGAGCCTCATAGCCGAATTTGGAAGAAGAAAAAAATTAAGAGTAATGGAGATTGTGTATTTGTGTTTTCGGTGATTATGGGTTTAAGAAGGTGGAGGAATAACAATTTTAATTATTTTTCTAAAATAGAAAACTTATTATTTTTTTCTGAATTTTAAACTTTTTTGGTTAATAATTAAAATAGTTATGAAAATAATTATGACATGGCATCAATATATGTGATGTGGATATGACACACATGATTGGAGGGGTTTAAAAGTGTAACGACCTGCTAGGTCATTTTGAGCACTAGAACTATTTTGACCTTTCTCAAAAATTTCAAATGAGAACTTTGAATTACTCATTTAACTACGATTATTTAATTAGCGGGAAAATTTTAAATAATTAATTTTAGTAGGTGGTCAATGGGTTAAGTCCATAATTTATTTAAGACCCTATACCATTTAGCCCATATTTATTAAAATAAGTTAGTGAAATTTGTGTACATAATTATTTTAGAAAATAAAATTTTTAAAAAGTGATAACCTACCTACGGACGAGAAGACTACATTCAGGTTAGGCTTCCAACTTTGAGCTCTTCGTAATGGAATTTAAGGTATTGGGTATTCAATAAATGTGTGTTGTACATGGGTTCAAAAAGGAAGTTGGAGGAAAATTTTAATTTGGTGACAATTTTAAAAGGAAAACTATTTAAGAAATGATTGCAAATTTTTGGGGTAGTCATGACAGTAAATAGGTAGTGTGATTAAGCCTTTTTGTGTAAATTGTTTATGATTGGATGATAATATTAATATTATGTATTGTTGGGATTGAATTGAACAAAAGGAATAATTCAATTGAATGTAGTTGTTGTTCAACGTGGTCCCTGTGTATGGTGTGCCTATATTTTAATGGTTAATTATTTAGTATGATTTATTAGGATGGATAAAAGGTGATGAAAGGGGGAGTATTGATTCTTTTGGTTCATGTTTTCACCGCCACTGGTTTCGTAACTAGTGGCTTCAGTTAAATATTTTATTATTGTTCATTATATTACAAATTTTGATTTTGGTATATTGAGATAAGTAATTAAATATTAGATGTACTTTCTTGTATGAATACCATTAGAATTACGATATTTTGGGAAAATTGAAACTTAATCCTAGGCTTAAAATTTAGAAATATGAGACTTGACATATTTAGTTGGCACTAAGATTCATGAACTTGACTATATATTTGGTGAGTTTTTGGGTCTAGGATAGACATATAGTAATATGGGTGTCTACGGACTCGTTTACTTATAAATATTACATAATTGATAGATTGGGAACGTTCTGAAGCTCTACGAAAGGGAAAGGCGAAACCTTGAGGATTCGTGACACGTGTTCGGCATCCAAGGTATGTTAACCCTTTCAGACTTCGTTGAAGTACTTTTTCCTAATTAAAGATTTAAAATGGAATAGACGATGGATAAGGGCGAAAGATAGGGGTCTCGTACCAATGGTGTGACGGGCATTGGTATGAGTACCGGAGGTATAAAGGGAAAGTTTATTACTATATAATGTAGATTGTAATTCGAGAATGCCAAGGTGATGTATTATTGACTTGAATTCTTTTGTGTGATTGTGTTTCTTTGTTGAACCCGTATATTTTTTATAGTTGAGGTGATTATATATCATACTGATATTTGATTGTTTGAGATGCATTATCATCCCCTTTTATTGAGACCATATTGTGCACATGCATTGACATGAGATTGAGTATAAGTTGGGCATGTGGAGATCCTCCAAATACCCTACATTTTTGGGACATGTAGTTTTGGCTTAGTTAGTTAGCTCTATATTGTGATGCTTCTTCGATTGATCTTGATTGTGTGTTTATGTAGAAGGGGAAGGTAATAGCTTATGTTTCGAGGCAGCTGAAGCTGGAACGAGAAGAACTATCCTATCGATGACTTGGAGTTGGCAGTTGTAGTATTCACATTGAGGACTTGAGGTTATTACTTTTATGGTGTGTATTGTAAGGTGTTCAAGGATCATCGTAGTCTCTAATATATATTCAATTAGAGAAATATGAATTTGGGGCAGTGAAGATGATTTTGAGTTGCTCAAGGACTATGACATTAATATCTTTTATCATCTGAATAAGGAAAATGTGGTAGTAGATTCATTAAGTAGAAAAATGGTGAGTATAGGAAAATTTAACTTTGTTACAGGTGGGTGAGCTTCCTTAGGCTATGGATATCCAATCCTTGACCAATAGCTTTGTGAGACTTGATATTTCGAAATCTGGTAGAATTTTGTCTTACATGGAGGCAGGTCGTCCTTATTGGATCAGATTTAGGCTTAATAGTTTGATGATGGAGATTTGTGTAATGTTCAAAACAAGGTGTTACAAGGAGAATCCAAGGAGGAAATTCTTGATGGTGAGGGAGTTTTGAGGATAAAAGGATCATATTTATGTTCCTCGAGCAGGTGATTTGACTAGACTGATCATGGAGGAGGCCCATAGTTCGAGGTACTCTATTCATCCGAGGCGTAATAAGATGTATCTTAACTTGAAGTAGCATTATTGGTGGTGTCATACGAAGAAGGACATAGTAGATTTTGTATCTCGCTGTTTGAATTGTAAGCAAGTGAAGTATGAACACCAAAAACCTGGAGGTGTGACTGAAAGGATGCCCATACCTGAGTGGAAGTTGGTGCATATTGCTATGGACTTTATGGTAGGATTTCCCCGTACCTTGGGTAAGTTTGATACGATATGGGTCATCGTGGACTGATTGACTAAGTCTGCGAACTTCGTACCAGTTCAGACTACCGATAATTTAGAGAAGTTAGCCAAGATCTATATTCGAGAGATAGTTCGCTTGCATGGGGTACCCATTTCAATAATTTCAGATCGTGGCACACAATTTATATCTCATTTTTGGCGGTCTATGCAAAAGGAGATCTTAGTACAGCCTTTCACCCTCAGACTGATGGTCAGTCTGAACGGATTATTCAAGTTCTTGAGGACATGTTGCGAGCGTGTGTGATTGACTTTTGTGGTCACTGGGATCAGTTTTTTCCTTTAGCGGAGTTTGCTTACAATAATAGTTACATTTCAAGCATTGAGATGACACCATTTAAGGCTTTGTATGGTAGGAGATGTCAATCTCCAATTGGTTGGTTTGATGCATTTGAGGTTAGACCATGGGGTACAGATTTGTTGAGGGAATCCTTAGAGAAGGTCAAGTTGATCAAAGATAGACTTCTCATGGCTCAGAGTAGGCAAAACGTTATGCAGATCAAAAGGTTCGTGATTTCGAGTTCATGGTTGGAGAGTGGGTTCTATTGAAGGTTTCACTCATGAAGGGTGTGATGAGATTTGGAAAAAAGGGCAAGTTGAGCCCAAGATATATTGGTCTTTTCGAGATTGTTGGGCGTATTGGTGAGCTGGCGTATGAGTTGGCTTTGCCACTTGGTTTGTCGGGTGTTCACCCTGTATTTCATATTTCGATGCTAAAGAAGTATCATCAAGGTGGTACTCATGTGATTCTATGGGATTCGATGTTACTTGATCAGAATTTGACTTTTGAGGAGGAGCCGGTAACCATCTTAGATAGGCAAATTCAAAAGTTGAGATCGAAAGAGATTGCTTTAGTAAAGGTTCAATGGAAGCATCGTCTGGTGGAGGAGGCTACATGGGAGACCGAGTCAAACATGAGGATTAGATATCCTCAACTGTTTGAGCATTCAGGAACTTCATATTCTTTTACCGTTCGGGGATGAACATTTGTTTATGTGGTAGATGATGTAACGATCCGCTAGGTCGTTTTGAGCACTAGAACTATTTTGACCTTTCTCATAAATTTCAAATGAGAATTTTGAATTACTCATTTAACTACGATTATTTAATTAGCAAGAAAATTGTAAATAATTAATTTTAGTAGGTTTATGTGGTAGATGATGTAACGACCCGCTAGGTCGTTTTGAGCACTAGAACTATTTTGACCTTTCTCATAAATTTCAAATGAGAATTTTGAATTACTCATTTAACTACGATTATTTAATTAGCAGGAAAATTGTAAATAATTAATTTTAGTAGGTGGTCAATGGGCTAAGTCCATAATTTATTTAAGACCCTATACCATTTAGCCCATATTTATTAAAATAAGTTAGTGAAATTTGAGTACATAATTATTTAGAAAATACAATAAGAAAAAAGCAATAACCAACCTGCGGACGAGAAGACTACATTCAGGTTAGGCTTCCAACTTTGAGTTCTTCGTAATGGAATTTAAGGTATTGGGTATTCAGTTAATGCGTGTTGTACAAGGGTTCAAAAAGGAAGTTTGAGGAAATTTTCAATTTGGTGACAATTTTCAATGGAAAACTATTTAAGTAATGATTGCAAATTTTTGGGGTAGTCATGATAGTAAATAGGTAATGTGATTAAGCCTTTTTGTGTAAATTGCTTATGATTGGATGATATTATTAATATTATGTATTGTTGGGATTGAATTGAACAAAAAGAATAATTCAATTGAATGTAGTTGTTGTTCATTGTGGTCCCTGTGAATGGTGTGCCTATACTTTAATGGTTAATTATTAGGTATGATTAATTAGGATGGATAAAAAGTGATGAAAGGGGGAGTATTGATTCTTTTGGTTCATGTTGTCACCGCCACTGGTTTCGTAACCAGTGGCTTCCGTTAAATATTTTATTATTGTTCATTATATTACAAATTTAGTTTTTGGTATATTGAGATCGGTAATTAAATATTAGATGTACTTTATTGTATGAATACCATTAGATTTATGATATTTTGAGAAAATTGAGACTTAATCCTAGGCTTAAAATTTAGAAATTTGAGACTTTACATATTTAGTTGGCACTAAGATTCATGAACTTGACTATAGATTTGGTGAGTTTTTGGGTCTAGGATAGACATATAGTAATATGAGTGTCTACGGACACGTTTACTTACAAATATTACATAATTGATAGATTGGGAATGTTCTGAAGCTCTACGAAAGGGAAAGGCTAAATCTTGAGGATTCGTGACACGTGTTCGGCATTCAAGGTATGTTAACACTTTCAGACTTCGTTGAAGGACATTTTCCTAATTAAAGATTAAAAATGGAATAGACGATGCATAAGGGCGAAAGATAGGGGTCTCATACCAATGGTGTGACGGCCATTGGTACGAGTACCAGTGTTAAAAAGGGAAAGTTTATTACTATATAATGTGGATTGTAAGCCGAGAATGCCAAAGCATATGGGCATTAGCTGAGGTATTATTGACTTGAATTCTTTTGTGTTATTGTGTTTCTTTATTGAACCCGTATATTTATGATAGTTGGGGTTATTATATATCATACTGATAGTTGATTGTTTGAGATGCATTATCATCCTCTTTTATTGAAACCATATTGTGCACATGCATTGACATGAGATTGAGTATAAGTTGGGCACGTGGAGATTGTCCGTGTAATTTGGGCACGTGGAGATCGTATGTGCGGAAATTGTTTGATTTTATGATAGTGTGCCGAGATCGTCTACACAGACACATGGAGATCATCCGGGTTGATATATGGACCTCGCGAGTCCCATATGGGTCATGAACTCTCGATGTATTCTCAAGGAGTATCATGTATATACGGTTGAGAGAGTACTTGGCATCTGAGGCATATCATTTCATGATGTCGTATTACATTGCATATCATTACATCCTCATTCTTGTTGATTATGTATTTTATTGGTGATTGGACATTATGTGATAATTGATAATCCCTATTTGATGAAACTTGTTTGATCAGTATAATGTAACCTTGTACAAGTAAAAGGATTATTTTCTTATATACTTCTGTCACTACTTTTTCGTTGTCGGTCTATGAGATATACTGGGTACACATGTTTTCGTACTCATACTACATTTGTTTCACCTTTTTGTGGTGCAGATCAAATTCCGGATACGAGCGCACCTCGTGGAGTTTTTTGAGTCCGAGCTTGGAGTATCTTGGAGTTGTGGTGAGCTGCTTAGTTTTTCCGCAGTCCACACCGCCCTCTATCTTACTATTTATTCTGTTATTTTAGTATTTAGACAGGATGTCCTTACGTTTAGACTTGTCATTTTGGTTTCAAACTTGCACTTGTACTTATGACACTAAAATCTTGGGTGGTGTTTTAGTTTTCCACATTTTATACTTATCAAAGACTTAGTGTTTGAGATATTCTACTTATCGTTTATCTTTCACCTTAATTATTTAGTTAAATTGGTAGAACTAATGGGTTGGCTTACCTATCTGTTGGGAACATAGGTGCCATTACGACATGAATATTTCGGGTCATGACAAAAAGGCTTATTGTAATTGAGTTTAAATGTTCAGTTGTCAACGGGTTAAGTAAAAGGGTCCAGAAAACAAACACATACAAGTATAAGAGTCTATCAGACCATCTTGCCTAATATTATTGTTGCATTTTATAAAACTGAATACTGAAATGTAGTACAGTAATGTCTCAAAATTGTACAAAACTAGCCAATGAATACCCCTAATCAAAAGATTCAGTAGAGGATTGTAACATAACCAACAAGTAACTTCAAATTTCTCAAGAAAAGCATCACTCCATCCATGTCCAAAATGAGAAATAAAAAACCTTTTAACAAGAAAACAACTTCAGCACCTACGTTAATAAGCATTCAGAAATAAAGATTCAAACTTCTGCATTGCCAATTGGGATAACAAATATCCTTTGAAGTTCTAGAGCTTAATTGCACCTGCATTTGAAATTAATAGCAGCAACATCATTTCAACTAGAAGAACTGCAAAGACTACTTCCTGCAATAGTTATGATTCCTGAATTGCAACAAAAGTCTTGTTTAATTCACAACTAAGTATTCACTAACATATCATTATCCTCACCTAACATATATGCCCTCCAACTTTGTGTGTGCACAATTACACACTTAAACCTATATATAATTGAACAAGTAGATACATAATATATACAATTAGTTCGAGTGTATCAAATGTGAAATGTCATGTAGGATCCCACCTTCACAAGGGGATGTCTCTGGGATGTCAGATGTAATGAAAATATCAATGAAAAGGACAAAGCTACTAAAATAATTGCAAAGACGGTTTCCTGCAAAGTCATGATTCCTAAGAAAAAGATTGATCCATCTTGTTGAACAGGTCCTTGAATTGCAACTACAATCTTGTTTATTTCATAACTCAGTAGTCATTGAAATGTCATTACATACTAATCACCATGTGATAGATCAGATTCCATCTCAAACTTCTCAAATATTATAAGAACACAAAGATAATGTCTTGTTTTTGCAGTTCTCTTATAATGGGAAGTACTTAGCCTCATCATCTGTTTATTGCTCGGTTATTATATGAGAGGTCATTCTTGAAGCAACAATATTCTAGTCATTTATATCATGGGACCCTAATTACAATCAACTTCTCACTTGTGGAGTAGAGGTGGTTGTTTATTTGAGGGATTGTGAACTTTGGTGAATATATAGATATATATAGGTAAGTCTATGGAACTAAGAAATTCATCTTTTGAGTATATAGGGGAATGTAAAATTTGTAGCCATATATCAAGGGCATAAGTTAGTACGATTCATTGTACGGTCTTGCTTTGGTGGATTAAATAAAGTTTTCATTGCCAGCGGGAGTGAGGATTCTGGTGAAATATACATGTGAATCCTCACTTTCACTGGCAACGAAAGCTTGATCTAGCACTAAAGAAAGACCATACAACAAACCGTTCTAGTTTATGCCCTTTATATATGGCTAAGAGTTTTACATTCCCTCTATACTCCAATGATGGATTTCTTGCTTTCAAAGACTTCCCTATATATATCTATACATTCACCGAAGTTTACATCCCACAATTGAAAAACCTTCTCTACTCCATAAGTAAGAAGATGATTGTCCTCGGGGACTCATGTTATAAACGACAGAGGTTCCTAGTAACCAGTAGATCGGTGCTTCAAGCATAACCTCCCATTTAATAACCAAACAGTTAACAGATAATAAGGCTAAGTACTTCCCATTATTAGATTAGAAACTTCAAAAACTAAACTTCATCTTTGTGTTCTTGTAATATCTTAAAAGTTTGAGATAGAATCTGATATATTCTACACGGTGATCAGTAAACAATGACATTTCAAGGACTACTGAGTTGTAAAGTAAACAAGACTCTAGTTTCAATTTAAGGGTCTATTCAACAAGATGGATCAAACTTTTTACAGGAATCATGACTGGTGTGGAAAACATTCTTTGCAATTCTTCTAATACTTTGTCCTATTGATTTTATTTTCATTGTATCTTACACTAAGGGTGACTATTTGGATTAAACCAAAACACCAAACCAAATTGAACCGAATTCTAATTTGGATTGGTTTGTAGGTTTAATTTTTTATTAAGAATTTATTTTGTTTGACTTTTTGGTTGGGTTTTGGATATAGAAAAAAAAACTGATAACCAAAAAGTCAAATTTATATATATATATATATATATATATATATATATATATATATATATATATATATATATATATATATATATATATATATCTACACACTTAATTAGATATATAATATTTAGGAGTTTCCCACTTTTGTCCCTTTTTAGTTATTGTCTTTCATTATGATTTAGTTTATATATTTTATGTTTGAACATCTATAATGGTATACTTTTAAGTATAACTTGTGAGTTATATTAGAAAATATATTTAAGAAATTCAATTTTGTTACTTCTCTTTATATATATATATATATTTTCAATCTGCAATTATAACTTTGCATATGTTATTAATTAATGAGATAACCTAACAGAAACGAAAGCCAAACTGAATAAAGAAAAACCAAACCAAATCAAATTTATTTTGGTTTGAATTGGATTATATTTTTTTAAAAGCAAAAACCGAAAACCCAAAATGAATAATACAAAATGAAAATGAAAAATCAAATTCATACCCCTATCCGACACTGCAAAGAAAACTTGTTGTGAAGGTGGGGTCCTACATGAGAATTGTCACTCCCTGTTTTTCTCGTGAAAGATGGGCCAACAACGTGACAATTCTTTTCCAGGTTTTAAAAAGAGAAAAGACGCCACCTAAAGATCTAAAAGCCCATTAGGACACCATTCTACACAAAACTAACAAATAAATTTAATTTAAAGGGTCTACAAAACCATAGGTCGGGTAAGGAATCAATTTACCTCTAAAAAAGGTGTTAGACACCTTTCAAATGGTCCACAAATATGGGTCCCAATAGAATCTAATGAATTATGTGAGAGAAATGTGTGGCAAAAAAATGTCATTAATTAGAAAATGATGTGATAAATTATGCAAGACGACAATACCACACATGCTCTAAGTGATTAACGAGTTGCTTTATTTTTATAAAGCTAGATGTTCACTTCACATAAGAAGTCAACTATAGTCTGTCCTTTTTCATCATAAACCAAATGTACCTAGTCTCCACTGGGGTGATGATTCCACTTGAGTTTTGCTTCAAGTGTTGACTTCTCCATTCATCGTGGTTGAAAAGTAATAGATTGACTTTAAAAATGAAACTATTTTAATACAAACTAATTTTGAAAAATCCAAAGTTGTTACTAGATGACTTATCCAATGGGATGAAATTGATTTCCCACAAGTGTGGGTTATTGAAGGTGCAGCCCAACCCAAAAACAATATTATTGATGAAGTTTCAGAAGTTGAACAGTTGAATAATGGAACTGTAAAAATTAAATTTTCTGTTCCTATAACTATGCTTAATAAAATTGATAATTATAGCATGACATCTAGACTATCTAGATCTACTTCATCATATATTTCTCCTATTGATTATATTGTACAGGTTCCTTCGGGAGCATCTACTTCTTAGATTAGAGAAAATTATAGATGTGATAATATTAAAATTGATAGAGATAATATTGCAAGGCCCATGCCAGGACCTAGTTCTGACTTATATAACTGAGTCTGAAATAATTTTTTCAGATGAACTTTCTACATAAAAGTTTATTTAAGATGACTGACAAATAAATTGATTTTAGTCCGGGGACACCGGAAAGAGAAAAAAATTCAAAAGAATTCTTGAAACCAAGATGAAAACCTTTTAGATAATGGTTTTTCAAAAATTTTAATAAAGAGGAACAAATCAGTTTCCTGGAAGAATTTTATAAAGATCTTTCTGAATCGAAGAAAAATGTTTTAATTGCTTTTGTCCCATGGTTTATGTCCAAACATGTTCATAATTATATCTCTATGATAGAAAGAGATTTTAAACTAAGTTCGGGAGAAATTACTAAATCTATTTTTCCTCCTTTACAATCTTTTCAAATTGAAAAAGATGAAAAAATTATCTATGTTAATGCTTTGACAAAATTATTTGAAGATAATACTGCTTTACTTGCTGGTCAACATATTAATATTATGATTAAGCAGCATAATTATACTAACGTTTATCTGAGCATTTTAAGAGAACAAATTACTTCTATTCATGATAGAATTGATAAATTATTTTCTGAGATCAGATCCAATACTAAAGGGAAAGAAAAGATGGCTACAACTAGTGTCCAACCTCCCCCAGAAGTAAGGGATTTCAAGTTAAGAAACCTCTCGGACCTAGAAAGTCTATTGGAAGAAAACTTTAAAGGTTTGAATATCAAGCCTTTAAGTGTTGACGATTTTGATCTCTCAGAAGGAGATTATAAAGGAAAAATCCCTAATGAGATTAATAAAATATAAGAAAAGTATACTAGAAAGCTTGTCCAAAGGATGTAGTATTATCCAAAGCCTACTCCTGATGATGCGCTTTTAGAAGAGCATGACCACATAGGATTCTTATGTATAGTACTATATGTTATATTGGAAAGGAAATCTATGAGTCGAACATAGATGGATATACATATAAACTTATTTATACGACTGTACATAGGATGTTTATGTATAGTACTATCTGTAAGAAAAATAAGAATAGTGATAAAACTATTGCAGACATGATAACTGCAGGATTTACTGGCCATCTAAAGGGTTGGTGGGATAATTATTTAAATCCTGAACATCGTGACAAGATTCTTCAAGCTGTTAAACAAGAAGGAGACCAAAACATTACTCAGAATGTTGTTTATGCTCTTGTTCTTAATATCATAGAACATTTCTCAAGAAAATGGTATGATAATAGTGAGACCATAAGGACTATGCTTTAAAACCTTAGATGTAAGACTCTCACATCATTTAGATTGTATAAAGATGTTTTTCTAAGAGAAGTTATGGGGTTATGTGAGTGTAATAGCTCTCATTGGAAATCCAAATTTATAGATGGATTACTGGCTCTCTTTGCTAACAGATTTAGGAAAGCTCTTAGAGGAGATAGTCATAATATCCTCTATGATAGCTAGACTTATGGAAAACTTATAAGTTCCTATGTACAAGAAGGACTATCCTTGTGCAATGAGATTAAGTTGAATCAGTAGATCAAAAGGCACCGTCTTAATGAAAGACAACAATTTGGAGAGTTTTGTGAACAATTCGCTTTGGATATTCCGAAAGCATCTTCCAAGGAAAAGAATATTAATAAGCATTCTTCGAAAGGGGACAGTGTAATGAACCTACAGGTCAATTGTGTGTTATTGCCTTATTTTCATCATTTAGACTGTTCCTATACTGACCCCAAGTCATATGTGACTTGCCGGCACTGACTGTTCGGTCGCCTGGTCATTCGCTTGGGTTTTATGCCCGTTTCCCTATTTTGGAGCTTTTGAGACTTGCAAAGTTCATTTTTGTCATAAACTCAGGTAAATGGCCTCAGAAGGGAATTCTGACGGTTCCATCAGCTCTGGAGCAGCCAAATTAGGCTAGAAGCATGATTGGCCCGAGTCCCAAGGCTTCCAGTGTGACTTTAGGGCCATTTGGCGCTTTAACCTTTTAAATTGGCTCAAGTTTGA
Source organism: Solanum appendiculatum (assembly GCA_018342035.1). Lineage (NCBI taxonomy): Eukaryota > Viridiplantae > Streptophyta > Magnoliopsida > Solanales > Solanaceae > Solanum > Solanum appendiculatum. The sequence continues at coordinate 321,993 of JAGDQO010001247.1, read as the reverse complement.
CTTTGGTCAACATTCTTGGTAAACACACTCAGATGAGAATTCTGTCAGCGCTGTTAGTTCTAGAATGTCGAGTTTGGTCTAGAATGACCCTTCGTGTGCTTTCCGGGGATTCCAGTCTAATTCCGAGGCCCTTGGTAAAATTTGGCTAAAGTGGTGCTTTGGGTGTGGGACCCATTTTTAGTCGAAATGACCTCATATGGAAATTCCAACTACGCCATTGAGTCCGAAATGTCGAATTTGATGGGTAGCATATCTTGTTTATGTGGACGGGGTCCCGAACGAATCCTAAGCACCCCGTCGGAGTTTTAAGAATGCCCAAAACTCAGCTGGTGCATAGGTGATGTTGCAGACCCATTTCTTCTCTGCGTTCACAGAATTGGCTCTGCGTTCGCGGTGGTTTGAGACTTCCTTCTCCCGTTCGCAGATAAGGCTCTGCGTTTGTGGAAGTATGGGAGGTCTGGGGAGCCTTTCTCTCTGCGTTCGCGAATAGGGCTCCGCGTTCGCGGAGGAGTAATTGTTGAAACTCCGCATTCACGGGCCCCTGGCTGCGTTGGTGGAGCTGTGGTTGTTTTCCCTCCACGTTCGTGGGCCATTGGCCTCGTTCGCGGAGGTCAGCGTGTCTCGCTGTGTATATAGGGGCAGTCGGGTTTTTGTTGGAGGAAAGTTTGGAAATTGATATCTTTCTCGTCTTAAGTTAGTTTTTTGTGATTCAAAATCCCAGGTGTTCAGAATCTTGTTGGCTGTGTGGGTTAGTGCTCGGATTGCGTTGGGTGGTCCTCGATTTCCATGAATTTGAGGCGTAAGTTGCTACCTTAAGCTAATTGTGTAAAGTTTTGGATCTTGGGTTTGTTGTTGCATAGAGCTGATTCGAGCCCCGAGAGGTGGTTCATTTTTTAACACAAGCTCGGGGGAGGGTTTAGGACTTCTTCACAGAGTCAATTCAAAAAATTCTGGAGCGGGTCCCACAGTTCCTGATTTTGACTCAGAAATTGGTCTATCTCTGATTTTGATGATTTTAGTGTGTAAACGACCGTGCTGATGCTGTGATTCTATTTTTGATAGCGTGGCAGCAATTCGAAGTCATTCGAAAGGGGAAGGCTTCGACAGAGTGTTTTAAAGCGCGCACGGTCGGCCTTAAGGTAGGCTACGGCTTCCCTTCCTTTAGATTGAGCCTGATTGTGTAAATGCATGCGGATTTGTGTGAATCTGGGGTGGGTAGCCAGTGTCTCTTCTCTTCTTTTCATAAATCATGCTTTAGGGTTCATTTTTGAGCTATTTCGGGGTTAGTACCATGTTATCGAGGGGTTGCTTATCTGTGATATTGGTGAAATATCTGTTGGGCTGTTTCTATGTTGATGTATGCGGATTATCAGGTTGGTTGTTTATTGTATTGGAGTATATCTTTGGCCTTAGTTTAGGATAGACTAGTGTTGACTTAGACCCATGCACCTAGTTGACTTTGGTATGTATCCGACGTTGATTCAGATGGACTAGGTCCTTGTAGACCGGCATAGAAGACTTGGGTCTGATAGTTGAACTTAGTTTTGGGCTTTGTAGTGATTGCGCTCCTTCTGTCTTTTCTCCCCTTTTTCTATGGTGCTGATGCATTATCGGAGGCGTGGTATCTTTCTGGCTGGATGCTTCGAGGTCGATTCTGTGGTGATGTGATTGGTAGTGGACATTGATCCACTATGGGGTGGAATTTAAGATCCTCTACGGATTTGGTTCGCCTTATACGCTCTATCTGGCTTGGGTAGAACCCCCAGGAGTGTTAGTTGACTCACTTGGCTGGCTGGGTAGGGCCCCCGAGTTTTAGTCGGCTAGGAAATTGGACATAAATTAGCTAAGGTCCTCTTTGGAGAAGGCATGCCCCGTGCACTCTGGCTGGCTAGGTAGGGCCCCCGGGAGTGTTAGATGGCTCACTTGGCTGGCTTGGGCAGGGCCCCCGGAGTGTTAGCCAATTGGGCGGTTGGATATCATAGCCTTTGGAGGGGTCGTCGTACCCTCCCACAACACTCGACTGGCTGGATAGGGCCTCTGGAGTTGCTAGCGGGCTAAGTGAGTTTATTTGGAAGTCGAACTCGTTGACTGGGTTGGAGTTAACTGGTTTTTTCGGTTTGGAGTTGGTTTCTTTTGGTTTCGTAGATCTAGCTTTTCTGTGTACCTGTCGGGCTTCTGGGGTCCGTTCAAGTTTTAATTAAACTTGTGCACGAGTGTACCTTCTGGGCTTATGGGGGTCCAATTAGGTTTAGTTTAGATGTACTTAGTGTTATTTTCGATACGCTCGTGTGCTTCTTTTCATTTTCGCTTGACCTGTGTGATTGTAGATTCTATCCTTTCAGTGTATTTTTACCTTTCTTGCTCAGTCGGCCTTTGATGCCTACTGAGTACCTGTTGTTTAGTACTCATGCTATACACTGCATTTATTTTTGTGATGCAGGTCCGAGTACCAGTTATCAGCTTTAAGTTCGAGTGAGTTACAATCAGTTTCGAAGGCGAGGGTGAGCACATGGCGTCCTAAGATTACCTGCCTCCTTCTGTACTTATATTTTGGCTTTTCTTTCATTTTTGAGACAGTTTTGTTTCTGTGGTCCACTTTTGGGACTTGTACTCATTTTGTAGTAGCTCTATACATGTGACTTCCAGGTTCTGGGAGGTATCATTATTATATATAGTTGGTTTCGCTTCCGCTTTCCCTTATGTGTTCCTTTATTTGTTCTTCCGCTTAGTTGAGGTTAGTTTCCTCCCTCATTCCCATTACTATCAAGTTCCGGGGCAGGGTTTGGCTTTCCTACTGGCGGGTTGGTAGAAGCCATCATGACTCAAGGAATCGCGTCATGACAAGTTGGTATCTGAGCCCCAGGTTCGCTGGTCTCACTTCTACAGAGCCAGCATCTAATAGAGTCCTGCGGATCGGCGTTGAGACGTCCGTGACTTATCTTCGGGAAGCTATAGGATGTCCTTAGGGGGTTTTCATGTTTTATATCATTTTCATGAGTTGCGGTTCGATCGGTTTCATGGAATCTTACTTGTTTCACTTTGTCGTAGGATGGCTCGCACGCATAATGGTTGACCCTGAGGTCGAGGTGGTGCTGCGGCTCCAGCCCGAGAGAGAGCAGAAGATGCTCGGGCATTTTTGAGATTGTCACCACCGAGGTTTTCTTTGGCAGTTTGCGAGGATGCCCAGGAGTACCTTACTACTTGCCGAGAGAGGCTGCATACTTTGGGATTAGTGGAGTCGAGAGGAGCCTACTTCACTACCTATCAGTTAGATGCGCTGGCCAGGAAGTGGTGGCATTCTTTCATGGAGACCAGGCCAGTTGGGTCCCCGCCAGTGACATGGAAAGAGTTTTTGGAGGCCTTTCTTGCTAGGTTTATCCCACGGAGCATCAGCGATCGGCTTCGTGATGAGTTCTTGAGGTTGGAGCAGGGCTCTATGATGGTATCTGAGTACGAGACTAGATTTCATGAGCTATCCCCTTATGCCACTATGATCTTGCCCACGGAGGAGGAGAGAGTCTGATGCTTTGTTAGAGGCTTGAGGTTGCAGCTGTGTATTGAGTCACAATCTATGGTTTCAGCGGGCCGCACTTTTCTAGATGTTGTGGACCATGCCCGTGCTTGAGAAGCTCCGTCGGCCAGAGGGACATGTAGGATGATAGAGTTGGTAGGCCCCGTTCTAGGCCTAGAGTTACTCGGGACCAAATTTATCAGAGGTTCCACTCAGGTCAGCCTAGTCACCCGCTTCAGGCATCATTGCAAATATCAGAGGGTGACCAGCACCGTCAGGGTGGTTATAGTGCCGGTCCGAGTCAGGGCCAAGGTGGTTTTCAAACAGGTTCCTCAGGTCGGGATGACCAGCCTCCAGTTGTGAGTAGATTTTTTCAGGTTTTCTTTGTGTGTGGAGAGCTTGATCATTGGTCTAGGGAGTGCCCTATCTCCAGACCAGCCTTACCAGCTCTTGAGACCGGTATCAGCAGTAGCACCTTCAGCTAGAGGAGGAGGTCAGCATCAGGGTGCACAAAGAGGTCCCTGGGGAGGCAGGACAGGTGACAGGGTGGATGCACGGGGTAGAAGCGCCCAGGGCCATTTCTATGCAGCTCAGCCAGTGAAGAGGACGAGGTGTCAGATGATGTGATTACAAGTACGGTTCTCCTATGCCATCAGTCCACTTCAGGTTTATTTTACCCTAGTTCTACATATTCATATGTGTCTACCTATTAGTGACTATTCGGGGGCTGGTCACTCGGGCCAATCTTATTGTGCTTAGTATGGTGGATTTTGATTTGATTTTTGGCATGGATTGGCTATCCCCTCACCGAGCTGTCTTGGATTGCTATGCCAATACCGTTACTTTAGCTATGCCTGGTATTTCACCGGTGGTGTGGCGGGGTTCTTATAGTCGCACACCCGTTGGGGTGATTTCTTGTATTCAGGCCCGGAGGCTAGTGGCTAGCGGATGTTGGCTTATTTGGCATATGTTAGAGATGTTAGTAGAGAGGACCCTACCAATGATTCTGTGCCTATAGTTTGAGAGTATGACGATGCATTTCCTATCGACCTTCCTAGCCTACCCCAGAGCGAGATATTGATTTTTCCATTGATTTTGAGTTGGGTACTCATCCTATTTCCATCCCACCGTACCGTATGGCCCCCGTAGAGCTCAATGAGCTCAGTGTTTAGCTTCAGGATCTCTTGGGTAAGAGATTCATTCAGCCTAGCATATCACCTTGGGGTGCCCCAGTCCTGTTTGTGAAGAAGAAGGACGGTACTATACAGATGTGTATTGATTATAGGCAGCTGAATAAGGTGATGGTGAGGAACCATTACCCCATGCCTTATATTGATGATCTGTTCGACCAGCTTCAAGGTGCCGCAGTGTTTTCTAAGATTGACTTGAGATCCGACTACCACCAGCTGAGGGTTAGAGCAGTGGACATCCCTAAGACAATATTTAGGACTCATTACGGCCATTATGAGTTCATGGTGATGTCTTTTGGGTTGACTAACGCCCCTGCCGCTTTCATGGACTTGATGAGTCGTGTATTCAGGCCGTATCTGGACTCCTTTGTCATAATCTTCAGTGATGATATCTTGGTATACTCTTGGAGTCATAGTGAGCATTATCCAGACTTTGAGAGATCATCGGCTTTATACCAAGTTCTCAAAGTGCGAGTTTTGGCTTGAGTTCGTAGCATTCTTGGGGCACGTGGTGTCCAAGGATGGCATTATGGTAGATCCAACGAAGATTGAGGTTATCCTTGATTGGGCTAGTCTAACCTCTGTGACTAAGATTCGGAGCTTTATCGGATTTGAAAGGTACTATGGGCATTTTCTTGTGGGTTTCTCTTCTATCGCGATGCCTTTGACTCGGTTGACTCGCCAGGATATTCCCTTTTGTGGTCGGAGGAGTGTGAGAGGAACTTTCTAAGGCTTAAGGAGTTGATTACCACCGCTCTTATATTGACTCTTCTAGTTGAGGGTGAGGGCTTCACGGTTTATTGTGACACATCTGGCGTTGGTTTGGGTTGTGTATTGATGCAGTAGGGCCGGTTTATTGCTTTTGCGTCGAGGTAGCTTAAGCTTCTTGAACGCAACTACCCCACTCATGATTTAGAGTTGGCGGCGGTAGTTTGTGCGCTTAAGATCTGGAGGCATTACCTATATGGAGTTCATTGTGAGATCTACACTGATCACAGGAGCCTTCAGTACATTATAACCCAAAGGGATCTTAATTCGAGGCAGCACTATTGGATTGAGCTCCTGAAGGACCATGAACTCTCTATTTTCTTTCATCCGGGCAAGGTGAATGTGGTAGCGGATGCCTTGAGCTGGAAGGCAGTGAGTATGGGTAGTCTAGCCTTCCTTTCTGTTTCTGAGCGACTCTTAACTTTGGACATTCAGTCCCTGGCGAGTCAGATGATCAGGCTTGATGTTTCAGATTCTAGGCGGATGTTAGCCTATGTGGGAGTTTAATCATCGCTGTTAGATCAGATTTGTGGTCGTCAGTTTGAGGATAAGTCCTTGGTGGCACTCCGAGATAGAGTATTGGCAGGTGATATCGGGCAGACTACATTAGACTCAGATGGGGTTTTTAGATTTGCTAGCCGTTTGTGTGTTCTGAGAGTTGAGGATTTGATTCAGCTGATCCTTAGTGAGGCCCATGATTCCAGGTATTCTATCCACCCGGGCACCACTAAAATGTATCGTGATTTGAGGCAACACTATTGGTGGAGTTGTATGAAGAGGGACATCTCAAATTATGTATCCCGTTGCTTGTGTTGTCAACAGGTGAAGTCCGAGCATTTGAAGCCTCGTAGTGAGTTGCAGAGATTACCCATTCTTCTGTTGAAGTAGGAGCATATCACCATGGATTTCATTGTGGGTTCGCTTCGAACTTTTAGAGGTGTTGACACCATTTGGGTCATCGTGGATCGATTGACCAAATCAGCACACTTCCTCCCAGTTCATTTTTCCTTCAGTGCTGAGAGGTTGGCTCGTATTTATATTCTGGAGGTGGTTCATCTTCATGGTGTGCCCATTTATATCATTTCAGACCGGGGTTCACAGTTCACTTCCTGCTTTTGGAGGGTATTTCAAGAGGAGCTGGGCACCCGTGTCGATCTTAGCACAACATTCCACCCGCAGACCGATGGCCAGTCAGAGAGGAATATTCAGGTCCTTGAGGATATGTTGCGAGCCTGTGTTTTGAACTTTGGAGGTCAGTGGGACTAGATCTTGCCCTTGGCAGAGTTTGCATACAACAATAGGTACAACTCTAGCATTCAAATGGCCCCGTTTGAGGCTTTATATAGTAGGCATTTTCGCACTCCAGTTAGATGGTTTGAGTCTACGGAGCCTAGGCCGTGTGGTACAGACTTGTTTCAGGGGACCTTAGTGCATGTGAGGATGATTTAGGATTGGCTCAGGACGGCTCAGAGTAGACAACAGAGTTATGCAGATTGCAGGAGAAACCCACTGAGATTTGATGTTGGTGATAGAGTATTCTTCCGAGTATCGCCCATGAATGGCGTGATGAGATTTCAGAGGTGGGGCAAGCTTAGCCCCATGTATATTGGGCCTTTTGAGATTTTGAGGATAGTTGGTGATGTGGCATATGAGTTAGCCTTACCTCCAGCATTCTGAGCTATTCATCCAGTTTTCCATGTTTCGATGCTACTCCTGTATATGTTCAAGATGAGTCTCATATGCTCCAGATGATGCCGTTGAGTTGGGTGATCGCCTCACCTATATTCAGGATCCAGTTGCTATTTTGGCCAGAGATGTAAGGCAGTTGAGGTCCAGAGCCATTCATGTGGTTAAGGTCCGTTGGAGGAATCGACCAGTCGAGAAGGCTACCTGGGAGACCGAGCGGGAGATGCGGGAGAAGTTCCCCAGCTTATTTGAGCCCTCAGGTACTTCTTGACTTTTACTTTCGCGGATGAAAGTTCTCTTAGTAGTGGATGCTGTAATGACCCCCCAAGTCATTTGTGTGTTATTTCCTTCTTTCCCGCATTTAGAGTGTTCCTGTAGAGACCTCAAGTCATTTGTGACTTGCTGGTACTGACTGTTTGGTTGCCTGGTCGTTCATTTGGGTTTTATGCCGTTTCTCGGTTTTGGAGCTTCTAAAACTTGGAAAGTTGATTTTGTTCATAACCTCATATAAACAACCTCAGAAGAGAATTATGACGTGTCCATCAGCTTTGGAGAGGCAAAATTAGGTTAGAAGCATGATTGGCCCGAGTTCTGAGGCTTCCGGTGTGACTTTAGGGCCATTTGGCATTATAACCTTTGAAATTTCGCTCAAGTTTGACTTTGGTCAACATTCTTGGTAAACACGCTCGGATGAGAATTCCATCAACGCGGTTAGTTCCAAAATGCCGAGTTTGGTCTAGAATGACCCTTCATGTGCTTCTCGGGGATTCCGGTCTAATTCCGAGTCCTTTGGTAGAATTTGGCTAAAATGACGCTTTGGGTGTGGGAACCACTTTTAGTCGAAATTACCTCGTATGGAAATTTTGACTATTACATTGAGTCTGGAATGTCGAATTTGATTGGGTAGCATATCTCATTTGTATGCATGGGGTTCCAAACGAATCCCGAGCACCCCGTCAGAGTTTTGGCAATGCCCAAAACTCAGCTCGTGCACAGCTGATGTTGCAGACCCATTTCTTCACCGAGTTCACGGAATTGTCTCCGCGTTCGCGGCAGTGTGAGACTTCCTTCTCCGCGTTCGCGGATAAGGCTCCTCGTTCGCAGAAGTTTGGGAGGTCTGTGAAGCCTTTCTCTCCGCGTTCGTAGAGGAGTAGTTATTGTCACTCCGTATTCGCGGGCCCATGGTCTCATTCACAGAGCGGCGGTTGTTTTTCGTCCGTGTTCACGGGCCCTTGGCTGCATTCGCGGAGGTCAGCGATTTGGCTGTATATATGGGGGCAGTTGGGTTTTTGTTGGAGGAAAGTTTGGAAATTGATATCTTTCTCGTCTTAAGTCGGTTCTCGGTGATTCAAAGTCCCAGGTGTTCGGAATCTCATTGGATGTGTGGGTTAGTACTCGGATAGCATTGGGTGGTCCTCGATTTCTGTTAATTTGAAGCGTAAGTTGCTACCTTAAGCTAATTGTGTAAAGTTTTGCATCTTGGATTTGTTGTTGCATAGAGCTGATCCGATTCCCAAGAGGTGCTCCGTTTTTTAACACAAGCTAGAGGGAGGGTTTAGGACCTCTTCACAGAGTCAATTCCTGAAATTCCATAATGGGTCCCACAGTTTCGATTTTGACTCCGAAATTGATCTGTCTCTGATTTTGATGATTGTAGTGTTTAAACAACCGTGTTGATGTTGTGATTCTATTTTTGATAGCGTGGCAGCAATCCGAGGCCTTTCGGAAGGGGAAGGCTTCGACAGAGTTACTTGGAGCGCGCGCGATCGTCCTTTAGGTAAGCTACGACTTCCCTTCCTTTAGATTGAGCCTAATTGAGTAAATGCATGTGGATTTGTGTGAATCTAGGGTGGGTAGCTTGTATCTCTTCTCTTCTTCTCAGAAACCATGCTTTAGGGTTGATTTTTGGGCTATTTCGGGGTTAGTACAATGTTATCGGAGGGGTTGCTTATCTGTGATTGTGGGGAATTATCTGTTGGGTTGTTTATATGGTGGATTATTTGGTTGGTTGTTTATTGTATTGGAGTATATCTTTGGCCTTATTTTAGACGCATGCACCTGGTTCACTTTGGTATGTATCCGACGTCTATCCGGATGGACTAGGTCCTTGTTGACCGATATAGCAGATTTGGGTCTGATAGTTGAACTTAGTTTTGGGCTTTGTAGTGCTTGCGATCTTCTATCTTTTCTCCCCTTTTTCTATGGTGCTGATGCATTATCGAAGGCGTGGTATCTTCCTGGCTGAAATCTTCGAGGTCGGTTCTGTGGTGATGTGATTGGTAGTGGATGTCGATCCACTATGGGGTGGAATTCGAGATCTTCTACGGAGTTGGTTCACCTTATGCGCTCTTTCTAGATTGGGTAGGGCCCCCGAGAGCGTTAGCTGACTCACCTGGCTGGCTGGGTAGGGCCCCTGGATTGTTAGTCGGCTAGGCAATTAGACATAAGTTAGCTAAGGTCCTCTTTGGAGAAGGCATGCCCTGTGCACTCTAGCTGGTTGGGTAGGGCCCCCGGGAGTGTTAGATGACTCACTTGGCTTGCTTTGGCAAGGCCCCCAGAGTATTATCTAATTAGGCGGTTGGATATTCGGGCCTTTGGAAGGGTCGTCGTACCCTCCCGCAGCACTCGACTTGCTGGGTAGGGCCCCTGGAGTTGTTAGCGGGCTAAGTGAGTTGATTTGGAAGTCGGACTCATTGACTGGGTTTGAGTTGAATGGTTGTTTAGGTTCGGAGTTTATTTCTTTTTGTTCCATAAATCTAGCTTTTATGTGTACCTGTCGGGCTTATGGGGGTCTGTTCGGGTTTTATTTAAACTTGTGCACGGGTGTACCTTCTGGGTTTATGGGGGTCCAGTTAGGTTTAGTTTAGGTGTACTTATTGTTACTTTCGGTACGCTCATGTGCTTCTTTTCATTTTCACTTGACCCCTGTGATTGTAGATTCTATCCTTTCAGTCTGTTTTTACCTTTCTTGCTCAACCAGCCTTTGATGCCTACTGGGTACCTGTTGTTTGGTACTCATGCTACACTCTGCAACTATTTTCGTGATACAGGTCCGAGCACCAGTTATCAGTGTTGAGTTCGAGCCAACTACAGTCTGTTCCGGAGGCGAGGGTGAGCACATGGCGTCCTGAAATTACCTTCCTCCTTCTGTACTTATATTTTTGCTTGTCTTTCATTTTTTAGGAAGTCTTGTTTTTGTATTCCACTTTTGGGGCTTGTACTCATTTTATAGTAGCTCTGTAGATGTGACTTCCAGGTTCTGGGAGGTATCGTTGTTGTATATAGTTGGTTTCGCTTCCGCTTTCCCTTATGTGTTCCTTTATTTGTGCTTCCGCTTAGTTGTGGTTAGTTTCTATCCTCAGTTCCATTACTGTCAAGTTCTGAAGCAGGGTTTGGCTTGCCTACTGGCTGGTTGGTTGGCACCATCATGACTCGAGGAATCGGATCGTGACAGACAAATCCTCCAAAAGGGATTATAAGTTAAAGAAAAGAAGAATGGAAAAGAAAGAAGAGCTGAATCCCATAAAGGGAAAAGAAGATTTAATAAATCTCATCCAAAATTTAGAAAATCTGATACTTACCACAAATGTGGTAGATTTGGTCATTATGCTAGAGACTTCAAGGTCAAGGAAAAAAATAAAAAACCTTGACCTTGATGAGAATATTAAGGATTCCTTATGTAAAATCCTTTTAAATTCTGAATCTGAAGAAACAGATACAAGGTATAATAGTCATAGGTAATCCTCCACGGATGAAGATTTACGAGCACTTCACCAAGAAGATTGCATGTCGTTTGATGACGAATGCTTGCCATGTCAGTAAGGACAAACTTGTGATAACAAGGAAAAAGATGCTCTTTATAAGATGTATTCCCAATTTAAAGAATTAAGTATTAATGTCATTGATAATGACAAAATTATAGAGCTTTTACAGATTGGTAAAGAATCTGAAATAAGAGCACAAATTATTGATAAAGTTAGTGGAGCTACTACCTTCAAAAATCATATTAATGAGGATAATATCCCTATGAAAGAAGGTTCATGTACCATGTCTGAAGTGAAAAAGCTACTTCATGAGAAAAGCAAGCTAATAAACACTCCTACTACTATCCAAGATCTAAAATAAGAAATTAATAATCTCAAAAGTGATATTCAGATCCTAAAGAATAAGATTGCTACTATTGAAAATAGCCTTGATAATATCGAAAGTCTAAAAGGGGTTGATAGTAGTTCTGAGTCTTCATATGAAGAAGAAGGCAAAAAAAATAGTTTTCTAAAAACTCTTAATTTCAGAAAAAATAATGATAGGGAAGATATTTTACAAAGTTTGAAAGCTATTACTCTCCAAAAGTTTTATACAAAAATTACTCTTCTCATTGACTACAATTATAAAAAGAAATTTACAGCTTTAATTGATATTATTGCTGATCTAAACTCATACAAGAAGGATTAATTCCTTCCAGATAATTTCATAAAACTAGTCATAGCCTTAGATCTGCAAATGGTAGTAAGATGGGAATAGAATATAAATTACCCAAAGCTTTTATTTGTAAGGGAAATGATTGTATCTCTCAAAGTTTTGTTTTAGTAAAAGATAGTACTAACAAAATTATTTGGGTGCTCCTTTTATAAATGATATTTTCCCTCTTAATTATTGGGATGATAGAAAAATTATTGGAACTTGGAATGAAAAATCTTTCGTACTTGAGTTTATAACCAAACCTTTTATAAGGATGATCAATGAATTATCTTTTAGATTAATTTTTAAAAGTTAACAAGTTAATTTTATAAAAGGAGAGATCAATAGCATCGAAGCAGATGCCATTTTATAAAATCCTAGATTACAGGAAAAATTTATCTTCTAAAAAACTAATTTTTTCTTCAAATATGTGGAGATCACCCAAATGCCTTTTGGAACAGAAAAAACCATGTGGTCAATCTTCCATATGAAGAAAACTTTATTGAAAGTAATATTCCTACTAAAGGTAGACCTTGCAAAAAGAATTTTGAATATTTGGAATTATGCAAAAAGGAAATTGATTTTTCGTTCCAAAAAGACCTAATAAGGCATTCTAAATCACCTTGGTCTTGCACAACTTTTTATGTTAATAAGTATGCTGAATAGAAAAGAGGTGCCCCTAGGTTGGTTATTAATTATAAACCCCTTAATAAGGCTTTCAAACGGATTAGATATCCTATTCCTAATAAAAAGGATTTACTTGATAGTGTTTATTATACAATTATATTTTCCAAATTTTATTTAAATTTCGGTTATTGGCATATTCAAATTTGCTGAATCATATTGATATAAAATTGCTTTCAATGTTTCTATGGGACAATTTGAATGGAACGTTATGCCTTTCAGCCCTAGAAATTCTATTGATAGGCTATGATACCATATGTCGATAGTATCGAAATAGTCTTGCTACCTGGATCCTTTGTAAGTTAAAGCAATCCTGGCAGGAGGGTAGAATGCTTCTACTGTCCGGGTCCGCCCTTAACGCCCACTTAGCTTTGGGTAATCCAACAGACTTTTTCGACAGTCTTTCAACATTCCGCCTGGATTGTCCTGTACTTGACCTTAGCATGACTATTTAAAACACTCAACAAATGACATAATCACCATTTCTTATAGTAACTTAGTATAATATAGTTCAACACAAAAAATTTAGCCTATCATTAGGCCAAGAACCTTAAAAAAATTTATTATGTGTGTACCTGAAGTGAAAGTCCAAAAAGGTCTTCAATGTACAAGCCAAACAAACTGAGAGATTTTATTAAAAAGCCAACTGAAAGATTACAAAATTAGAAAGATTTAAAACTAGATAGAAAGGGGTTTCTAAGAACCTGTCTCTTGCTAAGAAAACAAAATCCTTTTATTGAGGATTTCTAGTGCTAGCAAACAAAAAATGGCCTTAAAGAAAAATGTGGCCGACATACAATTGTGGCCTCTATCATCTTATCTTTATAAAAGAATTTACTTTATTAAAGTATTTTGTCATATTATCCCAATAATTTTTTATGCGGGGTCTTCTTTTGCTAAGCTTTTCTTTTTCATTTGTAGGCTTGTTTGTTGGAAGATTCTTCCACTTGCTCCTAAAGTTGTTGTAGAAGAATTTTGATATCAATTTCTTCATTTCTATGAACACTTTTTTCCTCTCCTGTCATGCACAATTCCTCATCTTCTGTAGTGTGGCTAGTTGATGCCATGGATACATCATCCCCTACCTCTATGTATAGATTTTTCATTAAATATTTTTTTACTTCTTCCATATATGATGCTATTATGTCAGATCTAGAAATTGCTCCCTTCATCATTTGAAGTTTTCTAGCGATTTGTTTGAATGGACTAGGATTATCCATTTGTCATTTTGAACTTATTTTTTGATATGTACCAATGGCTATACTAATTGAGTCTGTTATCTCTTGCCCATGATATTTTCCTTCGGGATCTTTCTGGATTAATTTGTTCCAAATTTTGTATAAAAAATTCTTTGAAGGCAAGGAGATACTTCTTTGGTGTTATTAACCTCGACTGTCCATTTCATAATCGATGGGATTGAGAATTCTATAAAGAAATACATTATGGACATTCCATGGAAGAAGATATTATCTTTCTCCATACTTATTATTTTAAGGGATACATCAACCCATTGGGTATATAAACTCTTATAGGGTTCTGGTAAGATGTTTAGAGAAGGACCATATAAAGTCCACCATTGGAAAAATCAATTTGGTATTTGTTGTTTGGATACATGCGAACATATTTTAATGAACCATGAATGTTTTTTATTAGCATTTCCATATAAAAGAGGTTTGTGGAAGCCATTTGTATAATTCTAGTAATTATATTTGACTGAAACCCTTTGTTCAGGATGGATATAATCCTTTTCTTTTAAGATGTTGATTCCCTATTCTTCCGGAGATATAATTGTCTTAATTATAAACTTTGACAAGTTATAAACTTTCTTCGTACTAGTCGGGTAAAAATGCTGGAATTCTCCAGACCAGGTTGTTGAGAGTATTATCTCATAGTGCATTCTGTATTTATAAGCAGGAGTAGCATATGATGCTGAGTGTAAATATCTGTGCATTATTTTCCACATGTCATCTTTCCAATTCAGATAATTTTTTTCAAGAAGAAGTATAACCTCTTTCTTATCATTTTGATAAAATATTTCAATAATATCGTCATCTCTAAGGACTATCATACCTCGAGCCTACACCCTGGACGTGGCCGACACTCGAGAACCATTGTTGGTCCCCAAGCAAACCCTTGGCCTTGTTGACTACTTAGTGGAAGACTTACTCAAGCGATAAAAAGCTTAAAAACAGATTTTTTGTACATTTAAACTCAAAGTAAAAACTCAACTCAAACTATCTGTAAAATACTCAATAACAGAAGAATTTTAGTTTGCAAAAACATCTTAAGAAAAAGTAAATATTGAAAGACTCATCAACTCTATTTATCTATGAAGCCTCTAATTTTCAAGATAGGTGTCGGGACAAGACCCACGACACCTCAAAACCACTAAACTAAAAGTAATGTGAAGTCCTCCGGAATGCAAGGAGGCTCACCAAAACTATCTGGAGTGTAGAGTTATCTCAACGGAATGCCTATTGATGACCCTGAATACCTATATCTGCATCATAAAAAGATGCAAGTCGAATGACATCAGTACATGGAATATACGAGTATGTAATATAACCGAAGCGAAACAACTGAATAAAAGGACTACAATAGATAAAATGTACTCAAGCTGGATGTAGAGAAATAAAGGCATTAAATCATTTAAAACTTAACAAAATACTTACTCATCTTTGAACTTAACATAAAAAGTGATATGTAAATTACACTTTAACTTTATTTGGGAGATTCTCTAACCGACAACCATCACTATGAGCTATGTGATGATACAACATCTCGTCCACGCTGCTAGAACTATCCTATACCATGTCAGGGTATAGGACCTCTCAACTAAGTGGATCCACTAAGCAATAAGAATTCATCTAAAAAGTATGATCCTTTACCCATGTTGGCAGACATGATTTATGAGTATTTTGAGTTGTTTGAACAAATCCCCATATCGGTGCTCAATACTACTCCCAATAATATAGTCATACTCAAATGTATAAAACATACTCTTTCTCTATTTTGAGGTAGTTACTCAAAATAACCTCTTAAAAGAAGTATCTGCTCTGAAGTATCTCTGAACTCATAAATTCATTTAGAAATCAAAGTTTCTTTCTCAATGTAAAAGTATTACATTTGGGAATCAATTAGTTCCTGTAAACTTTACTCAGAAATTATTTTTAATTAGACTCTACTCAAACTCTGCTTTACTTTTAATAAACAGTTTAAAACAAATGTTTATTGTGATTTGATCATTGATGACTCGGGAAGTCATACTGCCTAAACATTGATGGTATACCTAGATGTCATACTTCTTACACATTGATGGCATACTCGATTGTCATACTAATCATGAATCATAGTTCTCTTCTCAATGTAACAAAATGATACAGTACATTTGGAACTACTTAGTTCCCTTATACTCTTGCTCAACTCTTGGTTAAAACTCTTTCTCAAACTTCTTTTTACTTTCTCAAAACTCAGTTTAAAACAATTATGTTTTGTTTAAAAAGATTCTCAAAATTTATAACTTGGAATAGGGTTCATGCTGAAATATAGACATGAACAAATCAACTTAAGGATCCCAATAACAATATGGCAAAACTCAATACTCAGAACTCAATGATACTACACATCCTAAGAATACTCAATTAATAGGGTTCATGCTGAAATACTAACATGAGCGGATCAACTCAAGAATTTCAATGCATACCATGTAACAATTCGATAATTGGGAATAGAATTTAAAAAATCAAGAACTCAAGAACTCAACATCATAACTTATCTCAAGAATACTCAAATCTAAGGATAGAACTCTAGAATACTCTTTTACTGATTTGGAAGTAGATGTAGGACGTGAGGACAAACTAATCCAACACTATGATAGCCTTACATAGCTGGAAGAACTAAGTTCTTTGGCAAATTCGAAGAAACTTGAAGAACACTTGAACCCTAGCTTTTCTCCTCTTGAAACCTTGCTCTAATGTCTTAATGTGCTAATGAACGTAAAAGAATTGATTAATGAGGAGTCGGGAACTTTGACTCATTTAGAGCTTGTTATTTAATGAATCAGTGTCCTCAATGCCTATTTTGTGTTCATAAATGATGTTAAATTGCTTTTGAGCAGCCTTGGAAGCTTAAGAACAAGGCAAGGACATTACATTGCGAAAAAAGTAAAAAAGTTGGAAAAGTTGAAGAAAAGGATGGCTGGAGCTCACAAAAGCCACTCGGCGACTCGCCTAGTGAGCCTCTAGCTTGCCAAAAGTTCCAGCAAAATGGCTCATGAGCTAATCCACCTCGGCGAACAAAAAGACACTTTGGTGACACGCCGAATGAAACGGCTAGCTCGATCCAGCTCGCCTAAATGAACATACCAACTGGAGGCTGAAGTAAAGTCCAAAAGGCAAGAGAGCATGCTACTCCGCTGAGTCCTTCGACGATCCTTGCTAATTTCACCGAGTGGTCCCGCGTACTGAAATTTTGGGAATTTTCTGGGAACATATAAACTAATTTTTGAAAAGAGAGAAATATATTAGGCTGAACCAGATTGAAGGAGAGATTGATACTTTTGATATTTTTGAGCTATTGAACATTCTTGAAGAGGGTTTTGAAATTAGACATTGGGTTCTTAAGTATTTAATCTTAGTTTTTAGCATTTGAGCATTGAAGACTTTGTTATTCCAATGGAGAATCTCTTTGGTAACTATTCCTTACTTTATGTTATGATTTGCTAAAACCCTGTTTCCTTAAGGGTGTGAATATGTAATCGAATACATAAATTAGCTTATGGGTATTTCTAATTGCTATATTTAATGTTGGTTTGAAATGGATTCAGTTATTTATTCATGTTTTCACTTACGAACTGAAGTTGCAAATTCAGTTCTAGTTTTAGATCTCTATGCTTGCTTGTGAAAGATGTTTAGAGTATACTTTATGATTGATAGTTGTATTGAATCTCGTCTTTACAACCCAGCTTGGTAAAGTGGATTAAATTAACAATTTGTGTTGCTTCGTATTGTTAAGCTTGTTGAGGTTTGCAAGAACTCACTTGAAACATGATAGCTGATTGAAAAATGGCTGTTATATTTATAATCCACCCTACCCATTGAGATTCAATAACATAAAGCAATTATTAATTTCCCATTAAGCGAAATTAGTATTCAATTGCTCACACACTCTTAAGGTTCCCTCTCTATTTTTTCAAACCTCGTGTTAATCATCTTCGCTAACAATTGGTTACTAGAATCCCTAAATTTTGATAATTAAAACTTATTGATTTACATTATGTTGTATTTTGTTTATTTATATTCTACAAGAGATTAGAACACTCTCATACTTCATATTTGAATTCATTTATGTATTACTCCTCGTGGGATCGACCCCAACTCATCGTTGGGTTTATACTTGTTAGCGACCGCCTACACTTTGAATTATAAGAGGTGTAGTTGAGCGTTATAAAAAATGACGCCATTGCTGGGGAGTGGTGTTTAGAATTCTTTTAGTGAAGTGTTTTTGTGAACTAATTTGGTTGTAGTAGAACGTTCTTATTAGTTTTTGTTGTTGTTGCTCTCAACAGGTGAAGAAATGAGTGTGAATGGGAGCAACGATGGAAGTAAACTTGGGCATGAGGATGACATCGGAAACTTGAACGATGTCAATGCGGATCAAATGGGAAGTGCTGAAGCTATTTGTTTGCCCCCAATTGTGGGTAACATTATTTTTCATGTGACCGGAACTATGCTCCAGCTACTGCAAATGAAAGGGTTCTTTGGAGGACTTGCTCATGAGGACCCTCATGACCACATTTGCAACTTTGTGGATGTGTGAGGACCATTCTCCTTCAGGAATATCACTCAAGAGTCAATCCGGCTTCGTTTGTTTCCCTTTTCTCTAGTGGGTGAAGCAACGAAGTGGTTGGCAGAACTACCGAGGAACTCTATTACTTCTTGGGAGTAGCTCACGGAGGTGTTCTTTGAAAGATTTTTCCCTCCCTCAAGGATTTTGAAGTAGAGGGATAACATTCAAAATTTCAAGCGGGTTGATGGTGAGCCCATTCATGAAACTCAACTAAGGTTTCAAAAGCCGCTCCTCCAATGTCCTACTCATGGGTTGCTGGACAATGTGCTCTTGCAATATTTATACTGGAGTCTTGACACCATCAACAAGGGTGTAGCCGATCAACTTATCAGGAGTGGATTCATGAGACAACCATTTGCCATAGAGTCTGCATTGCTTGATGAGATGACAAGATTAATTGTGCATGGCATATGAGAGAGGATAATTTATCTCCTGTAAATATTGGGTTGATGAAAGAACAAATGGAGAAGAACCAAGAGCGTGATGAAAACATGGCCAAGATGATGACCCAAATGGATTTGTTAACAAAACATGTCATGAGAGGTGGTTATAAGGCTGTGAATGCAGTTGGCGCTAATAGTGGAATGAGTCCGGCTGATGCACAATTCAAAGCCATGTATAATGAAGAGGTCCATTTTTGTCGAACCAAGTAGGGGCGAGGGTTCTCATCCGAGCTATCCAAGGCCAGGCATGAATCAAGGTTGGAATAAAGATTGTGATGGTAGTTGGAGAGATAGAGATCGGGATTGGCATGATAGGGGTGCAAATTGGAGAGATAGAGATGGTGATAGAGATCGTTATGTGCCTCCCCATGACCGTCCAAAACCGAAAGAACCTAATGCCTACCCCGAGAGCTTTCACACCGAGGATATGCTTGCCCGCATCCTAAACAAGGTAGAAGGATCGGATAAAGTGCTCAAGGAGATGAAAGCCAACTTCTTCTCTTTGAATCAAACGGTGACCTCTCATTTGGTTTCCATAAATCAACTAGAGACCCAAATGGGTAAAATCTAGGCTCATTTAAACCCAAGACAAAAAGGGGGCCTTCCTAGTGATACCTTGGAAAATCCAAAGAATGATAATGCCCAATGAATGGCAATCTCAACCCAGAGTGGTAAGGTTGTGGGAAGTGATGTGCTAATTGACAATAAAGCTAGTCCAAGTAAAGGGAAAGCTATTGTTTTTTAGGGTGATGGACTTGCTGAATAATTGAATAATGAAACTTCCAATGAGGTTGATGATGCACCGAAAAATGTTGTTTCCGGTGAAGCTAAGAAGTCAAAGGTGGAGATTGTTCCTCCCTCAGTACATCCAAAGTCATTGCCCAAAGTTACTCTACTATTTCCTCAAAGATTGAAAAAGAGGGATGAGGACGTGAAGTTTCAAAAGTTTCTCTCCGTCTTCAAAACTCTTTTTATTAATCTTCTATTGGTGGAGGCATTGTTAGAGATGCCGGGTTATGCAAAGTTTATGAAAGAGTTGGTCACGAAGAAGAGAAGTATGGATTTCGAGAGTACCTATGGGACGAGCAAATAGTACCTATGGGGCAACATATATGTATTGTACCACGAAGCCTAAAAAATGCATTGATTCGCAACACATGAATGTTCAGACAGTTCAGATTAGATTATCAGTGGGATTTAGGTAAGGGGCTAATATGGCTATTTAGAGACTATTTGCACTCGTTGGGACTTATAGTGATAGTGTGTTGTTTGTACCTACTGTGCTTATGGGGCTAGGTATGGTTATTGCTTGTTATGTGTTTATATTTTCTTATTGTAGAGAGACACGGCATTGTACTTGTACTTCACCCTACCCCTTTCATTTAATCCTTATACTTCAGTTTCAGCTTTTAGTTTGCCTTACATGTTCGTACATTATTTTGTACTAACCCCTCTTTCTTGGGGTGTTGCATTCATGCCTGTAGGTCCTTAGCGATAAACAGACAGACCTATCGAGTAGCACAACCGCCTATCCAGGTAATTGGTTGGCTCCTTTTTTCCAGGGATTGCCAGAGTCCTAGTGGTTTGCTTGTTTTGTTGTTTATAGATTTGTGTAGGTCAGGGCTCTATCCCATTCAAGTATTGTATTCATAGAGGTTTGCAGACTAATGTGTTGGATTGTGTAGCCATGTTGTTGGCCATGTTCACCTTGTGGGTTGGATGAAATTTGATAGTTGTTTGATGTGTTGGTTATATACATACATGTTTTCAGCTTCTGTATAGAAATCATGAAGGTGAGTTCACACCTTGTCAATCCAAAGTTTTACCATAAATAAAAAGTTTTACTTTTAGTTTCATCATCAAATTTACTTTTTCTGCACACTTTCTTATAAATAAATATCGAGTCTTTGTAAGAATTGTTACTATCTTTTGAGTTCGATGAAGTTACTGGAGTGTGAATTGCTACAACAATAGTAAATATTTTTTTTATCATGGGAGAAAGTAACCCATAACCTCGGGTACAATGAGGAGATTAAATACCTTAAGGACACAGTGCATTTTGTAGTCTCAGATATGTTTTTCTTAAACAACTTCTTTTTTCTATTTTTTCTAGTTAATAAAACTATTCTGGTATATTGTTTTGAACACAATAATAAAAAAATTATTTTAGACAATAGTTTCTAAAGACTAGATTTTTTAAAACTCTTGTCTAGTCAAATACATTCATATAAATTGAGATGGAAGGAGTAATGATTATTATCTCTAAAGCTCTGTGATTCCAATATATATTCCTTAATTAAAGGAGTGACCACAGTTACATTTTATTAATAACAAAAGCACCAACAATAAGAAAAAGAAAAAGACAAAAATGATAAGGCCTACGGAAAAGCCCAATCTGGAAAAAACAAATAGTCATAAAGAAAAAAATAGAAAGAGCCTCCATTAGGAAAGTAGATGAAACATCACTTTCACTTCCAGCAACACCGAAGGAAGCATTGCTGGAAAATTGATCGTGAACAGAAAGAGCTGGAGAATCACGATTCATGGGAGGAGAGGAGCCTTCAAGACTTGCAAATTATAGGTCATCTTCAAGATCTAAGGTATGGAGTTCAGGTCGATTTCACCTTGGACATCTAAAAATTCTCAGAGATGCCATAAAATCGATTTCCAGGAAGACTTCTTCAGCTCCTTACTAATAAATATTTACTACACTTTTCACAAATGATGTCGGGTTGGTTCTCTTTGAATTTGATTTATATGATTTTAAAAAAAAATTAAAATATATGATAATAAAATTATCACTTAACAGAAGGTTTTCATTTATGTCTCATCGGTTCTTGTAAAGTCATCTTTCTTATTCAGTTATGTTGTTCATTCTACAAATGCAATTAAAACAGACTTTTCAAAAAATATTATTCAACAAATAAGTATGAAAGTTGAAACAATTTCAAAAGAATAAAAATTTTCAAAATTAATAAATCCTTGATTTGATAGTTTTGACATCATATCATGTGATATTCAATTTTGGTGGGAGCTGTAAAGTTAGAAGAAAGATATGTGTCGGCCAGCATATTACCAAGTCGAATTTGTGCTGCAGTGGTGAGATGAATACCATCAGGATTCAATGGTAATCCATTCGCATCAACCTTCACTGCATGTGGGAGTTCAACATCTATTTGAGCTTGTCTAACTATATCTGCAAACTTTCCTTTAAACCATGGACTTGGAACATGTAGGATTACCTGTAAAATCACTTCAATTATAATATATGAGAGTTATAGTAGCTTAACAAACCAACAAATATAGAATCCTAGATCTTTTGAATAGGAAAATGGGGATGAACATTTATGATTCATATAAGTATTTGAAACATATTAGTTTTAAATAGAGTTGTATTAAAGGGAGTATATTAATATTATATACACTTGTTGATTGATTTAAATGCACATGGTACTATTTTTAAGTCTATGTGAGTAAGAAAGATTTTTTTGGCCCAAAAATTAAACTTATATCGCTGTTAATTTTATTGATTTTTTCTTTTTTTATCTCCCCCTTGGCATGAAGTTCCCAATTTCTTCTTCTGGAAAAAACTAATAGTATTTTATTTCACTCAACAGTCATTATATCTCATTTTTTGAAGCATTTGTAAATGGGTCTCTGTGAATTCATGGGGCTACTAAAGTATTGTAATTTCACCTTAAAAATAATAACGCAAGTAGAATCCGATCACTTTTAATTTTATCTTAAAGAGAATATAAATCAGCTAACTTTTCATTGTTGTGTTTATATTTTCAGATAATAGCAAAACAAAAGGTTAAATTTTGTTTAGCTTTTGACTGTTGCTTTTGCGTTTTTTTATTATGGTAGTAAAACTGATCATATTTGATTTTGTTTTTATTTTCTCTCCTATTTAAAATTTTAAATTTTAAAATTTTTCCTATTTTCATTATCTTTTCAATCTTTTTTTTCTCTCTCTCCCTCCCTCCTCCATCTTTTTCTTTATTTCTTTCTTCTCTTTCTAGATTTCTCTTCCTCCATCTTTTTTTTCTTTAATGTCTTCATCGCTATCATAACTATCACTATCATCATCGATGTTCATCACTTTTTATCGCGCTCTTCTTCTTTTTGGGTTATTTTTCAGATTATTTTACCTTTATTTTGAAAAAAAATTAAAAATCTTTTCTTAAATCATTGAAATAAATTTTACAGAAAATCAAGCAGCTATGATAGTTATTGCACCAACTACAATAGTTTTCATAACAACTATGATAATTACTATAACAACTGTGATAGTTGGTGCAGCAACTTCAATAGTTGTTTGAATTATTGCATCAACTTTTAACAATTTTTTGAATAATTGCAACAACTTCAGCAATTGTTTGTGTTGTTGCAACAATTGATGAAATTGTTGCAGTAACTTTAACATAGTTGATGCTATGATAGTTGGTGCAACAACTTCAATAGTTGTTTGAATTGTTGTAGCAACTTTAACAATTTTTTAATAATTGCAACAACTTCAGCAATTGTTTGTGTTGTTGCAACAATTGATGAAATTGTTGCAGTAACTTTAACATATTTGATGCAACATTCAAATAGTTGTTGAAGTTGTTGCAACATAATTTGTTGCAGCAACTTCATGATAATTTGTTACAACAAGTTTTACAATCATTTAATTTTCTGATAGAAAGTAAAGTAGAGGAAGCGATAGTGATTATGGCGGATGAGAAGATGAAGGTAACAATGAAAAAAGAGGTGGTGATTTTTGCATTGGTGGTGGTGATTGGGGAGGGGGAGGAAGAAGAGAAAGTGAACAAGGTGGTGAAGAAGTAAAAGGAGGAGGTAATGATAGTAATTGAGGAGAAGGTGGTTGTGATAGTAGCGGTAGTACAAGAGGTAGTGGTGGTAGTAAAAGAGGTGGGGATGGTGTCGACAACAGAAGGGGTGGTTATGAGGGAGGAGGAGGGGTGGGAAGGGGAAGGTATGACCTTTGTTTAAATAATAAAATTTGGTGATTTTAACATTAATGTCATTAAAACTAATTTTTAAATTGTCACCTCTACTCAATAATTAAGACTTGTGCCACTCATTTATTAGTTTTGAATATTTTTGTCACCCTTAATTACTTTTCCCGATATACATGTGTAACACCCCAAGCTTCCAAAGGATTTTAAAATGCAGAACTCACCTGAAGACAGTAACCTACGGAGGCCACCTACAGGCCGTAGATGGATTGACGGGCCGTAGGTGGGAACCGTCAATGGCACTGTGAACTTTCAGGATTTCCAAGTTTCTGAACCTTGACCTACGGAATAGTAGGACGGTTCGTACTCCAGTTGACGGGCCGTAGATGGGTTCCGTAGATACCATCCAGACTTAGCCAAATTTTCAGCCCAAAATGAACTTTCTGAATCAATTATGGAAGAGCGGGACGGTCCGTCAATTGATGTACAAACCGTGGATCATGTCCATCGATTGGCCCCGACAATTTTTAATTAAGGGCTTTTTGGTCTTTTCCCTAATTGTTTACCTATTAAGCTAAGTCGATTATACCCTTAATCTAAGACCTATAAATACTTTCTAAGCCTAATTCCTTTCATTCTAATTCATTCCAAAACTCTCCTCTCTCAAATATTTTTCTCTCAACTCTCAAAGAAAAAGAAAAAGCTTGAATCCTCCATTGAAGACCTTCAATCTTCTCCAATTCTTGTGGATTGCTTTGAGGAATGAAAGTGTTCACCATTAGGAGAATTTTCTTCCAATGGGCCCTTCCTCTTCTTCACGATTTTCAAAGGTTTACTCTAACCCAATTGAATTAGAGTTTGTGATCAATCATTGTGGGTTCTTCAATTATGATTCCAATTATTAATTTTATGATTCCTAGTGCACGATTTAGTGTGATAAAGTAACTTAGTGCATGAATTAGCGTGAATTACATGATTTGATGTAAAGATTGCATGAACCCCCATATGAACTCTATGAAGTATGAAATATGAGCATGATGAATTAAGGGAGCTTTGAAAGTAAAGAACCAAAGTTATGATATGATGATGCTATGGTTGAGTAGTGAAAGGTTTTCTCACGTAATTCTCCCACTATGATAAAAGAAGGACAAAGAGGCGATTACCCATGTTCTTAAGGAGCTATTCTAATGATGTAAGCTTGGACAAGGTCCATGAAAGATGAATACCTATAAGTATGATTTTAGCTTGAATTGGTAACCCTAGTTGTACCTTTTCATGTTTAATGATATAAATATGTTAATGACTAATCCGTGGGAATTATGCTTAGCACCGAGTGGATATTGTGATGGAAGCCCTCCCGTTAGTAGAGGCCGGATCTTCTAGTGAAAGCTCTCCCGTTAGTAGAGGCCGGGTTTTTTAGATGGAGCTCTCCCGTTAGTTGAGGCCGAGTCTCCTAAAGCAATCTCTATCCCATAAAATATGTTGCCACCATAGGATGTTGTCTTTAAGTAGACATTAGCTAGTGGATCCACATAAGCTAAGAAGTTCATGGTCGTACCTTGGAAAGTAGGACACCTCTTTTCAGTGTGGGGTAGACACCGGATTCCGTGTTGATAGCTCACAGTGTCTTACATGTCGGTTAAGACTTTTCCCCACAAGTTAATGAACAAGTGTTTTCATGATGAAGTAAAGAAAAGAAGGAAAGATGATTTAGCTTGCTTTGGCCTTGATATATGCTTTATGTTTCATGTTTATCATGTTTTTAGCTTGGCCATTGCATGTCATGATTATGTCTCTCTCTCTAGCATGACTTATGTGTTTATGTGCATCGCTATCATACTTAGTACTTAATTGTGCTAAGGCATGCTCTTGCCTATATTAACTTCTTTGGTGTAGGACGTGGCGATTCACCTTCCACTCGTGGCTAGAGCTTGACCAAAGAGTTGATAGAAGACTTGGTGAGTCCTCATCCATCCGAGGACATAGCCTAGTTGTTCTTATTTTCATGTCATTTCTCTTCAGTTTTGGATTGTATTGGGTTACGTCCCAACTTTACTTTCTATGATAAATAGGCTTTGAGACATGAGTTGTAGACTTCCGCTATTTTGAGTAAAGCTTTGATATAAAATGTTGTTATTTCTCTATTATCTTGTATGTAATGTATGCTAAGGGCTTGTATGAGGCCTCTCGTGGTCTTGTACGCCGTGTCACATCTAGGGGGTACCTTGGGTCGTGACAACATGGAGGCAACACAAGATTGTTTAAGCAGAAGCTATATCTACGGATAAGAAGAAAGGAAAGAATTTTGGTTAAAGACGATAAGGGTTGACATCAAATGGTTATATTTTAGTGAATCAACAATGTTAATTAGTGTACATGTTTTGCATGTGTATCTCGAGCTAATCAATAAAACCATATACAAGATTAGTGAAATTATTCTAAAATAGAAATTGACGTTAAAATAAATGTTATATCTATCTAAATAATAAGAATTTCATATAGAAAGGTAAAAAGTTTTTAAAATCATGAACATCTTTATTTAATATTTTAAATTATTTTATTTACCATAATTTAAATAAGATTTATATAAGTTAAAAATTAATTTTAAAATCTTAAATATTAGGATTTTTAATATAGTTCAAATTAGGAAAGATTTAAGAAGCAAAAATTTAGTCAATTTTAAAGTATAAAATAATAGGAGTTCTTATCTATTACAAATTAGTAAAACTTTAATAGCTATATCTTTAATTCAATTCAAAGTTCTAAATATTAAGATAATAATTGATTAAAATGATAATTTTGTCTATTGTAAAGTCTTTAACGTAGGGCAAACAGTTCAATAAATATTTCTAAGGACCTTCATGCTTTTAAAGTAATATAGATAAACAAAATATTTTTTGTGTGATAAACTTTAAAAATAAGATACTTTTATGCGATAAAAATAGAAAAGAAATTTGTATGTAATAAATTTTAAAGTTCGATGATTTTTACCTAACAAAAACACACACACATAAAATGATAGAGAAAAACTAAGGATATAAATCTTTGATTGATTGAAAAGTGGAATCTAGATCAGTCTACTTGACAATAAAAAGATGTTCTAACATAAATATAACTTGACATGTCTCACACATAATGAAATTTATTTTAGTTATAGTAACCATTTAACCTACAATGAATTATTTGAAATAAAATATTGTAACTAAATAAATATTTTTACTTCAAGTTCTAAGAAGTTGTTGCAATAGTTAAATGAAATGCCAACGCTTTTCATTATAATAAATTTGTAGTTAATCATAATTTTTTTGTCTCACGATAAATGTTATTTTAGCAATAATAGCCTTCAAAATAAATTATTTCAAACAAAATCCTATAGTTAAATAAATATTATTCCTTCAAATTATACAAGATTATAGCAATAATAAAATAAGATAGCCTTGAATATTTTTCCTATGATAAAGATTTGGAATAGTTAATGTTTACTTCGAGTACTAAGAAGTTATGACAATAGTTATAGCTACAAATTTATTAGTGTGATTAAATTTTATAGCTAGTAATTTTTTTTCCCCATAAGTTGAGATTCTTTTTAGCAATATTAAAAAGGCCATATCTAGGAGTGAGACATTGTATTGTATCAATGTATCTATTGGACAAATTTTATTATAAAATTAAACATCAAGTTTCATTATGATAATATATTCATCGATATAATATAATTAACTGTTTTAATAATTTGATTTGATTTGATTTAATCTTATCGGATCTGAGTGGTAAATTTGAAATATAATTTAAATTAAATTTTATCAGATCTCCCTCATGTTTTATCTTGATCAAGTGTTTCAATAATTATTATTTCATTTAAACCTCGCCTATCTGAATAATAATTTTATGGTTTACTATTAAATTGAATTAATTAATAATTATTTCAAATGTAAGTACAATTAGTAACTAAGGATTAATAATTAAATAAATAGATTATTATATATTATTATTTTATCAACTGACTATACCAAATTTAAACAACATTTTGGTAAGCGTTGATAATTCTATGAAGATAAATATCAATTTATTTGTCATGGCAAAAAATCAAAATCACTTATAATAAATATATTTTTCGTGATAAAAATGCTTTATCATTATAACTACAATATAATAGTAAAAATTTGTAGCAATAAGTATAAGTTCTTAGTCACAAATCATGAAAAGTAAAAAAAATAGCATGCTAGAGAGTTTAGCCAAAAGAAAATTCATATATAGCTATAACATATTTTGTAGGAATATATGTTGTCTGTTGTAGTACAGCCTATTAATAGAACAAGATAGCATACCAACATGGGTTGTGATGCACTGGTGGGAGTGCTTCACTCTTAATCAGAGGTCTCGGGCTCGAGCCTTGGGTATAGATGGAGAAAATCCTGTTGGGAGCACCACCCCCAAATAGGCCCTGTAGTGCGCGATCCGGATTTAATCGAAGCTCCAATGTGGACTCCGGACACCGGGTGAGAAACCAAAAAAAAGAAAAAGATAACATAATTTTGGGCCTTTTCCCATTATCTCGGCGATGGTGTTGCAAGTGGGAATAGAGAAAGAAGTGATGAGGAGAGCTTGTGATAACCATCTCCAATCCATCTCTATATTACTTTTCATTCTCCATATTTGGAAACTAAAATAGAGAATGCCCTCTCCAACCCCCCATCAATATTACTCTCTATCCTCCATTTATAGAGTGATGAATTGTAGTTCTCCAATCACCTTGCTATTTCACTTTTTGATTATAATATTATTATTTTTATTATATCATTAATTAAGTCTTTATTATTTGTAATTATTTTCTAATGTAATATAACATCTAAAAATATATTATTGACTAGTTTCTACTTCCATCCAAATTAATAATTTTTCTATTTTATTTTTAAAAAAAATATGTCACTTAAAATACGTAATTTAAAATTATTTTAATATTATTTATATTATATAAAACTATTGTTTAAGTCTCTAATATTTTTAATTAATTTCTAAGTAATATAACATCTAAAAACATATTATTGCTAAGTATACTACTTTCATCCCAAATTAACAATTTTTCCAATTTAATTTTTTAAATTTTTTTGTCTCTTTAAACATGTAATTTAAAATTATAATTATTTTTCACTATGAAGAAGCACCAAATTTACATGATAATTTCAACAATCCACTTTTATGTTATAGTGATAAATTATTAAACTACACTTTTTAATGAACATGAAAATACTCGATGCAATAGTTCAAAATGGAATGGAGGAAGTAAATTAGTATACGAAATAATTGGATACAAGATGAAATTGTCAAATTAAACAATTTTTAGCTACACATAAAAATTAAGGACAAAAAATTGCTCATTTTGAACACCGTAATGCATTAATAGAGAATTTATGAGGGCAACGTAATAGTCTTGAAAGTTGAATATTTATGTAAAATTTAAAATAAATTTTACGAAGATGCAATATTTATTATGTAATAGTATTTCATCAATGATTACACTTTTATTTGAATTGTTTGTTAATATGCATTATATATAAAATATTTATTGCAATTTATGTTATTTAAAAATTTAGAATAAAATATAATTTTATATTAAATGAAGAATTTAAAAAGAATAAAATATTATATTACATTACATGAAGATTATATAGATTATAGGGTGATTATTTGCAAAAAGAAGAAATGATTTATATCATGAAATAAGAAAATAAAAATGAAATAGAAATAACAATATAATATTGAGTAGAGAGAAAAAGGCTCTTGTTAGATAGTAAAATAGATAATTGGGTTGGAGTTGATTGTCTGGAAAAATAGAGAACTCTATGTGTGTGTTTGGTATTAAGGAAAATGTTTTCCATAGAAAATATTTTCCTGAATAATGTTTTCTTAGAAAACAAGTGGATTTCTGAGTTATTTTCTCATGTTTGGTTGCTAAGTAGAAAATATTTTGTTGAAAATATCTTTTAGTGTTTGGTTGGTGAATGAAAAATATTTTTGTGTGTTGTTACATATATATATTTATACTTTAAATCATCTAATATTATTGCCTCAATATATTTATACTTTATCTTTGTGTGTTGTTACAGATATATAATTGTGAAAAAAATCAAGAGTTGTAGCTTCAACCCAATCATCTTCACTTAACGCGAATATTAGTAAAAAATTAAAATAACTTTTAATTTTAAAAGAGAATATATTTTTATTAATATTTATATAATATTTTAAAATTTAATACTAACTAATATAAAATATGAACGCATATACATAACAATACCATAGCAAAGAGATATTTTTTTAAAAAAATAAAAAATAAACTAATGCAAAAAAAGAGTTTAATTTGGATTAATAAAGAATAGCAATTAAAAAAAAGACAAAAAAAATGAAAAGGGCGAGGAGTTAAAGCAGCAAGCAAAAATCATTTGGAAAAAAAGTGCGAAAAACCGATTTCAACAAGTTTCGAACTCCCGACTCTTGGCTTCATATGACAAACTTTGCCAGCGGCACCATCCACTACTTTAGTTCCCCGGGTTCCAAACTTAATATATAGCTATATATACAGAGTTTCAACCGAGGTCTGTGGGTGGCGTGGCACCCCCACCGTTGTACCTAGATCCGCCCCTGCTTAATACAGAATTATATATTGAAGAAATGTTAATGATATTAACTCGTGAAATCACTAGAAATTGTTTAGTATGACCTTTCATATATCTGTTCATTAATTTTGAAGATTCAAATTCAAAATCTTTAGTTAAATATGAAAATCATCTCATCACTTTTCTTGATAATGATTTTTGTTGACAAGATATAGATATACTCCTATTCACTTCTATTATTTTTTGAAACTTACTAAGTTGAAAGAAAGAAATAAGTCTTTAGCAACTTAAAAATCAGTTAACGAATATGAAGGAAAATATTTTATTTATAAACTCGAAAGTTCTTGAATCTTATTTCAAGTTCTATCTATTCTGTATATTTCTGTATATTATGTGTATTGAAAACTATCTAGTAACATCTCTATTTATAGTAGTAAAAACCAAATTAAACTTGGAATATAAATAAGTAAATACCATAAATAACAAATTCTAAACAACTTAGAATTCCTACTTCAACTTTGAATTATTATTTCCAACATTCTCCCGTAGTTCAAAGTTGTATACTCTTGCCATTTTCTTCTTTTCATTGTGGTTGTATTGAAAACACTTTTCTTCAATCTTCAGATTCATTCTTGTCATTGTTGTTGTATTGGAGAACTTCTCATCAATCTTCAATTTTTGGAGTACTTCTCTTCAATCCTCAAATGTTGGAGTAGTTTTCTTCAATTCTCATTTATTGTTTTTCTTGGTTGTGTCGGAACACTTTCTCTCCAACTTCCAAGCGTTAGAAAACTTTCTCTCTAACTCACAATTTTTTTTCTTGGTTGTATTGGAGCACCTCTCTCCAACTTCCAAGTGTTGGAGCACTTTCTCTCCAACTCACGATATTTTTTCTCTTGGTTGTGTTGGAGCACTTCACTCCAACTTCCAAGGTTGATGCCCTTCCCACTAACATTTTTTTATATATATATTTTTGGCGTTGGAGCACTCTCTCTCCTACTCTCGTTGATGCCCTTCCCATCAACTCCTTTTCTTTTTGCATTTTTTTAATTTTTGGTATTGAGCACTCTCTCTCCAACTCTCGTTGATGCCCTTCCCATCAAGTCCTTTTCTTTTTGTATTTTTTTTGTTTGTTTTTTGACTTCCTCAAACTTTTAATTTAGAGAAGAGTTTCTTCCTCTTGTGCTTGGTTGCACTTCTTTAAATCTGCAATATTTTTGTAAGTCTTTTCTCCTAGCATACTTTTTATGCATATATCATTCGTTCAACGTTTGTAGACATAATCATTGGCCAGCCGGGCAACATATATGGGCCATAGCCACCCGCCGACAGTGGAAACTCTTTGATCTTCTACCAGGATCGTAGAAGCCCTGGTACCAATTTGAAGGAAAATATTTTATTTATAAACTCAAAAGTTCTTGAATCTTAGTTCAAGTTCTATCTATTATGTATATTCTGTGTATTGAAAACTATCTAGTAACATCCCTATTTATAGTAGTAAAAACCAAATTAAACTAGGACTAGGAATCACTCTATCTAACAAATTCTAATTAAACATAAATAAGTAAATACCATAAATAACAAATCCTAAACAACTTAGGATTCCTACTCCAACTTTAAATTATTATTTCCAATAGAATATCATAAGAAAAAGCTAATAATTAGCACATTAAAATATTTAATGCTCTTATTAGTTTGTCTTTAGCAATATCAGGTACACTTATAAGATTATTTTTATGATACTCCTTCTAGTTCATATTAATTGAATTATTGGGTTAAAATATATCTCTAATATAAAATTTAAGGATAAAAGACTCTTTTTTACTATTGCCATTTTGATTATTTCTAAACTATTCTCCTAGAAAATGTAAAGTAGTTAAGAACCCCATTAAAAGGAAGGATAAATATGAAAAAAAAAGGTGTTAGAAAAAAAGCCTGATGAAAATTCAAGGCCAGACGCACCTAAGTGTATTTGGTCCAGTCAGCATTTAGGTGTGTTTGTCAAACTAATGAGTGATAGTTTAGGTGTGTTTCTCCCACTCCAAATAATTTAGATATGAAACTAAAAAAAAGGGGGACAATTTAGATGTGTTTTTGACACTTAACAAAAAAATCATGTCAACAATTATTGGGATAAGAAAAAACGAGGAAACATGTTAACATTAAAGTCATGATAAGTTTGTTGATACTATCTCATTTCGAGAAGCTCTAATCTTTTCAAAGAAGAATTGATTTGTGTATATTGTAGTATTAATTTTTATTAGAATTCTTCCTAGTAATATGTTTCATTAGAAAGGAATGAAAGAAAGAAACGCAAATATAATATGTATTTTATAGCATAATCTGGTTATGACAAATTTATTTGTGTTATTTACATAGTTCGTCTTATTTGTACAATTACGTAACTAATATTAAAATAAAAGGAGAGAAAATCATAAGCATTCAAGTGTGAAGATGAGATGCAAGAAATGCGCATAAGAAGTAATTTCTATCCACTTCTGAGTTTATAATCTGTAATAAATATTACTTCAATATTGAGGTAATTTGAAGAAGTAATTAAAGGGTTTAAAGTTAATAAGTTATGTCTCTAGTCCGAGTAGACTTGAAGAGGGTACATCAATCTGAGTGTTTGTTGAGAAAGGCATAGGGTTAATTATGTCTTGAATTGCAATTATTCTAAGTTATTATAGGGTAGATCACATATATATATTTTTAGACCTTTCGAATCAAATAATATTTTATAGAGTCTTTTGTTTTTATTTACCATTTTCACGAAACACATACAAGAACCATGCTCGTTCAAACACATAAGTTAGGCAAACTGTAGGAGTCTACAAGAATTTGACACAACCAAATTGACCCCCCATGAGTTTTACAGGTGCACCCAAAGTAACAATATTATATATATATATATAGAAACACCTAGCACTTGCGGATGCTGCTGCCAATACTCTATCTTGACATGTACCTAAAGCATACCCCATGATAAAATCAGAAGCAATATGATTTTTTTTTCGATTTCTATCTTGACATGTACCAAAAGTATAGCCTATGATAATATCAGAAGCAATAAGATTTTTTTTTATTTTTTAACTTGTAATCTTTAATATATATATATATATATCAAAGAATAAGAGGGGAAAGAATGTACCATGAGAAGTGGAAGCTGAGGAAAGTTTAAGTCAGTGCGCAAATCTTGAATGAATT
Organism: Solanum appendiculatum; assembly: GCA_018342035.1. NCBI lineage: Eukaryota > Viridiplantae > Streptophyta > Magnoliopsida > Solanales > Solanaceae > Solanum > Solanum appendiculatum. Next base: position 288,624 of record JAGDQO010001247.1, on the reverse strand, counting down.
TTTGGAATTTGGGTTTGTAACGAGTTGCATCAAACTTGGTCCTTGTATCACTCTCACCATGAAACCACAAGAGTCCTCGAAGTTGTCCTCCATCTTTAAGAGAAAAGTTAACTTTTTTCACCAATTGGTCATATGGAATATTCCCGCGTGACCAATTGCGAATTCCTTTTCCAGACACAGAACAAGGAACTAAACCTATTACACCAAAATTTGGATCCTTGTTAAGAATTGCATTAGCAAATGCCATTCCAGGCCCAATTCCACAATTGCGAAGACAATCAACCCCATAATTTAGAGGCTCCTTAGCTATTTCCCAATGCAAATCCACACTAACCCTTAAAATAACTTCATTAGATTTACACTCAGGTGGTACAATACCATCCCAATAAGAGTAAGATACTCCTCCTTGACCTGCCATATTGCTTTGCCCTGCTAAAATGAAGATCTGTTTGTTCAATTTGTAGGTGCTCATATTCCTTATTACATCTTTTTTAGGAATCATCACCATCCATAAATACGGTATAACAAAAACAAAAATCAAGATTAAAACTATTTCTTCACTTTTAGTTGACAATTTGTTGCACTTGAAAATCATCTTGATCGATCACCCTCATCTCTTAATTTATCCTTTTATAGATCATTGCAAATCACACAAGGCAGGTTCGTACAAAAAGGAATAGTTTGGAGAAATTCTAAATTCTAATTACCATACCAACAAGGAAATATCACAAATCAAACTATAATACATGCATGTTACTTTGATTCATTGTATATTTCTATGTCTACAAGGGAATGACGAATGAATGATTATGTTTCTAAACTTAAGTATTTTGTTTCAATGTATCTATGATAAGTTTTGTCTATTCATTATTGGAATTGCCAAAACATTGTCTATAAAAGGCTTTACCTATTAATCACTTACTTGATTTATTCAAAAATTTTGAATTATAAAAGTCTTCATTAAGCTCTACTAAAAAAATTATATATAGGAAGGATCAGAAGGAATGATGTAAATATTTTACTTTATTTTCACCAACTAAAAGTCGAGAACCCAAAAGAATTATGAGTATGCAACAATTTGACTAGGACATTAATAGAGAACCAATTTTATGCTATAACCTACTCCTATTAGGTCTAAGAAATCCGTAAAATATTTTAGGAGATGCAATTCTCAGTGAAATATTTTATTCGATGTGAGGCGCACATATTATCAATGGTGTGAGGGTTTCTTGGGCTGCAAAATGTATATTGTGGGACCCATAACTTATCCATTTCTTTTTTTATTTTGGTAATAAAGAATATTATATATATAATAAATCAATAAAGGTTAAGGAAAAGTTACATCTGATAATACTAAATCAGAGTTATTAGTATCCCCATATTTTACTAGATTATTAAAAGTTCTAGCTGACACTTTTTTAGTGGTAGTGTATCCCTGCTGATCTTCTAGTAGTTGCAGTGGAGTTAGGAGAATTATACATTCTTTAATACTATTTTTCCTTACATAAGTTACTAGCATGTGTGCTACTTTGTTGCTCTCCCTGAAATTATGTTGGATTGTCGGATTCCCTAGTGTCTTCAGCCAACACTTGCATGAGGAAACAAGATGTTTGTAGATTGGATTAGTATCTTCGGTTAGAATTCCTATTATCTCAGTGGAATCAGTCTCTATCTCAAAAGGCTTGCGGTGAAATTAGTCGGCCAGCTCAGCTCCTTTAAGTAAGGAAAGGATTTCCATATGGGTTGAGTTAATTCCCATCAATTTGTAATAGAAACCAACTTTTCAGTTTCCGAGGTCGTCCCGAATTACCCCTCCTATGCCTCCTATGCGGTTTGAGGCCCCGAAGGATCCGTCAATATTGAGTTTGAAAGTATCTTTAAGAGGAGGGTTCCACTTGACCTGGCGGGATTATAGTGGTTGGAGGAGGAGTTGGAGGTGAAGGTGAATTCGATGGTGCAAGCTATGTTTTAAGAGGTATCATTTTCTTTTTATATCCTTACTTTTTCTCACCCATTTTAAACCTTTTCTTCTTTTTCTTTCTCCTCACAACACTCTCTTGCAATTTTTTCTTTCTACTTGTTAAATCTTAACGTATTTTTATTTTTGAAATCATAAAGAATTCTTGGGACTTGCCTACGATATCTAGTATGTCTATTTTTTCTCTATATCATTTATTTGAGGATAAATTGAAGTGGACGTGTCGAGAAAATTTAAATTTATTTTTTTTGGATGAGCTTGGATAAATTGAAGGTAGTGAAATAAAAAAAATAATCATAATATCTTGTGTCTTAATTTCATAAGATTGAACTTCTTTATTTTTCTATCTTATAAAACGATATATAAAAATTATGAGAACTTAGATTTTTTGTTGAATAATCCATTTTTGTGTTTGTTTATAGATGATCAGACATTGTTTTTTTTTTATGGTAAAATTTTTCACTCTACTATTTACTAATAATTATCCATAAACAATTCACCACTTTAGTTCAAATGGACTATATAGATTCATATTTAAAAATAATAAATACACAGATATATGTATAATTTATATAATTTTTTTTAAAAATAAAATTAAAATACGGTAGATATTAATCTTTTGCACTCTTGATTCGTATCTAGTTGTTTGTCTTTATGGTAATTAAATTCTTTGTATTTACTTTCTAATTTGATTTATATTTTAATTTTGATAATCCAAGAGTGCATTTCACATTCAAAATAACTTATATTTATTTATTTAATTATTATTTTTCAAATCAAATATTATCAGGACATCCTGGTATATTACAACAAAATTTTTAAGCGTTAACAAATATATTTTTTTTTTGGAAAGAACGTATTATAATTCTTACAAATGATTAATTTCTTAGACAATGCATATTTTTTTGAAGGATGTTATATATAACTTGACTAAATTTTTATATTATCATATATTTTTTAAGAAAATGATGATGAGTCGGAGATTTACGACTCATTTCACACTTCTTTCTCATAAAAAGTAATATCCTCAATGCCTATTTATATCCTTTTTGATCATAATTTTATTGTATTTTAGCGAAGAAAGTTCTAAGGATACCTTGGAGTTGAAAAGAAGAGGAAGAAAGCAAAAGAAGAAAGAAGTAGTCGAGTTTGCATTGAGCATTGCCCATCCAGTTTGAAGCATAGTCAACTGGATCTTAGCTCACCAAAGATAACAGCCGCTACCTTTTAAATTCTCATCAGGTTGGCGACACAAAAGGACATTCAAAATATCACCGAATTGACTAAGTGAAGGTCTAGAGTATCTTCCAGATTCACAGTTGCCTGAAGAAAGAAGTCAATTGCACAAACCGATTCTACGAGGTGGAGTGAAAAATTGGCGTATCGTCAAACCATTATGTGAGTTCGATTGAGATCATCATATTGACTCGAAGGACATTTTTGTGAATATTTTCTCAAAAATATAAATAGATTTTTGAAATGAGAGAAAACTTACTGTACATTCTCTAAAATTCTGAGTACATTCTCTACAAAACCCTTAGCATTAGGAAGAATCTTGTAGTTGGAGATTTGAGAACCTTCTTGTGATTGAAGGCTTTTGAAGATTCATTTATGTAGGGATTCAACTCAATATCTATTATAGCCGATAATGTTGGTATTTTTTTTAAAATTTATGTCATGAATAACTAATTTCCCTATTCTTAAGAGGGTGCAATGTATGGATGATTAATCTACATTTGAGTATTGTTTATGTCACCCTCTAAACTAGGAGAAGTGTGACTGGAACTCAAAATCGTATTCGATCAAGTTAGCCACTGAAATATACTAGCTAACTAAACTCAGGGCCTTAAAGGTCAGGCAACACAACATTTGAAATACTAAGTTTTGATAGTAAAGGTCATGACCTGAATAACAATACGCCATATGAACAAAGGTAGGCAAGCCAAAATTGTAACACCCCGTATATTTTAAGGCGACTAACTCACTAAGCTAAAGATATACGCGTCAAAAATTATATTTTTGATCTTACGTTGTTTTTTGATGAGTTGTGATGAGTGGTAGGTTTTCACTCATTTGAGGTCTATTTAGCTCAACAATTAGTGTCCTCAATGCCTAATTTTGTCCTATTATGATAAAATATTGATGATTTGCAGCTATGAAGGTAATTTGATAAGGAAAGGACTGATGTTTGAAAGATTGACCAAAAATATAAAAAAAATTCAAAGTGAATATTATTAATCGCCTAACATGAAGGGCGGATCGCCAACTGAGCACGACCTCACAAAAATTGACAGTGCAAAGCACTGATATCTTTCAAAGAAGGTCAGTGAACTCCAGTGAAGATGGTTCCGAACGAGAACGGTGACCCAGATAAACATCACCCAGTGTGACAGTGTGCAAAGCAAAGTTAAATTGCTTGAAAGGCAAACAAAGGTGGTACTCGGTGATTCGCCAAGCGTGAAAAGCCGACTCAAGAGAGTCCGCCAACTGAGATTTAAACACCTGAATTCTAGAGCATCACAAGGCGAGCTGAGGAAAGGAGGGTGATTCATCGAGTAGGTTTGGTAAGCCCGAATAATGTCGCCGAGTCAGTCACTAAGTAGATTTTTTAGCCAAATTTTGAGAAAATATAAATAGTCCAAAGGATGTCATTTTAGGGAGTTCGAAAAAAAGAGTTCAGAAATTGAGTTTGAAGAATAGTTTAAGAGAGTTGGAGAACACTTTACTTTTGAAGAACACTTTTCTAGCTATTGGGATTTTAAAACTTGGTGTTGAATTTTGATAAATTGAAGTTGAATCCAAAGTGGGTTTACTCTTAATTGCTTGATTTCAAGTTACCCATGATTGCTTTCATAGAAGGTATAATTCCTTTACTATTTGTCATGAGTGGCTAAAACCCCAAGATCTAGGGATGCTCTAATGGGGTTGGGTGTTGATTTAATGTAGTGGGTATTATGCTATGCTCTGTTTTGTTGCTGTTCAATCATGAATTTTGTTTAATTACCATGGGGTTAATTTAAGGGTTAAGGTTGCAAGCTTAATTCCTACTTCCGATCTCCGGTTGATGCTCGAAAGAGATTGATTGGAATGGGTGATTAGTTCAATACTAGCAATTTAGGTTTGATGTCTGTAAATTGCTTGAAAGAGAGGTTATGGTTCGGATCTATTTGGCAAGAGAAAATAGATTAAGGTATGTGGTTGTTTAAGTTTGGCAATCAGGTGCGATGGAAAGGAGATTCTATGCATAAATGCTTTGAGATCAAAAGATGATTAGCGTCAATGAAGATGACTTAACCTATTCATGAATGTTGATCACTATAGAGCAGCACAATTACCCCTAGGTGATATCGAATTCCAATCCCCGCACCCCTAGATTGCTTATTAATTCTTGATTTCGTCTATATCTTTGTTTAATTGTGATAATTGATAACCAAAGTTTTATATTGAGTTGGTGGTTTCATCCACACAATTTTTCTTACTATTACAAATGGCTTAGATTAAAATCCAAATTTATTGATAAGGAATTCTCTACGATGCACCATTCCTTGTGGTATTCAACCCCGATTCTTGGTTGGGTTTTATTGACGACGACCGCTCACTCTTTTAATTGGTTTTGGAAGGTGATTTGAGTGTTATAAAAAATGGCGCTGCTGTCGGGGAATGGTAGTTGAGAATGCTAATTCAGAAATTAGATTTTAATTTTATTTAGTTGTAGTAGATTTGTTGTTTTGTGTTGTTGTTGGCTGATTTGCAGGTTGACAAAATAAGTGACCATGGGAGTGACAACGATAGTCACTATGGTCAAAATGACAACATGTGTGATTTGAATTACATGCCTATTACTGTTATTTAGACAACGGGAGCAATGTGGATACCTCCTACGACTGGTAGGACTGTGTTTCACATCACCGGAACTATGATACAATTGCTCCAAATGAAGTGAATTTTTTTGGGTCTAGCTCATGAGAATCCCCATGAGAACCTTTGGTATTTAAAGGAGGTATGTGGACCCTTTGTGTTCAAGAATATCTCCCAAGAATCTGTAAGGTTGAGGTTATTCCCATTCTCTTTAACGGGAGAGGCTACAAGATGGTTGGCAGAGTTGCCAAATGATTCTATTACTTCTTGGGATGAGCTAACTGATGCCTTCTTGGAAAGATTCTTTCCACCCTTGAAGATGGTTAAACTTCATCTCCAAATCCAAAATTTCAAGCGTAATGGAAGTGAGCCTTTGCATGAGACATAGCTAAAGTTCAAAAAGTTTCTCTTGCAATGTCCAACGCATGGCGTTCCGGATAACTTGCTGCTCCAATACTTTAATTGCAGTCTTGATTCAGTCATTAAAGGTGTGGCTGACCAATTAGTCCATGGTGGATTAATGAGACAACCGTATGAGGTGGCTGCTTTGTTGCTTGATGATATGACTAAGATTAATCGAGCATGGCACACAAGAGAGGACCAAGTGCCTACTCTACAAGTGGGTCTAACTAAAGAACAAATCGAGAAGGACCATGAAACGGATGCAAACATGGCAAAAATGATGACCCAAATTGATTCGTTGTCTAAACATGTCATGGGAGGTGGAACTAAGTCGGTAAATGCGGTTGGAACCAACATTGGGCAATGCCCGGATGATGCTAAATTTGAGGCATTATACAATGAAGAAGTTCAATACTTGGGAAATCAAATGGGGGGGTTCTCACACCAATTATCAATGACAAGGTAGGAACTAAGGTTGGAACAAAGATAGAGGTAGTGGTTAGAAAGACTGGCGAGGTGGAACTTGGAGAGATAGGGAGATGGAAAAAGATAGGTATGTGCCTCCCCATGATCGTCCACGTCCAAAAGAACGAACTGGGTGGGAAGGAAACTGGATTGAAGACGTTCTTGCAAGGATCTACAATAAGGTTGAAGGGTCCGATAAGGTGTGTAAAGATTTGAAAAATGCCTTCTCCACTCTATCACAAACGGTGACTTCTCACTTAGTTTCCATCAAGCAGATGGAGACCCAACTAGGCCAACTGGCCATTCATCTCAATCAAAGGCAAAAGGAAACATTGCCTAGTGACACCATCCCGAACCCCAAAAATGATTATTCAGTTTGAGGACTATGTCGTGCCACAACATTAACTAAGGCACTTCTCAGGAGGCAATCCACGTTTTTAATTTTGATTCTAATTCTTTCGAATAACGTGCGTTGTTGAAAAGATGATTGACAAGGGAATAATAGGCGATACCAAGCCTAAAATGGCGATGAGCCTAAGGCATTGAGCAAACTCATTCTTGTCCGCCTTTTGAGATTGAATAGATGAAAAAGTGTACTGTCAAAGTCGGCGATCAGAGCTCCAAAAGGCAATACGCCGAAGTGCACTAAGTGGACTCCATTGGGTTCACCGAAGCAGCTTTCAAGTTTGGTAATTGTTTAGGCTTGTTCGGTGAGCTTAAGCTTCAAATGACGATACGCCGAACAGTTAGTTAGTCGAGATCGCCTAACATGCCTGATATAAAAAGGCAAAGGGTCTTTTCAAATTCAAATATCAAAACCTTTGAAATTTGAGAGCCTTTTCGATTCCTTATACTTGCTTCACATATTTTGAGTGTTTGTGAGTCTCTTGTGAGTGTCTACATAGTACGAGGAGTGCATTTTATTGAAGTTCATGTCAACCCAACCCCAATCCCTCATTTTTCTCGATTATTTTTAGCATTAAGGTTGGATTTTTGACTTTTTATTGATGCTTTTGAGTTTAAAGTGCATATAAGGTGTGGGATTGAGCCCTAGAACTGATAATGTATATTTAAATTTGATGGGTAGCATCGCATTGTATGATTTGACCTGTGCCCATGTGATTTTGATTGAGAAACCCTATTAATTGTGAATCGTGATTGTATTGGTTGAATTACTGAATTGAATTGATATTCTTGCTGGGTCTCTGTTTAATTTAATGTGGGTGAAGTCTGAGTAGCCCAGTGTTGACCCAATTGCATGATTTTTCCCAATGATAGACATGTTGACTACTTTCTTAAGGGCAAATCGTCAATTAGTGTAGTGCTTAGTTATATTTAGGGGAAGTTTCAGTACCCATGGATATAAATGCATATAGGTGGCTCGTAATGTTGTTGGGGGGTGGGGAACCTAGTATTTGTTTTGCATGTTAGTTTTTCTTTGAAAATTTGGCACTGGGTTGAACACTTCTTGTTCGGCGGGCTTGTCTTAGCTCGCTAAGGAGGTTAGGCGAATCACCGAGTAAGTCCCAGATCACCTTCCTTAGCATATGCATGGCCTTGGGTACTTTTCCATTGGCTGGGCTTGTCTTAGTTCGCCGAAACCCATTTGGTGTATCACCGAGTGGGAGAGGACATCGCCCTAGATGCATGTGTCTTTCCCTTTTGCACTGTCAGTTTTGGCGGACTTGTCTGAGCCCACCGAAACCAACTAGGTAAATCGCCGGGTTGGCATTGAGTTCACCTTGTATGCATGAGCCCTAAGTTATTTAGCACTGTCTATTTCGGTGAGCTCACTGGAGTTCACCGAACCTGTTTGGCGATATGCCTTCCGGTTAGGTGAGCCTCACGAATATTTTTAAAATGTGATTCAATGTGCGTTTGATTTTAACTAATCTTCACAAATCCTGAGTTTTAATGTGTGCTTTGCAAGTATTGGCAAGAACAAAGGGCAAAAATGGGGTTTCCTCTGAGTCAGATAGAGAGCTTTCTCCTCCTCCTCCTCCTCCACTAAAAAGACATCAAGGAGTGTCTATAAATGAGCCTTCGAAGGTTTCCAACCTTCAAAACACTGCCACTCCCCAATCATATACCCAGGAAAGGGAACAACCTAGACAAGGGGTAGTAAGAAAAAGGATGGAGATTAGATCCAAGTTGGTGTAGTCCTCTTCTACGCAAGCACCAACTTCTAGAGTCCTTTCGGTTATTTCTCCAAGAGCCTTAAATAGGCTCAAAGCTGCTGGAGAAAGGACAATACTTGAGGAGAGGTGACTATCAATAGATGGACTGGTGAGTGATTACCTAGTCATCTGAGATACCATACAGTTCCACAAATTTGAAGGATTCACCAGGCCCAACAACCCCTACATCCCTTATTGGGTGAGGGAATTCTATACGACATATGCTCAAGCCCTTTCTAAGAAGCGAAAAGGCACAGTCTGGAAACCGCTAGAAGAAGTAGTGGTGAGAGGAAACTCAGTTTGTTGTGATTCTTGGGCTATTAATACTGCCCTACATGTGCCAACATTTGCAGTAAACCTTTATTCACTTCGAATGCGCCACGATTTGGATTCTCTGAAAGGTTTGCGAGCGCCCTTTATTTCTGAATCTTCTCCGTCCCGGATGGCTGATGGTGACTGGATCAAAAAGAAGGATTTGAATGTGGTGGCAAGATATTGGTTTGGATTCATCAGTAACAACCTGATGCCGTCACAAAATGACTCTATGATGAGCCATGCCAAGGAAGTCTTAGTCGGTACTATCATTGATCGAGAGCATATACATGTTGGTGCTATTATTGCTGATGATATGTTGATGAGAGCACGACAAGAGTAGACATCGCTCCCATTTCTAGTTCTAATCACATAGCTATGTGAGAGGGCAGGAGTCCCTTTTCGAGTGTCTACAAATGTGAGGATCATACCTACCTCATCCAGTGACATTTGGAGGATTAAGGCAGAGTGTATGTGGGACGATGCGGCTCTGAGGAAGATGCCACCACCATATTCTACGCTCGTGGTTGAACCTGCCACTTTGGCATCTAAGGCTAGCACACCTGCTCCTTTTGTGGAGCAGGCAGGTATTTCCACACATTTCTTCACTGCTGGTCCTTCTGCTTCTACTTATGTGCCCCTATTACTGTTGTTGAGATCTCTGTGAGGCCTCCCCCATCTCCTATTACCTGTCCCTTTGACCCAGGCTCTATTTTACTAGATGGGCAGCCTTGGCCGGTCAGCAGATGTTAGAGCTGCCCGGGTTGAGAAGGACATGCCCAGGCTCATTGACCAGGCCATTTATCAGACCTTAGCTCCCTTGATTGAGTGAGTGGTCAAGTGTGAGGGGGCCATTGAGAGTCACAGCATGAGATTGGACAATCTCACAGCTAGGTTAGAGGCTCGAGAGAAGGCCGAGGGTAGTTCTGGTGCTTTAGACTTCATGAGAGAGGATATTGCTACTCTGAGGGTGAAGGTGGTCAAGTTATAGTCGACGAACATCTCCATGCTTTGGGGCAAGGTTCCCCTTCCAGATGTTGTTGCTCCTATGACTGAGATGCCGAGTGTTGTGCCTTCTTCTAATGAGTAGCTCGAGAGTGCTAGGCATGAAGAGTCTGATGTTGCTGATGAGAGTCTAAGGGTCGATGATGATCTGGCCGAGGAGACAGATGAAGATGAGTTACAGGTTGAAGAGCGTGGGATTGCTGAAACAATGACCAAGCTTCAGGAGACCAAGGAGGTCATTCTTTAGGCAGCCTTGGAGAGATCTCTTCGAGAGACTTCAGAGGTTGGCTCTAGTGGAGTCACTCCAACTCCCATCCTACCTCCTAGTGCTGAGATAGGCACTGATGCCCCAGTTGAGCCTTCCCTGCCACCTCCATTGATCTTAGTGCCGGGCATCGATGCCCCTCTTGAGTTGTCACCACCTGAGACTCCAGATGAGAGTGCTCCACAAGCATAGCCTGTCAGGGGGACCCTTTATCTCAGCCTCCCAATACTTTTATTTATCTTGCATTGAGGACACTGCACTAATTTTTTGGTGGGGTGAGGGCCTTCGTGCCAATATTCCCCTTTTGATTGTATGTAGTTATTTTGAGTTTTGAAACAATTGTAGTTTTACAGTTATTTATATTAGAGTGCTCTTTTGGGTGAATGTGTCTCTATTTTTCATTTTCATTCTCTCTTGATGATTGCAACCCCCTATGAGTTTTAAAATCATGAAATGCTTGAAGTTTTCATTGATAACAATTTGAGGATCAATTAAGTTCAATTTCGATGTCTTGAATAGTACTCATGATGAGCTTGATGCGTAGTGTTGGTGTTGCGAGAATGAAATAGATGTGATTACACCTTTGAGTGATGTCTTTGAATGTTTTGTTGACTAGCTGCATGTCCATGTGAGCCTTGCAATGAACATCACACGTATACTATTGATCTTTTCGGGATGTGCTAAATGAGTGTATTTTGAAGTGCCATGTGTGGCGAGGGCTTGAAATCATGCACGTGGAGTCCTAGAATTTGCCTTGTTAGTCCAATTGTGTGAATCTTAGTGAATGCTAGATATGATCTTGGGCAACAATTGAAAGAGGAAACCAAATTGTCCACCAATCCTTTGTGACTACCTTGTGAGGGTGTGAATCTATTTTGGCACCATTTGAGCCTAACTTATTTGTTGGCAACCATAAGAAAGCCTCGTAAACCAAAAATTCTTTTGAAGCATTGTGATGTTTGAATAGCCAACTTAGGCCAAAAGCCTAATTTGGGGGTGTGGAAAGGAAGGAAGAGTGAAAGCCAAGTGAAGGGCAAAGAAAGATGAAATGAGACTCAACTTAAAAAGTGTTACCAGAAAGAAGGAACCCCTCCTTATAAAAAAAGAGATTTTGATGTAAATGCCTTGGAAAAATGAAAATGAAAAAGAGAAGTGAATGAAATAAATGGGGATTCTAAATAAATTTAGTGGCAAGTCAAGAGTTGAGTTCTCAAATGAGAAAAAAAAGAACTTGAGAAGAGGCGACAATGATTGCAACAATGCTTTGAAAAGATAAATTCACCAATCCAAATTGACCATACCTTAACGCTCAGCCCCATTACAAGCCGAAAAGACCCTTGAGATCTCGCATGAACTAGGTTATGTGATGATTGGAAAATATGGGCAAACCTATGGGACAAAGCTTGCATGTATTTCTCTTTTGAGAGAGTGAGAGTTGCATTGATTCCTTACACCTATGTCGATTTGCTTTGTGAGAGCATGAAATCATTCATGATGTGAGGGCACTTGAATGCATTTGTTGAAACATTTTCTTGCATTAGACAAGAAGCTAAAGTGAGCATGAGCTTGTTTTGAGACTTGCTAGTCATCATTTGAAGCTTTTTGATCATGATTGTGGGTAACATGCTATTGAGAGTATTTTTTCCTTGTCACTTGCATGTTAGCTCTCATTGAGTACTGTTGTAGACACCCTTATTGAGCTTTTTGTGTTCTTGATTTACTTGAGGACAAGCAAAAGTTTAAGTTGGGGGTGTTGATGAGTGGTAGATTTGCACTAATTTGAGATCCATTTAGCTCAATAATTAGTGTGCTCAATGCCTAATTTTGTCCTATTCTGATAAAATGTCGATGATTTGCAGCTATGAAGGCAATTGGACAAGGCAAGGACTGATGTTTGAAAGAATGACCAAAAATACAAAAACAAAGTGCAAAGTGAATATTTTTGATTACCTAACATGAAGGGCGGATTGCCAACTGAGCATTACCTCGTCAAAATTGACAGTGCAAAGCACTGATGTCTATCAAAGAAGGTTGGTGGACTCCAGTGAATATGACGATATGTCGAACGAGAATGGGGACCCAAATGAACATCGCCCAATGTGACAGTGTGGAAAGAAAAGTTTTAATGCTTGAAAGGCGAACAAAGGTGGCACTCGGTGATTCACCGAGCATGAAAGGCTGACTCAAACGAGTCTACCAACTCAGGTTCAAACACCTGAAGCGTAGAGCATCAGAAGGTGAACTAAAAAAAGGAGGGAGATTCACCGAGTAGGTTTGCTGAGGCCGACTAATGTCACCGAGTCAGTCACTAAGTAGATTTTTGGGCCAAATTTTGGAAAAATATAAATAGCCCAAAGGATGTCATTTTAGGGGGTTCGAAAAATAGAGTTCAGAAATTGAGTCTGAAGAATAGTTTTAGAGAGTTGAAGAACAATTTACTTTTGAAGAACACTTTTCTAGCTTTTGGGGTTTTACAACTTGGTGTTGAATATTGATAAATTGAAGTTGAATCCAAAGTGGGTTTACTCTTAGTTGCTTGATTTCATGTTACCCATGACTATTTTCATATAAGGTATAATTCCTTTACTTTTTGTGATATGGCTAAAACCCCAAGATCTAGGGGTGCTCTAATGGGATTGGGTGTTGATTTAATGTAGTGGGTATTGTGCTATGCTCTGTTTTATTGTTGTTCATACATGAATTTGGTATAATTACCATGGGGTTAATTCAAGTTTCAGGTTGCAAACTTAATTTCTACTTCCGATCTCCTGTTGATGCTCGAAAGAAATTGATTAGAGTGGGTGTTTAGTTCAATACTAGTAATTCAGGTTTGATGTCTGTAACTTGCTTGAAAGAGAGGTAATGGGTCAGATCTATTTGCTTATTCTTGAAAGAAAGAATAGAGTAAAGTAAGGTATTGGGTTGTCTAGGTTTGGCAATCAGATGAGACCGAAAGGAGATTCTATACATAGATGCTTTGAGATCGAAAGATGATTAGTGTCAATGAAGATGACTTAGCCTATTCATGAATGTTCATCCCTATAGAGAACAATTACCCCTACGTGATATCAAATTCCAATCCCTGCACCTCTAGATTGCTTATTAATTTTTGATTTCATATATATCTTTGTTTAATTGTGATAACTGATAGCCAAAGCTTTATATTGAGTTGATGGTTTCATCCACCCAATTGATCTTACTTTTACAAATAATCTAAATTAAAATCCAAATTTCTTGATAGGGAATTCTCTACGATGCACCATTCCTTGTGGAATTCAACCCCGACTCTTTGTTGGGTTTTTATTGACGACGACAGCTCACTTTTTTAATTGGTTTTGGAGGGTGATTCGAGCGTTATCAAGTTGCTGGGAGAATTAGGTTCTAAATGGATGATCATATTGATTGTTACTTATAGTACATCAACATAAGTTTCATACCAAGGTTACAAGTTGAAGATTACTTTATGACGGATTGTTTCATATAATCTCATATGTGGTCTAACTTGAGATAGTCATATCTCCTAGTATATGAGGATTTAGAGGTCCTATAATATATAAAATTAAAGAATATTGAGTCTAGTTTCCAATGAAATAAATCACTCATCAATATGACTTCGGAGTAAAAAGATATGCTTGTTTTACTACAAACTGCACAGAAACCTAAATTGGCTCTGCTGGGAACGTTAGTGGCACATGTTAAGTCAGTCTAGGTATTTTAAAGCTGATATGTATGAGTTGAGTTCATTAGAGACAGTTCCTAAGTTATTTTAGAAGCTCCTCTTTTCTGGTTCTTGAATCCCTCTCCTCTCCAAAAGCCTTAGTTGAGAAATCAACCAAGAATCAAGTGTTGTTCCTCAACCAAGCATAGAATTCACTTAAGTCTCTCTTTGGAGTGAAGAGACAACCTTTCTTCTTGGTTAAATACAAGCTTAAGGGACAATATCTTGTTCAAGTAAGGTATGACCATGTTCCCTTTCTCATGTATGTGATGTTCTTCATGTTCTAGCTATATTCTATGGGTATGATTCATGGGATGGTGATAGGAAGTCGTGAATCCAAGTTTCGCCCATGCTAATTGATGTTTTTGGTGAGGGATGTGTGGAGTGGTCTGGTAGCTGCTGGTAATGCATTGGAGTCATTTAAGTGTAGTTTATTACTATTGGTAATCTGAATGGATGAATACTACGAACACCTTTTTATTTAAATGTGTCATGAATTTACGCCCATCATGTGTTTGTTGAATTGACGACATGACTTGGATGTGTTGTACAACTATTTAAAGTTGAATTTTCATTGGTTGTTGTTTTATATTGAAGGAGCAAGAGTTAATTCAGATATTGTAGTATGTTAAAGGACTCAAATAAAGGTTAGGTGCCCCTTTCCTCTATTTTCAAGCACAAATCTATGTTGTTGATAGGACTAGTATTCCTATGTTTTAACTCCTATTGAGGTATGGTATAGTTTTATTAAAAGGTTGGGAATACATGGTGATTGTCTGTAATTGTTATAATATTAAAATATATGAATGCGACGTGAATGGTCATATATATACAATTGTTGTTGTATTTGTAAATTGAGTTTAGAGACCCCTTATTGTGACCACTGTGACTTGGTCCTACATGTGTTTTCATTCAAAAGTAGTTGTGTATGTGAGTTTCATGCCAAACATTAAGAACTATTGGTGATCATCGACACGATAACTTTATAATTGGGAGTCATATTATATAGTTATTGACACGAGTAAAGGAAAATCCTTATGGGCAGAATATGTGTATATATACAGATCTTAAAGGTTAGTGGATCTAATAGAAATAAAAATATATGTGCTCTTGTTCAAGCTATACGTGAAGGCGACATAAATAGATTTAGTACATCATTCATAAGCCTACTAGATTTGTTACTACATCTAAACCTTCTAGAGATTGTTTAAGTATTGAGTAGGCATATTTATATGCTATTTGAAAGCTTTATATGTTACATGTACATAGTTGCAATTCACCAGTCTTGAAGAGGACTATTTAGGTCGTAATCTGAGAGTCAGCTTGCATATGTGGTATAATTATTAGATATACTCGATATGAGCATGGTCGGCTTAGTAGATGATAGTTGTTATGACTTTATGTTACACTACCTATGAGGTAATGTTGGTAGGAAAATACAGTACTATAGTTTACAACACCACCACGACATGCATGTCTGGTGGGTAGATGTTTACTAAATCACCACAACACCACTGCATGCATGTCTGGTGGGTAGATGCTTTCTTAGTCACCACACTACCACAACAAACATGTCTAGTGGGCAGATTCTTACTCCATCATTACACCACCGAGATGGCCATCTTGGCTAAGTAGGGTCACTACTATGACATGATTATCATATAGTTCACCATTGGCGAAGTATGATTTGTATATGTGCTTACTTGGTTGCATTCGCAGATAAATGTTAAGTCATTATCAGATCTCAGCTTCCGGAGTCTCAGGCTTTTCTATCCCTAACTCTAGTTTAGTATCTTTTATATACTCATGTTTATTGCTTTCAGCCTTACATACCAGTACATGGTATTCGTACTGATGTCCCGCCGCTTGGATACACTACATTCGTGTTGTAGGTGCAGGTAGAGGCTCTGATCATTAGTTGCAATAGGTGTCTGACTTCAGCTGAGAGTTGGTATGCTTCTCTCTTTCAGGAGCCATGTTCTGTTCCGAGTACTAAGTTTGTACTCATTAGAGGGTTTTGTGGACGCGTATGTATAGTTTAGTTCAGTTTGGTTTTATCATCTTGTCTTCTTTCCATTGCTCAGCTCAGTTATATTATGGCCTAGTTAACCTTATTTTTATCAAATTGAATTTTGTTGCGACCTTATCGGTCCAGGGGGTTGTGACAGGTGGCCTGGTTGGCCTATGTATTACAATTTCATATGTTATATAGCCGGCTTCTCGATTCAGTCAATATCGAGGCCACTCGTGCCCTACCCTAGTTTTAGGGCACGACAAACCTTGTATCAGAGCGAGGCCGTATCCTAAGGATTCCACAAAGCCATGTATAGTAGAGTCTAGCTTATGGTATGTTGTGCACCATACTTACAATCACGAGGCTATTTCAGAGTTGTTTCACATTTTCATGAACAATTCATGCTATAGAGCGAAGTCATTAGGTTATATGATATCCAATTCATGAAATTATTTTAGAATATGCTGATGAGGAGGCAGATGGCTACACAATTGATTCGCATAACTTCAGGAAAGGGTACTAGTTACCTTTCTAATGAACAAAGAGATAGATTAGAGGCTCAAAGCGAGTCTCATGCTCCAGACATTACAGCCCCTCCTTCTCCAAGTAGAGCGACATTAGACAGACATCCAGCTTCACCAGCCTTAGTGATACATGAGGGTGACAAAGTTGCTGACCCTCCAGCACCTATCGCACCTCTAGCATTCCTAGAAGGATAGGGCATTGAGGGAGCTATTCAATTGATGGCTCGTAAAGATGCTAGACAAGAATGGCAGTTGGAAGTAGTGTAAAAGCCTAGAAGTTGTGCGGTTGAGAAATCCAGAGCTTGTGATTTTCTGAACTTGTTTCTTCCACTTTTCTATAGACCTGATTTGAACGAGGACCCCAGGATGTTATTGATCACACTTATAGAGTATTGAAGGTGATGCGGGCTATAGTTATGGAGGGAGTAGAGTTAGGAGCATTTAGGCTACGTGATGTAGCTATATTATGGTATGAGACATGGGCAAAGTCCAGTGAAACTAATGCACCTCCAGCTGAATGGAAGGAGTTCTCCCAAGCCTCTATTGATCAGTTCCTACCATAGGACATTTGACAGGCTCGAGTTGAGTAGTTCTTACATTTGCAGTAGGGAAATATTGCTATGCGTGAGTATAGCCTCATATTTAATTCCTTGGCCAGATATGTTCCCCACATGGTGCAGATGATGGAGGATAGATTGTATCAGTTTGTGTTAGGTTTAAGGTGTCATGTGGCTCGTGAATGCTTAGGAGTGTCTACTGAGACTGATATGGATATTGCACAAATGCAGGCTCTAAAGGGAGAAGGATTTGATTCATCAGCTACGAGGTACTTCTAGAGAGTAGAAATAGGGGAAGAGAGCTAAGGTTGTGGGTTTCTAAGTGAACCTCAAGGGGACCGGAGGCTCATTCATCTAGGTAATTGGATAGACCTACAGAGAGTGCTCCATCCCTGTTATAGGGTCAGATGAGGGATTGAAGTTCAGTCCCTTTGCAACAGCATGAGTATTCTGAGTAGGGCAGACCGCCATTGCCACATTGTGCTCAGTTGAGAAGGGCACATCCTGGACCATGTCATCAGGGGATAAATGTATGTGATAAGTGTGGGAATTTGGGGCATATTAGATGGTACTATCTGAGTAGAGAGAGGGAGGTTGTATGATTCAGCGAGCATGATTATTGTCAGGTTCATCAAGTTTGCCCTCCAAGACTCGGTCCTTAATCCACTTTAAGAAGTGGTAAGAGAGATGGGGAGAGTCATCTAATTCAAGGGATGTGAATTTGTTTTATGCATTGGGTGGTCGCCAGGACTAGGAGGCATCATTTGACATTGTCATAGGTACACAAATTAATCATTCTTATATAGTATATGCTTTGCTTGATCCTGGTTCTACCCTCTCTTATTAACTCTTTTGGTTGCAAGTCAGTTTGAAATAGTTCTTGAAGTATTATTTTAACCATTTATCGTTTCTACTCCGATTGGTGAGTCTACATTAGCTAGAAGGGTATATTGAAACTATGTAGTGTTGGTATGTGGTAGATCTACCAGGGTTGATCTAATAGAGTTTGACATGATAGATTTTGATGTTATTTTAGGCATGGAATGGATAGCAGCATGTTATAGTAATGTTGATTGTCGAGCCAAAATTGGTAGATTTCAATTTCCAGATGAGTCGGTCCTAGAATGGAAGGGTAATGCTGCTATGCGTAAAGGTAAGTTTATTTCATACCTTAAATGCCATAAGTTGATATCTAAAGGCTATATTTCATTTTGTTCAAGTTAGAGACCAAGAATGTGAACATGCAACTCTTCAATCGAATTTAGTTGTAAGTGAGTTTCCAGGAGTTCTAAAGAAGATCTACATAGAGTCCTTCCTAAAAGGGAAATAGATTTTGCTATTGATCTACTCCAAAGTACTCAACTTATATTGATACCTCCCTATAGAATGGCTCTAGCATAACTGAGAGAGTAGAAGGAGAAATGGAATGATTTGGTCGAGAAAGGTTTCATACAGCATACCATGTCACAGTGGGTTAAACTAGTCATGTTTGTATGAAAGAAAGTTGTATATTTATGAATGCGTATTTACTATAGAAAACTTGACAAAGTAACGATTAAGAATAATTATCTGCTTCCCAGGAATTTGAATTGTTTGACCAGTATACGTACCTAGCATGAGCAGCTAAGTACATATACTGTCTGGGGCATGACAAAATTTATATTAATTTATGAATTGATTATTTAAGATTTGATTAAGCTATTTTAATATTTTAATATGTTGATTAATATTATGTTCTTAATCTTGTTTCTATAACTGGTGTGAGGTGTTCATTCTTCTCTAAGTGTGTGAGGTAACCGAATAATACCCGGTTCATACGTTGGCTACCCGAATTGAATAGGTCGTCAAGCTAGGAGAGCGTTTAGACCTTGTATGGTGATCCCGTAGCCAAGATAACTCTAGAGAAAGAACAGATGTAAAACCAAGAGAACCTCCTTTAGAAACTAGATCTAGATCTTTAATATTTCTTTGCATATAATTATATTATTATTGCTTTATCATGCTTGAATTATTTGTTTATATTTAATATAATTTTGTCTGTAAGTTATCCTTTTCAGGGGTCTCTTCAGTTTCTTCATCGAGATTTTGTTTGGCAATCTCTTTGAGGATTTTATCAGCAATGACATCAGTTTCGACTTTCCCAAGTCTGAATTTAATGTCTTTGATTTCCTCTTTAAGAGTTTTGACTTCATGATGAAGATCAGAAATGGTAGGTTCGGCATTTCTTTCGAACCTATTCATGATTTGCTTCATGCTGAAAGGTTCAACCATAGTACGAGCTTAGGGCTTTTCCTTTTGGTTGAGAATGAGATTCTTGAGCTCTATAAGATATATTTTCCTAGCTTCTTCATTATCAATGTGTTCAATAATGTCAAAGAGAGCTTCTTTAGAGTCATTACTAAGGACTCTGATTTGAGGAATATCTTCACAAACACAGAAAGCTTCTGTGCAATTGCAGTTTTTTCCAGATTGGCTAGAATCTGAATTATAATCGACGTTGATATTTTCTTCGTCGCTATATTCAGCAGAATCATTTGAAGAATCGGATAAAGGTTCTTCAAGGATAGAAAAAAGCTTTTCTTTGGTTGCTTCGTCTATTTCAAGACTGTTGATCTTCTTCTGTTTACCAGACCTGCACTCACTAGCTCTATGGCCAGATTTTCCACAAGTCCAACATACATCCTCTTTGGATTTCTTAAATCCTTTATGCTTTTTCCTTCTTTTGGAAGATTTTTTGTAATCCCTTTCAGAAGTTCTTCTAGACTTACTACGATGAGTTTTCTTATTTTCCTTATTCTCCTTCCTGATTTTTCTTGAAGGAGGTGTTAGAGAAACAAACCCAAAGTCTTGACAAAAACTTCCTAATTCTTTTCTTGACGAAGATTTTTCCTTTTTAAGTTGATGTTTCAACTTAATATCTGTACAAAGTTCTAATCCCACAGTGTTTATAACACTAATAAGATCTCCATATGTCATTTGATCGTAAGGAATTTTTCCATCATTCCTATCTTGGATTTTGGTTCTTACCGTATCGGCAAAAAGAGGGGGAAGCCCACTAACAAATCTTTCTTTCCAAAAGTCTAGATTACAATCAGGTCTGATCATTACCTTTTGCATAAAATTATATTTATACCAGGTAAAATCGTCTAAAGAGGGACAACTGATATTGTTGAGGATTTGGAGACTCCTGTCTTGAAACAACTTAGGTTCTCCTATAAAATGCTTTGCTATATGGTAGAGAAGAGTAGCACAAGCATCTTCTTTGAAAACTTCAGTAGGAACTTCATTAGTTCCTTCCATTTTAATAACAATCTCAGTAGCATGAGTATCATAAATAATTCTCTTAGTTTCTTCTGAAACATAATTGTCCCACCAATGTTTTATCATTCCAGTGAATCCTGCAACGATCATTGAAGCAGCTTCTCTATCAGAAGAATTTCTTATTTTGTAAGCTGTGATAGCTATCCCCATCTCATGGAGTTTATTATAGATCTGATGTTCTGCTAGACCATCGATGTTCCATTCAGTTATACTGCTTCCTTCATGAGAAGAAGTGGAGAGAAAAGCGTTTTCCTCATATTGAAGGTCTGGGAAAGAAGGTCTCTTATGATAGTTTTTTCGGTTATGATATCTATCATTGGAGAGTTTTTGGACAAGATTATCTTTGTCACTAATAGTAGCGACTTTCTTACCATTCTTATTAGAAATTGAGAAGTTGGCAAGTTTCTCATTGATCTTATCCAGAATATTGTCAGAAATATCAAAGGTATTTTTGAGCTTGGGGTAATTTTCTCTGGAAAATTCATTTATCTTAAAAATAGGATTTGGGTCAATTTTCTGACTGATAGCAGTAGTGGATAAAGGAGTAGGCTTTCCTGAAAAAGAAGCCTTGGTTTTGATATCTTCTATTTGTCTGGAAACAACATGAAGAATTTGGTTTGTATAGTTATTTTGTTCCACAAGCCTATCTAGGTCTTTGGTAGATAAAAGAGTAGTGGATTTTTCAGTGTTTGTGGTTTTAAAAGGGGAGGCTTTTATAATGACACCTGCAATAGGGATATTAATTCCTTCAAGAGGAGGAGTAATGGATTCAACAATTTTGTTGGTAGTAGTATACCATTTGTTGATAATAACTTTGAGAGATTCTTTCTGATCATCGATCTTACCAGTCATTTCAAACCACTTAAAGAAGTCTATTTCACAACCAATTCTTTTCATATCATTCATCCAAGAACTTGCAAAATTCTCTCTTTCCTGAAGAGAATAAGAAGCAACATACCAATTTCTGTTAATTTGGTTATTAGGATGAGTCCAAGATTCTTGCAAAATCTGAGGATTAGGAATAAAATCTTTTCTAGATTTAATCATCTGTAAGAAATCTGGTACCGAATCTTTTTTACTTAAAGGGGGTTCCATGTCACTAGCAGTAGGATTAGCAGGTATTTCCTGGTAATAAACTTTAGGAATATTTCCAGAAAAATCTACTCCAGTAACTCTTCCCTTGTCATTGTTTCTGCGGAGAAGTTTGTCTTCATCCTCATCATCCTCCAGGGTTTTTGAAGAAGATGGTGGGTGAGGAGCAGTCCTAGAAGGAGCAGATGGCGAATGAGGAGCCATCCTTGAAGGGACAGACGAACAAGATGCTCTTCTAGAAGCAGTTCTAGATAAGGAATTCTCAAGGAATTTTAGATCTATAGAACCATCAGGGTATTGAATTACCCTTTCAATGCGAGATCTCTCTGAGTGAGAGGAAAAAGGTTGAGTGATTGCATCAAAATGCCATTCATCGTTAGAAAGAATGTCATTCAAATTTATAAGGCGTGGAACGAATATAGAACTATGCTCATGATTGGCCTCCATGAGCATGGTTACACCCTTTTGGCTCTCAATTCGAGCCTTAGGTGCAAGAGTAGTAGACATAAGCCGATAATATACTCTATAGATAATAGCTATCTCCCGAGTATTGGCTTTGCTATTTAGATTTTTAGTGTTGACATTCAATGTCAGAGAATCCATGACATTAGGATCATTAATGTCTATTGAAAAATTTGGATAACAATTAAAATAAACCGGGCCATCGGCAAGGTTACTTTGAAGTACACCTAACAGCGAATCATCAAAATTAAGAAATCTATCATCTCTAAGGAGGACACAAATAGGAATGTCTAAGCCTTTCCTGAACAGGGGCTTAACAGCAACTTGCACTAAACCGATATGCAAATAATTAAATTTATTTTTATAACGATTAATATCGTTAGTATTTAACAGGCGAATAATTTCTAACGAATTATTAATAGCAACAGTTGATTCACAAGTTTTAATATTATGATTAACAAACAAATTAAATTTACCTAAATGATAAATAGCTTTAAAGGGTTCTTCTGGAATATTCCAGTTTTGAAGATCGTTTTCAAGCTTAGCAATCTTAGTTGCTTGGGAGGATAAATTAACACTGTTTAAAATATGCTGGTTATTTTCCATTTTATAAGATACTATCTTAAGGACTTACAAACAAAATTATATTAAATATAAACAGATAATTCAAGCATGATAAAGCAATAATAATATAATAATATGCAAAGAAATATTAAAGATCTAGATCTAGTTTCTAAAGGAGGTTCTCTTGGTTTTACATCTGTTCTTTCTCTAGAGTTATCTTGGCTACGGGATCACCATACAAGGTCTAAATGCTCTCCTAGCTTGACGACCTATTCAATTCGGCTAGCCAACGTATGAACCGGGTATTATTCGGTTACCTCACACACTTAGAGAAGAATGAACACCTCACACCAGTTAAAGAAACAAGATTAAGAACATAATATTAATCAACATATTAAAATATTAAAATAGCTTAATCAATCTTAAATAATCAATTCATAAATTAATATAAATTTTGTCATGCCCCAGACAGTATATGTACTTAGCTGCTCATGCTAGGTACGTATACTGCCAACATGGCTCATTAAATATAAACATATAATTCAAGCATGATAAAGCAATAATAATATAATAATATGCAAAGAAATATTAAAGATCTAGATCTAGTTTCTAAAGGAGGTTCTCTTGGTTTTACATCTGTTCTTTCTCTAGAGTTATCTTGGCTATGGGATCACCATACAAGGTCTAAACGCTCTCCTAGCTTGATGACCTATTCAATTCGGCTAGCCAACGTATGAATCGGGTATTATTCGGTTACCTCACACACTTAGAGAAGAATGAACACCTCACACCAGTTATAGAAAAAAGATTAAGAACATAATATTAATCAACATATTAAAATATTAAAATAGCCTAATCAAATCTTAAATAATCTATTCATAAATTAATATAAATTTGTCTGTAAGTCCTTAAGACAGTATCTTTTAAAATGGAAAATAACCAGCATATTTTAAACAATGTTGATTTATCCTCCCAAGCAACTAAGATTGCTAAGCTTGAAAACGATCTTCAAAACTGGAATATTCCAGAAGAACCCTTTAAAGTTATTTATCATTTAGGTAAATTTAATTTGTTTGTTAATCATAATATTAAAACTTGTGAATCAACTGTTGCTATTAATAATTCGTTAGAAATTATTCGCCTGTTAAATACTAACGATATTAATCGTTATAAAAATAAATTTAATTATTTGCGTATCGGTTTAGTGCAAGTTGCTGTTAAGCCCCTGTTCAGGAAAGGCTTAGATATTCCTATTTGTGTCCTCCTTAGAGATGATAGATTTCTTAATTTTGATGATTCGCTGTTAGGTGTACTTCAAAGTAACCTTGCCGATGGCCCGGTTTATTTTAATTGTTATCCAAATTTTTCAATAGACATTAATGATCCTAATGTCATGGATTCTCTGACATTGAATGTCATGGATTCTCTGACATTGAATGTCAAAACTAAAAATCTAAATAGCAAAGCCAATACTCGGGAGATAGCTATTATCTATAGAGTATATTTTCGGCTTATGTCTACTATTCTTGCACCTAAGGCTCGAATTGAGAGCCAAAAGGGTGTAACCATGCTCATGGAGGCCAATCATGAGCATAGTTCTATATTCGTTCCACGCCTTATAAATTTGAATGACATTCTTTCTAACGATGAATGGCATTTTGATGCAATCACTCAACCTTTTTCCTCTCACTCAGAGAGATCTCGCATTGAAAGGGTAATTCAATACCCTGATGGTTCTATAGATCTAAAATTCCTTAAGAATTCCTTATCTAGAACTGCTTCTAGAAGAGCATCTTGTTCGTCTGTCCCTTCAAGGATGGCTCCTCATTCGCCATCTTCTCCTTCTAGGACTGCTCCTCACCCACCATCTTCTTCAAAAACCCCGGAGGATGATGAGGATGAAGACAAACTTCTCCGCAGAAACAATGACAAGGGAAGAGTTACTGGAGTAGATTTTTCGGGAAATATTCCTAAAGTTTATTACCAGGAAATACCTGCTAGTCCTACTGCTAGTGACATGGAACCCCCTTTAAGTAAAAAAGATTCGGTACCAGATTTCTTACAGATGATTAAATCTAGAAAAGATTTTATTCCTAATCCTCAGATTTTGCAAGAATCTTGGACTCATCCTAATAACCAAATTAACAGAAATTGTTATGTTGCTTCTTATTCTCTTCAGGAAAGAGAGAATTTTGCAAGTTCTTGGATGAATGATATGAAAAGAATTGGTTGTGAAATAGACTTCTTTAAGTGGTTTGAAATGACTGGTAAGATCGATGATCAGAAAGAATCTCTCA
Source organism: Solanum appendiculatum (assembly GCA_018342035.1). Classification (NCBI taxonomy): domain Eukaryota; kingdom Viridiplantae; phylum Streptophyta; class Magnoliopsida; order Solanales; family Solanaceae; genus Solanum; species Solanum appendiculatum. The sequence goes on along the minus strand of JAGDQO010001247.1, from coordinate 263,613 downwards.
AAGTTATTATCAACAAATGGTATACTACTACCAACAAAATTGTTGAATCCATTACTCCTCCTCTTGAAGGAATTAATATCCCTATTGCAGGTGTCATTATAAAAGCCTCCCCTTTTAAAACCACAAACACTGAAAAATCCACTGCTCTTTTATCTACCAAAGACCTAGATAGGCTTGTGGAACAAAATAACTATACAAACCAAATTCTTCATGTTGTTTCCAGACAAATAGAAGATATCAAAACCAAGGCTTCTTTTTCAGGAAAGCCTACTCCTTTATCCACTACTACTATCAGTCAGAAAATTGACCCGAATCCTATTTTTAAGATAAATGAATTTTCTAGAGAAAATTACCCAAGCTCAAAAATACCTTTGATATTTCTGACAATATTCTGGATAAGATCAATGAGAAACTTGCCAACTTCTCAATTTCTGTTAAGAATGGTAAGAAAGTCGCTACTATTAGTGACAAAGATAATCTTGTCCAAAAACTCTCCAATGATAGATATCATAACCGAAAAAACTATCATAAAAGACCTTCTTTCCCAGACCTTCAATATGAGGAAAACGCTTTTCTCTCCACTTCTTCTCATGAAGGAAGCAGTATAACTGAATGGAACATCGATGGTCTAGCAGAACATCAGATCTATAATAAACTCCATGAGATGGGGATAGCTATCACAGCTTACAAAATAAGAAATTCTTCTGATAGAGAAGCTGCTTCAATGATCGTTGCAGGATTCACTGGAATGATAAAACATTGGTGGGACAATTATGTTTCAGAAGAAACTAAGAGAATTATTTATGATACTCATGCTACTGAGATTGTTATTAAAATGGAAGGAACTAATGAAGTTCCTACTGAAGTTTTCAAAGAAGATGCTTGTGCTACTCTTCTCTACCATATAGCAAAGCATTTTATAGGAGAACCTAAGTTGTTTCAAGACAGGAGTCTCCAAATCCTCAACAATATCAGTTGTCCCTCTTTAGACGATTTTACCTGGTATAAATATAATTTTATGCAAAAGGTAATGATCAGACCTGATTGTAATCTAGACTTTTGGAAAGAAAGATTTGTTAGTGGGCTTCCCCCTCTTTTTGCTGATAAGGTAAGAACCAAAATCCAAGATAGGAATGATGGAAAAATTCCTTACGATCAAATGACATATGGAGATCTTATTAGTGTTATAAACACTGTGGGATTAGAACTTTGTACAGATATTAAGTTGAAACATCAACTTAAAAAGGAAAAATCTTCGTCAAGAAAAGAATTAGGAAGTTTTTGTCAAGACTTCGGGTTTGTTTCTCTAACACCTCCTTCAAGAAAAATCAGGAAAGAAAATAAGGAAAATAAGAAAACTCATCGTAGTAAGTCTAGAAGAACTTCTGAAAGGGATTACAAAAAATCTTCCAAAAGAAGGAAAAAGCATAAAGGATTTAAGAAATCCAAAGAGGATGTATGTTGGACTTGTGGAAAATCTGGCCATAGAGCTAGTGAATGCAGGTCTGGTAAACAGAAGAAGATCAACAGTCTTGAAATAGACGAAGCAACCAAAGAAAAGCTTTTTTCTATCCTTGAAGAACCTTTATCCGATTCTTCAAATGATTCTGCTGAATATAGCGACGAAGAAAATATCAACGTCGATTATAATTCAGATTCTAGCCAATCTGGAAAAAACTGCAATTGCACAGAAGCTTTCTGTGTTTGTGAAGATATTCCTCAAATCAGAGTCCTTAGTAATGACTCTAAAGAAGCTCTCTTTGACATTATTGAACACATTGATAATGAAGAAGTTAGGAAAAAATATCTTATAGAGCTCAAGAATCTCATTCTCAACCAAAAGGAAAAGCCCAAAGCTCGTACTATGGTTGAACCTTTCAGCATGAAGCAAATCATGAATAGGTTCGAAAGAAATGCCGAACCTACGATTTCTGATCTTCATCATGAAGTCAAAACTCTTAAGGAGGAAATCAAAGACATTAAATTCAGACTTGGGAAAGTCGAAACTGATGTCATTGCTGATAAAATCCTCAAAGAGATTGCCAAACAAAATCTCGATGAAGAAGCTGAAGAGACCCCTGAAAAGGATAACTTAGATTATCCTCCATTCAATATTGATCTTTCTGCAGAACCCACTTCTGATATTGCGACTACTTCCAGTCCAGGTATCACTGTAATCTCTTCTATCTGGCCACAAAGCCATCATATTCCTGTTAAAATTGTTATAAACAAAGATTTTGTTATTAACAGAATTGATTTACTTGACAGTGGTGCAGATAGAAATTGCATTGTTAAAGGTATTGTTCCTACTAAGTATTTAGAAAAAAGTACTTCTAAATTATATTCTGCTACTGGTGAGTTGCTGAAAATTAATTACAAGCTTTCTAATGCTCATATTTGCAACAATAATATTTGTTTAACTAATGATTTTATTATTACTGAAGATATTAATGAAGATATTATTCTTGGAATACCTTTTATCACTCAGATAAAACCTTTTGTCACTAATCTAAGTGGTATTACTACTTCTATTCTTGGAAAAGAATTACATTTTCCTTTTGTAAAAACTCTTTCCCAAGAAGAAAGTAATTTTATTAGAGAAAAAACGATTTTCAGAATAAACTCTTTATCTCAGCATGTTAATTTTCTAAAAGAAGAAATTAAAATTAAAAAAATTGAGCAAATTTTAAAAACCCCGGAGATAATTGCTAAAATATCCAATCTTCATAAAAAATTTGAAGAAGAAATTTGCTCTGATTTTCCTAATGCTTTTTGGGAACGAAAAAAGACATGTTATTGAATAATTATAGAAAACTTGACAAAGTAACGATTAAGAATAATTATCTGCTTCCCAGGAATTTGAATTGTTTGACTAGTTGTAGGGAGCTAGATGGTTTTCCAAAATTGATTAGAAGTTAAGACACCACCAGTTACGAGTTAGGAAAGTAGATGTCCCTAAAACTACTTTCAGGACCTGATATGGACATTATGAGTTTCTGGTTATGTGATTTGGGCTTACTGATGCACCAACAACCTTTATGGATATGATGAACATATAATTTAAGCCCTTTCTTTATGTGTTTATGATCATATTCATTGACTACATCTTGATTTATTCGCAATAAGAGGCTGAACATACAGATGACCGAAGAGTTGTGCTACAGACTCTCCTAGAGCACAGGGTGTACGCTAAGTTTTCTAAATATGAATTTTTTCTAACATATATAGCTTTTCTTGGTCATGAAACTATAGATGAAGGTATAAGGGTTTAAAGCTAAAAAATAGAAGTTGTAATGAGTTAGCCCATAACTCTGAATCCTATAGAGGTTCATAGCTTTTTATGTTTAGCAGGATATTATCGCATATTTGTGGAAGGTTTCTCTATTCTCTCCATGTTGTTGACGAAGTTGACTCATAAAGTAGTTAAGTTTTAGTGGTTAGAGGCCTGTAAGAAAAGTTTCTAGAAATGAAAGGATAAGTTAACTTCAGCACCTGTCTTGACCCTTCATGAGGGTATAAAGGGTTATTTCATTTATTGTGATGCTTCCAGAGTTGGGTAGGGTTGGGTTCTGATGCATCACAACAAGGTTTAGTGCCTATGCTTCTACACAGTTGAGGAAACACGAGTAGAATCACCTATCCTTGATTTAGAATTGGCAGTTGTAGTGTTTGCATTGAGGATATGATGCCACTACTTGTATGTGGTACACATTGATATCTTCATGGATCATAAGAGTCTCCAGTACTTGTTTTAGTAGAAAGAGTTGAATTTAAGGTAGAGAAGGTGGTTATAATTGCTAATAGATTATGATGTGAGCATTTTATACCATCCAGGTAAAGCAAATGTTGTGGAAAATTCTTTAAGCCGCAAGTCTATAAGCAATTTGAGTTATGTAGAGGCTGAAAAATTGAAATTGTAAAAGCTATGCAACAATTGGCTAATTTACAGATTCGTTTGCTTGATGTAACACCTCAGAAATTGGAAAATCAGATTTGAAAAGAAAGGTTCCGTTTTGGCACTGAAGCAGTGAACTACGAGTCCTATCTATAGACAGTAGGAAGTTCTACAGGCTATAGAAGGGAAATGGTAGAGCATAGGTTGATTTTTGGAAATGTTGAGTCTCTGATGTTGGACCTACGAGTGAACATGATGAGTCGTAGGGAACTCTATGGGTCATAGGTTTGATCCGTATCAGTGACCCAGACTTAGTGAATTTTTGAACTTGAAATTGGGTTCTACATAAGGGGTCTATGGACTGTGGAATGAATGTCAGATCATAGAAGGGTCTCATGGAAGTTGAACAAGTTTTTTGATTTCTGAAGTTGGTTCTATGGTTGACTAGTACGGGCCGTAGAAAGTCTTACGAACTGTAGGTCCTGTCTGGCAGTTATTTTTTAAGGGTATTTGGGTCTTTTCCAATGTAACTAATACCTATACTATGTCGTTTTGGCCTTATTTCTAAGTCATATAACTACCTTTCAATCCCTAAAACTACCCAAACCCTCTCATTCTCTCAAATTTGTAATTCCCAACCAAGTTCATTCTCTCCTATTCCCTCTCAAGCTCAAGGAAGAAAAGCCAGGGTTTGAAGCTACAAGTTCTTCTCTTTCTCTTGATTTTCTAGGCTTTGATATCAAGGTATGTGGAAATTCAACAATGGATTCCATTCTTCGAATCTCATTCTCCAATTCAATTCTCACCCAATTTGATTAGGGTTGCATGCAAATCTCCATGGGTCCTATTTCTTATGATTCAATTGTTTGATTTTCAATCTTATTATGCATGATTTGCTTCAATTACATGATTTTCAATTGATTTCATATTGACCCATGCATAATACTTGATCAGGACTATGAATTTATTAAGAAAGCGTAAGAACTTATGAATGATGATTTATGAAAGCTATGCATGTCTGATGAAAATGATGTTTTATGAACTAAGGATGCTTTTGAGATAAGTATCAATGAATTGTGAAAAGTTTTCTTGCATATTGTGAAATCATGGTTGTGAAAAGTCTTCTCACATACGTTTGAATCATGATTTAAAAGAGCTACTCTAATACGACTTTATGATTTTGAATAGTATTGTAACACCTCAGATTTCAAAAGAAGGAAAAAATTTCAAGTTTCAGAACTGGTACCAGTACTGACGGAAGCCATCTACGGACCATAGGTTGACTTACAGGCCGTAGGTGGGAACCGAAGATGAAAAGATAAATATTTTTGAAAATGTCAAGTTTAAGGGACCTCTTTGATGATTCGCCAGGATGTCTCGTTGTTCCTTGTACGAGTCATAGATGGGTCTCGTAGGTCTCTCCCAAATTTAGTTAAATTTTAAAGCCTTAAGTTGGGATCTACGGTTGCCATGTACAGTCCGTCAATGGACCTACGAACCGTACATGGGTCCCGTTGTTTGACGTCCAGATTTGAATAGTCTATGAATCTTTCTACGTTTGGACAAGACGGTCCGTATTTGCACCCACGGACCGTAGGTCTAAACCATAGGTCTAAGTCCAGTAGTTATTTAAGGGCTTTTTGGTCTTTTTCCTAATTGACTTATGCCTAATCTAAGTCGGTTTAGTCCTAATCATAGACCCTATATAAGTCTTCTAAGCCTAAAATCTACCCATTCTAATCACTCTTCAAATTCCCTCAAATCCCTCCAAAGTTTTCCCCAAATATTTCTCTCTCTAAAGCTTGAAGAAGAAGGCTAGGGATTTAAATCAAGTCTCCAAATCCTCCACTGATTGTGAGCTTTGAAATCCAAGGTATGATAGTTTTCACCTGTGGAGTCCTTTCCTCCACAGGATTCCTAAATTCCCCAATTTTACAAGTTAGAATTCTCCAATTGAAGTTAGGGTTTTCTTCTATCCTAAGTGTTTTTTCAAATTATGATCTAGTTGATTGAATTATGTCTTTTTATGCACGAATTGAGTTAATTGCATGTTTCTAATTTGAATCCCCATGAAGCCATGTGATATGCATGATTTCTATACTTTGATCTTATGATGAGGTCTTGAACTATGAAAGATTAATTTATGAAGATATGCTTGTTCTTTATGAAATTGAGATAAATGATTTAAGGTTTCTTTGAGAGTGAAAAATCCATGTTGTTGTTGTGTTGTGAAAGGATTTCTCACATACTACTCAAAACATGATTTGTGAATGGATTGTCTTACATGAAGGATTCATAGGGTTGAAAGGCTTTCTCAACTTAACTTGAATCAAGAACTAAGGAGCTATTCTAATGAACTCTAACTTGGATTGGCTATTTGATGTGTCTTCCAAGAATGAAAGGACAAGCGGTGATTACCTAGGTCCCCTAAGGATAATAGAAGAGGCGATTTCCCATGTCTAGTAATGATAAGATAAGTTATGAATTATGATTAATCTGTGGGAACCATGCTTAGCACCGAGTGGACAAGTGACGATTACCCATGTCCCATAAAGTACGTGCCACCGTAGGTTGTCTTAGATAGACATTAGCTAGTGGATCCACTTAAGTTAGAAGTTGTGGTTCTTACCTTGGCAAGTAAGGACACCTCTTTTCGGTGTAGGGTAGACACCGGATTCCATATTATAGCTCACATGGTCTATGTCGGTTAAGGCTCATTTCCCACATAATGAACTAATGTTATTTTCCTTAAAAGGTATTTCAATTATGTGTTGTTTTAAGATGATTTCCTTGCCTTGACCATGGTTTTAACTCATGTTTTCCATCATGTTATCTTGTGGTTTAACTTGATCATTTCATCTGATGTATAACCCTTTTTAGCATGATTTTGTAACCTCTATGCATAGTTATCATACTTGGTACATTTTATGCACTAATGCATATTCTTGCCTACATTGTCTCATAATGTAGGATCCGGCTCTTCTCCATCCATTCATGGCTAGTTCATTGCTTTTGAGATTCAAAGACTTGGTGAGTTCTCATACTTCGAGGACAATGCCTCATTTATAGTTTTATGTCATTTTGCTTTAGAACTCGTGTGGGTTACGTCCCAATTTCATTCTATTGATGTATTAAATGGCTTTGAGACTATGTTAGACTTTCGCTACTTTTGTCAACTCTTGATGATTTGAAATTTGTTGTTTGAACCCTTAACTACTATTATCTTTTATGATGTATGCTAAGTGGCTTGTATGGGGCCTTTCGGGGTCTTATACACCCAGTCACATCTAGGGGGTACTTTAGGTCATGAAAACTTGATATTCAGAGCACAAGGTTTTATAAAGGTCCAAGGATGTCTTACAAGCCACGTCGAGTAGAGTCTTGTTCATAGGTGTGAAGCGCGCCACACTTATGAATGATAGGCTATAAGATGTTTAGAAAATTGCATTTTTTTTATCACTCTAAAGTCGTGCAATAGAGTTTAACTCTATATGTATCTCTCTCCTAATCCCTATCCGATGCTTTTCAGGATATGGTCACTCGAAGGGCATATGCTAGGAGGAATGTGGAACAAGAAGCTCCTCAAGCTCTGGTAAACCTTTTGGCCGAGCAAGTAACTAATGTAGCGTTTAGGAATGCTTTTCAAGTGTTGGCCCAAGCCATGACGACTCAAGCCAATAGAGAGGTTGTGGTTCTCGTGAACCCAAATGTGGGTACGACGGCATCTAGGGTGAGGGATTTCACTAGGATGAATCCTCTGGAGTTTCATGGTTCTAAGGTTGAGAAAGATACTCAAGAGTTCATTGATGAGGTGTATAAGGTGCTAATGATCATGGGTGTAATCCCGGTGGAAAAGGCGGAATTGGCCGCTTATCAACTTAAGGATGTGGCTCTAGTGTGGTTTGAACATTGGAAGACTGAGAGGACGGTTGATGCGGGTCCTCTTGATTGGGAGAAGTTTAAGGTTGCTCTCCTTGATAAGTTCTTTCCCCTTGAGATGAGGGAGGCAAGGATGCTAGAGTTCATTAACCTTCGTCAAGGAAACATGAGTGTTAAAGAGTATGCTTTGAAATTCACACAATTGTCTAGGTATGATCCTACTATGGTTGCCTGTCCTAGGGTAAGAATAAATAAGTTTTTGTCGGGAGTGTCAGAAATGGTGGTCAAAGAATGTCGTACCACTTTGCTCATAAATTATATGGACATTTCCATCTAATGGTTCATGCTCAACAAATAGAAGAGGAGAAACTTAAGGAAAATTTTAGGGAGGCAAAGAGGGATAAGACCGGTGATGGTGACTTTTCATGCTCAAAGTCCGATGGGTATGGTCATTCTAAGTTTCGATAAAGGTTTTCCGGTCAAGGTTCCTACAATGCTCTGGCTACTAAGTTCAACAAGGAAAAGGGTGTCTAACCCTAAGCGTCAAGAAAGAAATGGTAGTGGGTCTTCATTACCTAATTGTGCTAAATGTGGAAAGAAGCATGAGGGTAAATGCCTAGCCGGTTCCAATGCATGGTTTGGTTGTAGCAAGACGGATCATAAGATTAGGGATTGTCCCTCCATTGATAAGAAAGAAGGAGGTGATCGTCAATGGGCTCAACCTTATCCTCCATTAGGTTCTAGTGGAAATCAGAAGCAAAACAGATTCTATGCACTCCAAATTCATCATGAGCAAGAGGGTTCTCCCGATGTAGTTACCGGTATGTTGAAAGTCTTTCAACTTGATGTTTATGTTTTGCATGATCCTGGTGCTACCTTATTTTTTGTGACGCCATATGTGTCTATGAGGTTTGATATTCTTCTGGATGTGTTGTTAGACCCTTTTTCTTTCTCTACTCCTATTGGTGAATCTATTGTGGCTAAGAGAGTCTATATAAATTGTTACGTCTCCTTTTCCCATAGAGTCACTCATGTTGTTATTGTAGGACTAGATATGCTAGACTTTGATGTTATTCTTGGGATAAATTAGATGCATTCATGTTATGCTTCTATCGATTGTAGAACCCGAGTAGTCAAGTTTAAATTTTTGAACGAACCAGTTCTAGAGTGGAAAGGGGGAAATTCTATGCCTAAGATCTAGTTTGTTTCTTTTCTTAGAGCTAGAAAGATGATTTCTAAGGGTTGCATATACCACCTTGTTCGGGTTAGGGATGTGGATTCCGAAACCCCTATCTTTGAGTCGGTCCTCATAGTTAATGGGGAAGTATTTCCTGATGATTTACTCGGTGTTCCTCTTGAAAGGGGAATAAACTTTGGTATTGACCTTCTCCTATATACGCAACCTATCTCTATTCCTCCTTACTGAATGGCTCTGGCAGAACTTAAAGAATTAAAAGAGCAATTGAAAGATTTGTTGGATAAGGGCTTAATCCAACCGAGTATCTCTCCATGGGGTGCTCCAGTGTTGTTTGTTCGAAAGAAGGATGGTTCACTTTGTATGTGTATTGATTATCGGCAATTGAATAAACTTACCATTAAGAATAAGTATCCTCTCCCAAGAATAGATGATTTGTTTGATCAACTTCAAGGAGCAAGCTACTTCTCCAAGATTGACCTAGGTCAGGCTATCACCAATAGAGGGTGATGGAAGATGAAATTCTGAAGATGACTTTTTGGACTAGATATGGTCATTACAATTTCTTAGTAATGTAGTTTGGTTTGACAAATTCTCCAACCGCATTTATAGATTTGATCAATAGGGTGTTTAGACAATACATAGATATATTTGTGATTGTGTTCATCGACGATATTTTGATATACTCAAGGAGTGAGGATGAGCATACCACTCATTTGAGGATTGTGTTTCAAGTTCTCAAGGAACAACAACTCTTTGCAAAGTTTAGTAAATTCGAGTTATGGTTGAGGTCTGTGGCTTTTCTTGGTCACATTGTTTTCTATAAGGGTATTAAGGTAGATCCTAAGAAGATGGATGTGGTTAAGAGTTGGCCTAGACCTCTATCCCCTTTCAATATTTTAAGTTTCTTGGGTTTGGGTGGTTATTATAGAAGGTTCGTTGAAGGGTTTTCTTTAATTGTCTCTCCATCGATGGCTTTGACCCAAAAGAAAGTTATGTTAGTATGGTCTGAAGCTTGTGAGAAGAGTTTCCAAGAATTGAAAGATAGCCTTACCTCCGCTCCGGTGTTAGCTCTACCGGAAGGGTCTGCTGGATTTTTAGTTTATTGTGATGCCTCAAGAATTGGGTTGGGATGTGTCCTTATGCAAAATTTGAAAGTGATTGCTTATGCTGCAAGGCAATTTAAGGTTGATGAAAAGAACTATCCTACCCATGACTTGGAATTAGTGGTGGTTGTGTTTTCTCTAAATATTTGGAGGCGTTACAAATATGGTGTTCATGTTGATGTCTTCGCCGACCACAAGAGTTTACAATATGTGTTCAAGCAAAAGAATCTAAATCTTCGCCGAAGGAGGTGGCTTGAGTTGCTAAAGGACTATGACATGAGTGTCCTCTATCACCCCGACAAGGCAAATGTGGTGGTAGATGCCCTTAGTCGGTTATCCATGGATAGTGTTGCTCATGTTGAGGATAAGAAGAATGAGTTGGTTTGAGATGTTTATAGATTGGCCCGATTGGGTGTTCGATTGATTGATTCTAATGAAGGGGCATTGTTGTTCATAATGGTTCAGAATTATCCTTTGTGTCGGATGTGAAAGCAAAGGAAGGTCTTGATCCGATCTTGATGGAATTGAAGGAAGCGGTGCTTAAAAATTCCATTGAGGCTTTCTCCCAAGGTGGAGATAGTGTACTTCGATATCAAGGTCATTTGTGTGTTTCGAAAGTTGATAACTTGAGGGAGCACATTTTATTGGAAGCCCATAGTTCTCGATATTCCATTTACCCGGGAGCCACCAAGATGTACTGTGACTTGTGGGAGGTTATTGGTGGAATGGGATGAGAAAGGACATTGCGGAATTTTTGGCTAAGTGTCCTAATTGTCAACAAGTGAAAGTTAAGAATCAAAAGCCGAAAGGTTTGTCCCAAGATATTAGTATTCCTACTTGGATGTGGGAGGATTTGAATATGGAGTTCATTGTTGGTTTACCATGCACCCGGTGACAACCTGACTCAATTTGGGTTATTGTGGATCGTATGATAAAATCGGCTCATTTCACTCCCGTCAAGATTTCTTATTTGGTGGAAGACAAGGCTAAGTTGTACCTAACGGAAATGGTTAGGTCACATGGAGTGCTCTTATCCATTATATCCGATCGTGTTACTCAATTCACTTCTCAATTTCGGAAATCTTTCCAAAAGGGACTTGGTACCTGTGTTAAGCTTAGCACGGCCTTTCATCCTCAAACCGATGGGCAAGCGAAGCGTACTATACAAAATTTGGAATACATGTTGAGAGCTTGTGTGATTGACTTTAAGGGTTATTGGGATGATCATTTGCCTTTGATTGAGTTTGCTTATAATAATAGCTATCATTCGAGTATTGGTATGGCTCCATTTGAGGCTCTTTATGGTAGGAGGTGTAGATATCCTATAGGTTGGTTTGAAGTTGGTGAAGTCACTTTGATAGGTCCTGTGTTGTTACATGAGGCTATGGAGAAAATTTGACTTATTATAGAAAGGTTGAAAAAGACTCAAAGTCGACAAAAGTCCTATGCCGATGTTAGAAAGAGAGATTTAGAATTTGATGTTAATGATTGGGTCTATTTGAAAATCTCACCCATGAAGGGTGTGATGAGGTTTGGAAAGAAAGGGAAGCTCAGTCCCCATTATGTGGGCCAATATCATATTTTAGGCTTATTGGCAAAGTTGCCTATGAACTTGATTTGCCCAATGATTTAGCATCAATTCATCCTGCTTTCCATGTCTCCTTGTTGAAGAAATATGTTGGAGATCCGACATCTATAGTACAATTGGTGAGTCTTGTTACAAAAGAGAGTCTTTCTTATGAAGAGATTTCGGTTGAGATTTTACATCGGCAAGTTAAGAGGTTGAGGAATAAGGAAGTTGCTTCTGTAAAAGTTCTTTGGAGGAATCAGATAGTTGAGGGTGATACTTGGGAAGCCGAGGCTGATATGATTTCCCGTTATCCTTATCTCTTTCCGAGGTCCCTACTCTAGCTTGAGGTATTTAGTTTCTCATGATTCACTCTTTTGGTCTCATGTGTCTTAGATATTCCCATGGTTTCTTCATTTATGCATGTTCATGAAAAGGTTAATTTTTGAGAAAATAAGTTAACTTGATTGATTTCTTCATGTCATTAGCATTTGAGTATGAGTTGCATATAGACTTTATGAAATGATGCTTTGAACATGCTTTAGCTTTTAGTTGATGTTTCCTCCTCGAATATGTGCATCTATATGATTGCATTCATGTTGGGCTGTTAGATTTAGTTCTTAACCTTCTTAAGATGTCTTAAGTTCCATACAAGGATGAATATTCCAAAGGGGGAGATATTGTAACACCTTGGATTTGAAAAGAAGGAATTTTTTTTTCAGGTTTCAGAACTAGTGCCAATATTGACGGAAGATATCTACAGACCAGAGGTTGACTTACGGGCCTTAGGTGGGAACCGTAGTTTGCAAGATAAATATTTTTTAAAATGTCAAGTTTTAGGACCTCTTTGACGATTTGCCAGGATAGCCGGTCATTCCTTGTACGGTTAAGCTTTAATCTTAGACCCTATATAAGCCTTCTAAGCCTAAATTCTACACTTTCTAGTCACTTTTTAAAGTTCCCCCAAATCCCTCCAAGTTTCTCCAAATATTTCTCTCTCTAAAAGCTTGAAAAAGAAGAAGGAAGATTTAGGGTTTTCAAGTCAAGTCTCCTAATTCACCATTGATTGTGGGCTTTTGGCATCAAGGTATGCTAGCTTTCACCTATGGAGTCCTTTCCTCCATAGGGTTCCTTAATTCTCCAATTTTGCAAAGTTAGATTCTTCAATTGGAATTAGGGTTTTCTTCCATCTTATGAGTTCTTTCAAATTATGATCTAAGGGATTGAATTATGTCTTTTTATGCATGAGTTGAGTTAATTACATGTTTTGAAGTTGAATCCTCACAAACCTATGTGAAGTCCATAATTTCTATACATTGATCTTATTATGAGGTTTTGAACTATAAAAGGTGAGATTATGAAAATTGCATGATTTATGATTTCTAAGCTGTGATTCCATGATGAAGTTATGAATGATCAAAAGATGGATTTTATAAAGATATGCATGTTCAATTATGAAACTTATGATGATTTATGATTGCTTTGAAAGTGAAGCTTTGATGTTGTTATTGTGAAAGGATTTTCTCACATAAAGGATTCATAAAGGTTAAAAGGTTTTCTCAACTAAACTTTGAATCAAGATTAAGGAGCTATTCTAATCATAGGACAAGAGGCGATTACCCATGTATTCTAATGATGAGATAAGTTATGAATTATTATTAATCGTGGGAATTATGCTTAGAACCGAGAGGATATCACGATGGAAGCTCTCCCGTAGTAGAGTCCGGGTTTCTAGTAGCAATCTCCTTATCCCATAACTATGTGCCACCATAGGTTTGTCTTAGATAGACATTAGCTAGTGGATCCACGTAAGCTAGAAGTTATTGTTCTTACCTTGACAAGTAAGGACACCTCTTTTTGGTGTGGGGTAGACACCAAATTCCATGTTATAGCTCACATGGTCTATGTCGATTAAGGCTCACTTCCCACAATAATGAACTAAGGTTACTTTATAAAGGTGTTTTAAGCATATGTTATTTTAAGAAGATTTCTTTGCATTGACCATGGCTTTTATCGCATGTTTTCTATCATGTCATCATATGATTTAACTTGGTCATTGTATCTTATGTATAGCCCTTTTTACATGATTTTGTAACCTCTATGCATAGTTATCATACTTGGTACATTCTTGTACCAACGCATACTCTTGCCTTCATGTTCTCACAAATTTAGGATCCTGCTCATCTCCATCCACCCATGGCTAGTCGTTGCCTTTGAGAGTTGAAGACTTGGTGAGTCCTCATACTTCGAGGGCAAGGCCACATTTACAGTTTTATGTCATTTAATATTAAGACTTGTATGGGTTATGTCCCACTTTCCTTCTATTCATGTATTAGAGGGCTTTGAGACTATGTTAGACTTCTGCTACTTTTGTCAACTCTTAATGATTTGAAAATTTGTCTTTTGAACTCTTATCTACTATTATCTTGTATTATGTATGCTAAGTGGCTTGTATGGGGCTTTTCCGGGTCTTGTATGCCATATCAAGCCTAGGGGGTACTTAAGGTCATGACAAAGTTGGTATTCAGAGCACAAGGTTTTAGAAAGGTCCTAAGAAGTCTCATTAGCCGCGTCAAGTATTGTCTTGTTCATGGGTGTGAAGCACGCCACACTTATGAATGAGAGGCTATAAGATGTTTAGGAAACTCCACTTCTTTTATAACTCTAAATTCGTGTGATAGAGTTTAACACTATATCTCTCTCTCTCCTAATCCCTATTCGATGCCTTTTAGGATATGATCACTCGAAGGGCATATGCTAGGAGGAATGCGAGAGAAAATGTGGAACAAGAAGTTTCTCAAGAAGCTTCTCAAAATCCGGTCCACCATTTGGCCTAGCAAATGACTAATGCGGAGTTTAGGGCTGCTTTTCAAGTGTTGTCCCAAACCACGACGGCTCAAGGCAATAGGGAGGCTGTGGTCCCCGTGAACCCAAACGTGAGTACAACGGCATCTAGAGTGACAGACTTCACTGGGATGAACCCTCCAGAGTTTCATGGGTCTAAGGTTGAGGAAGATCCTCAAGAGTTCATTGATGAGGCTTATAAGGTGCTAATGATCATGGGTGTAACCCCGGTGGAAAAGGCAGAGTTTGCCACTTATCAACTCAAGGTTGCTCAAGTGTGGTTCGAACAATGGAATTGTGAGAGGGCGGTTGATGCGGGTCCTCTTGATTGGGAGAAGTTTAAGGTTGTTTTCCTTGATTGGTTCTTTCCTTTTCAGATGAGGGAGGCAAGGGTGCTTGAGTTCATTAACCTTCATCAAGGAAACATGAGTGTGAAGGAGTATTCTTTGAAATTCACACGATTTTCTAGGTACGCTCCTACTATGGTTGCCGATCCTAGGGCAAGGATGAGTAACTTTGTTTTGGGAGTGTTCGAAATGGTGGTTATGGAATGCCGTACCGCCATGCTCATTAATGATATGGAAATTTCTCATCTAATGGTGCATTCTCAACAAATAAAAGAGGAGAAACTTAAGGAAAGGTCTAGGGAGGAAAAGAGGGCTAAGACCGGTGATGGTGACCTTTCATGCTCAAGGTCCGATAGGTATGGTCGTTCTAAGTTTCGACAAAGGTTCTCCGATCAAGGTTCCTCCAATGCTATGGTCCCTAAGTTCAACAAAGACAGGGTGTCTAACCCTAAGCCTCAATGAGGGAACGGTGGTGGATTTTCATAGACTACAGGTGCTAAATGTGGAAAGAAACATGAGGGTAAATGCTTAGCCGATACGGATGGTTTCTTTGGTTGTGGTAAGAGTGGTCACAAGATAAGGTATTGTCCATCACTTACGGCTAAGGGAAGAGAAGGAAGACAAGCTCTGCCTAGTGGTTTGGGTTTGAATGCTCCCAAACAAAACCAGTTCTATGCACTCCAAACTTCACATGATCAAGAGGGTTCTCCCAACATTGTTACCGGTATGTTGAAAGTCTTTAATCTTGATGTTTATTCTTTTCATGATCCTGGTGATACCTTATCATTTGTGACACCATATGTGGCTATGAGATTCGATGTTCTTCTGGATGTGTTGTTAGACCCTTTTGTGTCTCTACTCCTATTGGTGAATCTATTGTGGCTAAGAGAGCATATAGAAATTGTCCCGTCTCCTTATCTCATAGAGTCACTAACGTTGATCTTGTAGAGCTTGATATGTTAAATTTTGATGTCATTCATGGGATGAATTGGATGCATTCATGTTATGCTTCTATTGATTGTAGGACCCGAGTGGTCAAGTTTCAGTTTCCAAATGAGCCTATCCCAGAATGGAGAGGGGGAAATTCTATGCTTAAGAGTCGATTTGTTTCTTGTCTTAAAGCTAGGAAGATGATTTCTAAGGTTGCATATACCATCTTGTCCGAGTTAGGGATATGGATTTCGAAACCCCTATCTTTGAGTCGGTCCCCATCGTAAATGAGTATCCAGAAGTGTTTCCCGATGTTCTACCCGGTGTTCCTCCAGAAAGGGAAATAGATTTCGGTATTGACCTTCTCCCAGATACATAACCTATCTCTATTCCTCCTTATCTAATGGCTCCGGTGGAACTTAAGGAATTGAAGGAGCAATTAAAAGACTTATTGGATAAGGGCTTCATTCGACCGAGTATCTCTGCATGGGGTGCTCCGATTTTGTTTGTTCAAAGAAGGATGGTTCACTTCAAATGTGTATTGACTATCGCCAATTGAATAAGGTTACTATTAAGAATAAGTATCCTCTCCTAAGGATAGATGATTTATTTGACCAACTCCAAGGGGCGAGTTACTTCTCCAAGATTGACTTTCGGTCGGGCTATCACCAATTGAGGGTGAAGGAAGATGACATTCCTAAGACAACTTTTCGGACTAGATATGGCTATTACGAATTCTTAGTAATATCGTTTGGCTTAACAAATGCTCTGGCTGCATTTATGGATTTGATGAATAGAGTGTTTAGACAATACCAAGATATGTTTGTGGTTCTGTTCATTGATGATATTTTGATTTACTCAAGGAGTGAGGATGAGCATACTATTCATTTGAGGATTGTGTTGCAAGTCCTCAAGGACCAACAACTCTTCGCAAAGTTTAGTAAATGTGAGTTTTGGTTGAGGTCCGTGGCTTTTCTTGGTCACATTATTTCTGGTAAGGGTATTGAGGTAGATCCTAAGAAGAGGGATGTGGTTAAGAGTTGGCCTAGACCTCTATCCCCTTCGAATATTCAAAGTTTCTTGGATTTGGCTGGTTACTATAGAAGGTTTGTTGAGGGGTTCTCTTCGATTGCCTCTCCATTGACGGCTTTGACCGGCCAAAAGAAAGTTAAGTTTGTATGGTCTGAAGCATGTGAAAAGAGTTTCCAAGAATTGAAAAATAGACTTATCTCTACTCTGGTGTTACTTTAGCGGAAGGGTTTGATGGATTTGTAGTTTATTGTGATGCCTTAAGAATTGGGTTGGGTGTGTCCTTATGAAAAATGGGAAGGTAATTGCTTATGCTTCAAGGCAACTTAAAGGTACTGAAAAGAACTATCCTAACCATGACTTAGAACTAGCGGCAATTGTGTTCGCTCTAAAGATTTGGAGGCATTACTTGTATGTTGTTCATGTGGATGTCATCACCGACCATACAAGTTTACAATGTGTTCAAGCAAAAGGACCTGAATCTTCGCCAAAGGAGGTGGCTTGAGTTGCTAAAACATTATGAGATGAGTGTCCTCTATCACCCCGGCAAGGTAAATGTGGTAGCAGATGCCTTAGTCGGTTATCCATGGATAATGTTGCTCATATTCAGTATAGTAAGAAGGAATTGGTTCGAGATGTTCATAGATTTGCCCGATTGGGTATTCGGTTGATTGATTCTAATGATGGTGGCATTGTTGTTCATAATGGTGTAGAATCGTTCTTTGTGTCGGATGTTAAAGCAAAGGATAGTCTTGATCCAATTCTGAGGGAGTTGAAGGAAGCGGTGCGTAAAAAGTCCTTTGAGGCTTTCTCCCAAGGGGGAGATGGTCTACTTAGATATCAAGGTCGTTTGTATGCTCCAAATGTTGATAACTTGATGGAGTAGATTTTATCGGAAGCCCATAGTTCCTGATATTCCATTCACCCGCGAGCCACCAAGATGTATCGTGACTTGCAAGAGGTCTATTGGTGAAATGGGATGAAGAAGAATATTGCGAAATTTGTGGCTAAGTGTCCAAATTGTCAACAAGTGAAAGTTGAGCACCAAAAGCCGGGAGGTTTGTCCCAAAATGTTCGTATTCCTACTTGGAATTGAGAAGATTTGAATATGGACTTCATTTTTTGTTTACCCCGTAACCGGTGACAGCATGACTCGATATGGGTTATTGTGGATCATATGACAAAATTGGCTCATTTCATTCCCATGAAGGTTTCTTATTAGGCGGAAGACTATGCTAAGTTGTACATTAGGGAAATGGTTAGGTTGCATGAGGTTCCCCTATCAATCATATCTGATCGTGCTACCCAATTCAATTCTTAGTTTTTGAAATCTTTCCAAAAGGGGCTTGGTACTCGTGTTAAGCTTAGTACGGCCTTTCATCCTCAAATCGGTGGGCAAGCGGAGCGTACTATCAAAACTTTAGAAGACATATTGAGAGCTTGTGTGATTGACTTCAAGGGTAATTGGGATGATCATCTACCTTTGATTGAGTTTGCTTATAATAAGAACTATCATTCAAGTAATGTTATGACTCCATTTGAGGCTCTTTATGGTAGGAGGTGTAGATCTCCTATAGGTTGGTTTGAAGTTGGCGAAGTCACCTTGATAGGTCCCGAATTGGTTCATGAGGCTATGGAGAAAGTTTGGCTTATTAGAGAGAGGTTGAAAATGGATCATAGTCGATAAAAGTCCTAAGTCGATGTTAGAAGGAGAGATCTAGAATTTGATGTTAATGATTGGGTTTACTTGAAAATCTCACCCATGAAGGGTGTAATGAGGTTTGGAAAGAAAGGGAAGCTTAGTCCCCATTATGTGGGCCCATATTGGATTTTGAGGCGTATTGGTAAGGTCGCCTACGAACTTGACTTGCCTAATCATTTGGCATCGATTCATCCGATTTTCCATGTCTCCTTATTGAAGAAATGTGTTGGTAATCTAGTATCTATTATACCATTGGAGAGCCTTGGTATAAAGGAGAGTCTTTCTTATGAAGAGGTTCCCGTTGAGATTTTAGACCGACAAGTTCAAAAGTTGAGAAATAAAGAAGTTGCTTCTGTTAAGGTTCTTTGTAGGAATCAGTTAGTTGAGGGTGCTACTTGGGAGGCCGAGGCCGATATGATGTCCCGCTATCCTCATCTTTTTCCCTCCACTCCTACTCTAGCTTGAGGTATTTAGGGATGGTTTACTCTTTTGGTCTCATGTGTCTGAGATATTCCCATGATTTCTCATTTATGC
The DNA here is from genome assembly GCA_018342035.1 of Solanum appendiculatum. Taxonomy (NCBI): domain Eukaryota; kingdom Viridiplantae; phylum Streptophyta; class Magnoliopsida; order Solanales; family Solanaceae; genus Solanum; species Solanum appendiculatum. Next base: position 244,585 of record JAGDQO010001247.1, on the reverse strand, counting down.
ATGTTCATGAAAAAGCTTAATTTTGATAAAGTGATTTAACTCGATTGATTTCTTCATGGTATGTGTATATGAGTATGAGTTGATCTAGACTTGATGAAATGATGTTTTGAACATGCTTTAGCTTGGAGTAGATGTTTTCTCCTCGGATATGTGCATTTATATGATTGCATTTATGTTGGGCTGTTAGATTTAGTTCCTATCCTTCTTATGATGTCTTTATTCTCATTCAAGGATGAATGTTACCAAGGAGGAGATATTGTAACACCTCGGATACGAAAGGAAGGAAAATATCTAGTTTTTCAGGTTTGGTGCCAGTACTAACGGAAACCATCTACGGACCGTAGGTCGACTTACGAGCCGTAGGTGGAAACCATAGATAGCAAGGTAATCTTTTTGAAAATGTCATATTTCAGGATCCTTTCTACAACTCAACAAGATGGTTCGTCATTGCTTCTATGGACCGTAGATGGGTCTCGTAGGTCATCCCAAGACTTAGTGAAATTTTAAAGTTGAGACCTATAGCTGGTATGTACGGTCCGTAAGTGGACCAACGGACCGTAAATGGTAACCATCATTGGAAGCCTAAAATTCCTTGTTTCTGAATCCCATCGACGGTTGGACAGGATGGTCCGTAGTTGGACCTACGGACTGTAGGTCCGAACGTATGTCGAGATTCGACTGTTATTTTTAAGCTCTTTTTGGTCTTTTACCTAATTGATCTATTCAAAATATAAGTCAGTTAAGCCCTATCCTAGACCCTATATAAGCCTTCTAAGCCTAAATTCTACCCTTTCTAATCACTTTTCATAGTTCCCCCAAATCCCTCCAAGTTTCCTCAAATATTTCTCTCTCTAAAAGCTTGAAGAAGAAGAATGAAGATTTAGGGTTTTCAAGTCAAGTATCCTAATTCACCATTGATTGTGGGCTTTTGGCATCAAGGTATGATAGCTTTTACCTATGGAGTCCTTTTCTCCATAGGGTTCCTAAATTCTCCAATTTTGCAAAGTAAGATTATTCAATTGGAATTAGGATTTTGTTCCATCTTATGGGTTCTTTCAAATTATGATCTAATGGATTGAATTATGTGTTTTTATGCATGAATTGAGTTAATTGTATGTTTTGAAGTTGAATCCTCACAAACCTATGTGAAATCCATGATTTCTATATTTTGATCTTATGATGAGGTTTTGAACTATGAAAGGTGAAATTATGAAAAATGCATGATTTATGATTTCTAAGCTATGATTCCATGATGATGTTATGAATGTTCAAAAGATTTATTATATGAAGATATACATGTTTAATTATGAAACTTATGATGATTTAAGAATGTTTTGAAAGTGAAGCTTTGATGTTGTTATTGTGAAAGGATTTTCTCACATAAAGGATTCATAAGGGTTAAATGGTTTTTTCAACTAAACTTTGAATCAAGATTGAGGAGCTATTCTAATGATAAGACAAGAGGCGATTACCCATGTATTATAATGATGAGATAAGTTATGACTTCTGATTAATCCGTGGGAATTATACTTAGCACCGAGAGGATATCGAGATGGAAGCTCTCCCGTTGTAGAGGCCGGGTTTCTAGTAGAAATCTCCTTATCCCAAAAATACGTGTCACCATAGGTTTGTCTTAGATAAACATTAGCTAGTGGATCCACGTAAGCTAAAAGTTATGGTTCTTACCTTGGCAAGTAAAGACACCTCTTTTCAGTGTGGGGTAGACACCGGATTCCATGTTATGACTTATATGATCTATGTCGGTTAAGGCTCACTTCCCACAATAATGAACTAAGGTTACTTTCTAAAGGTATTTTAAACATATGTTGTTTTAAGATGATTTCCTTGCATTGACCATGACTTTTCTATCATATTATCATATGATTCAACTTGGTCATTGTATTTTATGTACAACCTTTTTTGCATGATTTTGTAACCTCTATGCATAGTTATCATACTTGGTACATTCTTGTACTAACGCATACTCTTGCCTATATGTTCACATAAATGTAGGATCCGGCTCATCTCCATCCACCCGTGGCTAGTCGTTGCCTTTGAGAGTTGAAGACTTGGTGAGTCCTCATACATTGAGGGCAAGGCCACATTTACAGTTTTATGTCATTTCATATTAAGACTTGTATGGGTTATGTCCCACTTTCCTTCTATACATGTATTTGATGGCTTTGAGACTATGTTAAACTTCCACTACTTTTGTCAGGTCTTAATGATTTGAAAAATTTTCTTTTGCACTCTTATCTACTATTATCTTGTAATATGTATGCTAAGTAGCTTGTATGGGGCCTTTCGGGGACTTGTATGCCATGTCACACCAAGGGAGTACTTTAGGTCGTGACAAGTCCAAATTTGAATCATCTCTGAATCTTTCTATGGTTGGACAGGACGGTCCATAGTTGGACCCACAGACTGTAGGTCCAAACCGTAGGTCTAAGTCCGTCAGTTATTTTAAGGGCTTTTTGGTATTTTCCCTAATTGTCGTATACCAAATCTATGTCGGTTTAGTCCTAATCCTAGACCCTATATAAGTCTTCTAAGCCTAAAATCTATCCATTCTAATCAGTCTTCGAATTCCCCCATTTCCCTCCAAAGTTTTTCCTAAATATTTCTCTTTCTAAAGCTTGAAGAGGAAGGCTAGGGATTCAAGTCAGGTCTCCAAATTCTGCATTGATTGTGAGCTTTAAACTCCAAGGTATGATGGTTTTCCCCTATGGAGTCCTTTCCTCCATAGGGTTCCTAAATTCCTCAATTTTAAGAGTTAGAATTCTCCAACTGAAGTTAGGATTTTCTTCTATCTTATGGGTTCTTTCAAATTATGATCTTATTGATTGAATTATGTCTTTTTATGCATTAATTGAGTTAATTGCATGTTTCTAAGTTGAATCCCCATGAACCCATGTGAAATCAATGATTTCTATACTTCGATCTTATGATGAGGTCTTGAACTAAGAAAGAAGAATTTATGAAGATATTCATGTTCTTTATGAAATTGAGATAAATGATTTAAGGTTTCTTTGAGAGTGAAGAATCCATGTTGTTGTTGTGTTGTGAAAGGATTTCTCACATACTACTCAAAACATGATTTGTGAATGGATTTTCTTACATGAAGGATTCATAGGGTTGAAAGGCTTTCTCAACTTAACTTGAATCAAGAACTAAGGAGCTATTCTAATGAACTCTAACTTGGATTGGCTATTTGATGTGTCTTCCAAGAATGAAAGGACAAGCGGTGATTACCTAGGTCCCCTAAGGATAAGAGAAGAGGCGATTTCCCATGTCTAGTAATGATAAGATAAGTTATGAATTATGATTAATCTGTGGGAACCATGCTTAGCACCGAGTGGACAAGTGACGATTACCCATGTCCCATAAAGTACGTGCCACCGTAGGTTGTCTTAGATAGACATTAGCTAGTGGATCCACTTAAGTTAGAAGTTGTGGTTCTTACCTTGGCAAGTAAGGACACCTCTTTTCGGTGTAGGGTAGACACCGGATTCCATATTATAGCTCACATGGTCTATGTCGGTTAAGGCTCATTTCCCACATAATGAACTAATGTTATTTTCCTTAAAAGGTATTTCAATTATGTGTTGTTTTAAGATGATTTCCTTGCCTTGACCATGGTTTTAACTCATGTTTTCCATCATGTTATCTTGTGGTTTAACTTGATCATTTCATCTGATGTATAACCCTTTTTAGCATGATTTTGTAACCTCTATGCATAGTTATCATACTTGGTACATTTTATGTACTAACACATACTCTTGCCTACATTGTCTCATAATGTAGGATCCAGCTCTTCTCTATCCATTTGTGGCTAGTTTGTTACATTTGAGATTCGAAGACTTGGTGAGTCCTCATACTTCGAGAACAATGCCATATTTATAGTTTTATGTCATTTTACTTTAGAACTTGTATGAATTACGTCCCAATTTCATTCTACTGATGTATTAGATGTCTTTGAGACTATGTTAGAGTTCCGCTACTTTTATGAACTCTTGATGATTTGAAATTTGTTTTTTTGAACCCTTAACTACTATTATCTTATATGATGTATTCTAAGTGGCTTGTATAGGATCTTTCAGGGTCTTATATGCCATGTCATGTCTAGGGGGTACTTTAGGTCATGACAGGTATTATGATTATTCCCTTTCCTAATGCTATGCTTTGATAATTAACTTATCTATTATGTTGGGATTTAACTTAGCACCGAGAGAACTTTGAGGTAGAGGTTCAAATAGGGTAGTCTCTGGTAGCAATCTCTAGTTTCAAAATATGTGCCCCCTTAGGATTGTCTTAAATGACCTAGCTAGTGGATCCACATAGCCTTTATGATATGATACAAAGTTCTACCTTGGCAAGTAGATTCTCCCTTCTCGATGAGGGAGTTACATCAGATTCTATGTTATAGCTCACTTAGTTATTGTCAGTTCAAGCTAATATCCCACAAAAGAATTATGACTTTTCCTTAAAAGTTTTAATTATGTTTTTTATTAATGCATGATTTATGATTTCTCTTAAAGGTTTTTACCATGTTTTAGCTTTGTCATGCATATCATATTTAACATTCCCACATTACCAGGTTTGTGTTTATGCATATTTTCCTATAATTACTACATTCCATGTACTAATGCATACTTGTGCCTATATTATTCTATAATATAGGGTCCGACGCTTCTCCTCCCGCTCGTGGCTAGTTGAAATTGCTATCTCAGTTTAGTTGATTGGTGAGTCCTCATACTTCGAGGGCATAATCATGAAGACTTTTATTTCTTACGTTCTCTTTCATTTTCAGCCTTGTACGTGGTGTATGAGTTACATCCCAACCACTCTTATGTTGGTTTTAGAATGGCTTGTCAAGACATAGTTAGATTTTCGCACTAATGTTCTAAGCTCTTTTATGATATTAGATGATCATTGCTTTAAATCTCTAATCTTTAATTCCTTATGTATGATGTATGTCAAGTGGTTTGTATAGGGCCTCTCGAGGTTCTATATGTCATGTCACGTCTAGGGTATACTTTGGGTTGGGAAAAACTTTGTATTTACAGCAGAAGGTTTTAGAAAGGTCTTAGGATGTCTCACATACAGGGTTGAGTAGAGTCTTGTTCATGACTGTGAAGTGCACCACATTTATGAATAGGAGTATACAAGGCATTTAGGAAGCTTCACTTCTTTCACTACTCTAAAGCCGTGCCATAGAGTTAATCACTATAAAGGTCTTTCCCCTAACTCTAGTCCGATTCTTTCAGGATATGGCTCTTCGAAGAGCTTATGTGAGAAGGAATGCGGCTAATGATATGGAGCCTGAGGTTCCTCAAGCCCCGATTGATCCTTTGGCTGAGCAAGTGACTCATGCCAAATTTTGAGCCATTTTTCAAGTGTTGGCTCAAGATATGACGACCCAAGCTAATAGAGAGGTCATTTCTCATGTGAACCCAAATGGGGGTACGACTGTGATAAAGGTAAGGGACTACACTAGGATAAATCCCCAGAGTTTCATGGGTCAAAAGTGGATGAGGATCCTCAAGAGTTCATTAATAAGGTGTATATGATAGTGGAAATTATGAGAGTGTCACCGGTGGAAAAGGCGGAATTGGCCGCTTATCAACTTAAGGGTGTTGCTCAAGTTTGGTTCAAAGAATGGAAGGAAGAGAGGACTATTGATGCGGGTCCTCTTGATTGGGAGAAATTAAAAGTGATTTTTCTTGATTGTTTCTTTCCTCTTGAAATGAGAGAGGTGAAGGTGCTTGAGTTCATTAATCTTTGTCAAGGGAACATGATTGTGAAAGAGTATGCTTTGAAGTTTAATCAATTGGCTAAGTATACTCCGACTATGGTTGCCGATTCTAGGGTACGGATGAGTAAGTTTATATCGGGTGATAACGCTCAAATTACTCGAAAAAACAATTAAATAAATAATCAATTGCTTGCAATATAAATACCCAAAAATAAAGTCGGGGTTGGATCCCATAGGGAGTTATCTAAATCGAATAATTCAATAAGTAAATTAAGATGCAAACTAATTTGTTGTAGCAATTAGGACAATGGGTGGATGATTCCACCAAATTTAAAATACATCAATTATAACAATTCAACAAAAATAGGGTTTAAACATGTAAAAGATGATATAGGGGTGTGGGAGTCAGTATAATGTGAAATAGTGGTGCAAGTGCTTGCTCAACAATGCTAGATAATTATTGATAGGCTGGATAATCATAAACGATACAAATCTTCTTTCGATCTCAAGGTGTCATGTCACAAAATCTCCTTTCGGTCTCATCCATGTAAAGATATAAATCAACCCAATACCTTACGAAATCTCTCTTTCAAGCATATTTCACAATTAGAAATGAAACTACAATTTCTCTTTCAACCAAACTACAACACTAAAATCAAATTTGGGAGTATTAAGCTAATTTCCCACTTTAAGTAATCTCTTTCAAGCATCAATAAAAGATCTAAGGTAGGACTAAGTTTGCAACCATAGCCCATAAGTTGAAGCTATGCTAGAAATCTCAAATCCATGAATAAATAGCAAAAAACAATACAGCAAGATACTAGACCTACTAAATAAGTTAAAAATTAACTCCATAATCATACCCCTAGAATTGCGGTTTTATCCAAGCATCATAAAAGTGAAAGAAATTTTACCAATTATATTTTCAGCCATTAAAGTGTTGATAATAAGCAATAATCTTCAACACCCACTTTGAAATGAACCCTCAATTGTCAAATAGAAAATTGTTTAAAACACCAAAACTAAAAGATATGAAAAAGGTTAATTTCCTAAAAGTATTCAATAGTCTATTTTCCCAACAATGAAAGGATAAAAATATATTTATTCTCTCTCCTTTGGGCTATTTATAATTTCTCCAAAAATAAGTCTAAAATCCCATACGTGACCTGTTCGGTGATATTAGTCAGGCTCGCCTACTTGATCGGCGGATTGCCGCCTTGTTCTTCAACTCACCCTTTCTTGGCTTCAAGCTTCAGGTGTTTGAACGTCAATTGGTGACCTCAACTGAGTTAACCTTTCACTTTCAGCAAATCGCCGATGACCATCTTCTTTGCCTATTTTAGCATAAAAAACTATCAAATTCAGTGAAGTTCAGGCATAGTTGGCGATCTGCCAACTACCTTCAGTGATCATCAGCTTGGGGTTTTCACTCTTTTTTAGCATTTTCAGCCTTTTTTGTGTGATTTTATCCTTGCCTCGTCCTTAAGGCTTCATAGATGCAAACAATCAATTTAACATTAGATATTGACATAAATAAGTATTAATGACGCTATTTATTGAACTAAAAGGACTCGCATGAGTCAAAATATCAGACTCATAAACACCCTCAACTTAAAGTTTTTCTTGTCCTCAAGTAAATCAAGAACACAATCAGTTCAACAAGGATCTCTACAACGGTGCTAATCGCGAGTTAACATGCAAATGCTCTCACAAGGCTAACAACAAGTATGTGCAATTTCTCAATTATGCTCAAGAAGCTTGAAATGATTACTAACCACTATCAATCCATGTTCAAGCTCACTCATGCTTATTTATAATGTAAAAGCATGCTTCAACAAAAGCATTCAAGTGCCCTCTCAACAAAAACAATTCCATTCTCTCACAAAGCACATCAATAAAGAAGTTAGGAATCACTACAAACACTCACTCTTAGAAAAAGAAATACATGAGAGCTTCATCCCATAAGTTTGCCCATATTTTCCAATCATCACACAACTCGGTTTTAGCAAGATCTCAAGGGACTTTTCAGGCTTGTAACAGGGTTGAGGGTAAAGGTATGATCTATTTTGGCTCAGTGACTTCACCTTTTCAAAGCATTGTTGTACTCATCTTCACCTCTTCTCAAGTTCTTTTCATACTTTTGATTTGGAGACTCAATACTCAATTCTTTATTCAACTCATTGAAGACCCCATTTATTTCATCAAGACTTTCTTTTTCAAACCATTTTCATGCTTTTGCTCTTTTTTTAATAAGTAGGGGTTCCTACTTTTTTTGCTACAAACATCAAGGTTGAGCTTCACTTTTTTTTCTACTTGGCTTTCTTTCCCTTTTCCTTTCTACACCCCCAACATAGAGTTTTGGCCTAAGTTGGCTCTTCGAACAAACCAACGCTTAGAAAAGAATTTATAGGTGAGAAGGTAGGGTCATATTTGGTTCAAGAGGCTTTAATGAGGCTAACAACAAATGGTATAGGCTCAAATGTTGCCAAGATGGTTGCACACCCCCATAAGGTAGTCACACAAGATATGAAGATTTGGGTTCCCTCTCAAAATTTGTATCCAAGATCATCTCCTTCATTCACCAAAGTTAAACAAATAGGCTAACAAGAAAAATTCTAGGAATCCACAAGTATGCTTTCAAGTAGGATCTCACCACACACGACGCTTCAAACACAATCATTACACACAGCTCTACAAAATTAAGAAGCTTCCATGCAATGTTCTTTGCAAAGCTCACATCAATACGCAACTAGTCAATACAAGGTTCTAAAAGATCATGCAACACAAATTTCCTCTTGCAACACCAACACAAACACATTCTCATTAAGAGAACTATCCAAGACATTGATATGGAGTAAGATCGACCCTCGAATATCAACAATGAATGCACAAGCTCTTCAATCATTTCACCAATTAAAAAAATCTAGGGGCAATTGATAGTGAGAAGAAAATGATCAAATCAAAACCAAACCAAATAAAAACATAATACTAAATGCAAACCAAAAGAAAGGGATAGGCAGTACAAGTTCCCCTTACCCCACCAAAAATAAAAATGTAGTGTCTTCAATGCAAAAAGTGGAGAGATAGAAATATAGGCTAATGCCTCTTTATTAGGCGAAGCATGGTAGATTTTCCACTTAGGCGAGGTGCGACTGAGATTGCTTATCGGGCTGGTGAATCACGAAAGTAGTTAAGCTCGCCAACTATGCCTATAGCAATCATGAAATTCCTTATCTAGTTCTACAAACTTGATGATATTCACCTACAGAGAACGGCAAGTCCCCAAATTTTGCCTTTGTTCACCGAAATTGACAGTAGTCTTCTCAAGAATTGTTTGTCCAAAATGGTAAGCTGAGTCGTGCTCACTGAACTTGTTTGGTGAATCACAAAAGTAGCTGCTACTGTGCCAAATATGAAAGAACCTCGAAAATTTATGCCGCCCCAAGGGTGAGCCAAAGAGGACTTGCTTAATGTGTTAGGCGAATCACCGTATTAGTGCTTGGCCTGCCTAATTCTTCTTCTGCACTTGCACAAGTATCAAACATTATTGAAAACGACTAAAACTTGGGTTGCCTCCCAAGAAGCTCTTGATTTAATATTGTGGCACGACATGGACATGCTCTCCAGCATCGTCCAAGTACACAACTTTAATAACTCCCACATCACGACCTTCCCCAAAGTAAACTTTCAACCTTTGGCCGTTGACATTGAATTTATAATCCTTAACATCTTCAATTTCAATTGCCACGTTGCCATACACTCTAGTCACCCTGCACGGACTAGACCATTTGGATTTTAGTTTTCCTATGAAAAGTTTCAACCTAGATTTGAAGAGTACATCATGCCATCATTTTACCTTCTCATTGTAGAGTGCGAAACTCTCATATGCCTTTAGGTGAAATTCATCTAATTCATGGAGTTGGCCAACACGGTTCTATGAAGCAATCTCCCAATTTAGATTTACCTTATTCAATGCCCTTAATGCTTTGTGCTCCAACTCAACGGGCAAGTGAAAGGCTTTTCTAAACACTACATGGTATTGGGACATGCCAATGGGAGGCTTGAAGGCTGTACGATAGGCCCAAAGTGCATCGTCAAGCTTGCTAAACCAATCGGTACAGTTGATATTCACTATTTTTGCCAAGATATTCTTGATTTTCCTATTAGACGCCTCTACTTGTCCACTCATTTGCGGGTGGTATAGTGTATACTCCTGGTTCTTTACCCCATACTTGGAAAAAAGTGATTCAAGTAGATGATTATAGAAGTGGGAACCGCCATCACTTATAATAGCCCTCGGTGTGCCAAACCTTAAGAAAATGTACCTCATTAGGAACTAAGTGACACTCCTTCCTTTGTTGTTAGGTAAAGCCACTGCTTCTACCCACTTTGAGAAATAATCGACAGCCACTAGGATGTATTTGTTACCGAAGGAGCTAACAAATGGTCTCATGAAGTCAATCCCCTACACATTAAAGAGCTCAACTTCAAGAATTTGTGAAAGAGGCAGCTCATTCATTCTTGAGATACTTTCTTGCATCTAGCATTGCACACATAATTTACAAAAAAACATATTCATCTCGATACAATGTAGGCCAATAGTATCCATATTGCAACACCTTGGATGCGGTATGAGTTCTTCCATGGTGCCCACCCACTAGTGATGCATGAGAAGCCTCAAGGATCTCTTTTACCTCAACTTCTGGAGTGCAACATCTGATAATGTGATCAGTACACACCCTAAAGAGATAGGGCTTATCCCAAATATATTTTTTTACATCAAAGAGGAACCTCTTCTTTTGATAGTTGTTCAATCCCTTGGGCACCAATCCACCTACTAAAAAATTCACATAATTGCCATACCATGGCATTGAAGTTTGAGAGATCATCATCACTAATCATCGGGAAAAGTATAATCTATGTCCATCTCCTCAACCAATGCAACACTTGTGTCACCAACCAAAGTATACCCTAGGCATAACATGGCGTATAGGACCCCGAGAAGCCCTACACGAGCTATTTAGCATACATCATACAAGATAATAGAATTTAAAGAATTAAAAAAGAAAGCATTTCACATTTCATAGAGTTTGACAAAGCAGAAATCTAACATAAGTCTCAATAAGCCATGTAATAAATCATAAGGAAAGTGATTGGGAAATAACCCATACGTAACATACAAAGTCTAAAAATGGAAATCACATAAAGCAGTAAAAGAGTCTCAGTCCTCAAAACATAAAGACTCACCAATCTTCAAGCCTATGAAGGATCAACTAGCCATGAGTATGGGAGGTAGGAGCGTCGAACCCTATATTCATGAGATAATGTAGGCACAAGTATGCGTTAGTATAGGAAATGTGCTATGTATGAGGAAATATGCATAAACATAGGTATGATAGCTTGAATGACTTAAAATGAGTAGGCATGATCATATTGAAACATTTGAAAGCTTTCAAGAAGAAATGACATGAAAAATTTAAAACATGGTAAGTTCATAAAAATAAAGGACATAAGAAACGCTTTGAATAAAACATAATCTTTTTGTAGGATATTAGCTCTAACCGACAATAAAACCATGAGAGCTATATCATGGAATCCGGTATATCTCTCATACCGAAAGAAGGTGAAACTTCTTACCAAAGTAGAATCCGTACATATCATCATTTGCTAAAGCTGATCCAGAAGCTAGGTAATTTAAAACAATTCTACAAGGGCACGTAGTTTGGGACTAGAAGTTGCTACTAGAGACTACCCTATTTGAGCCTTCACCTCAAATCCCTCTCGGTGTTAAGTCTAAGTCCCAACAGAATAGATAAAAGTCAAATATCATTTCAACGGGGAAAGGCAATGATCAATACCAATCCACACTTTTGAGATCAAAATATATAATAGCTCCTTAAACATAATTCAACATAGATGAGAAATTCTTTCACCAATGTTAATTCATTTGTGAGAAATGCCTTTCACAATCATGATCATCATAGTAAGTGAGAAATCCTTTCATAATAGCATTGATACTTTCCTTTCAAAGCTTCCCCAAATCATTTATAATCATTTTATAAAAATATGCTGTCACAACCTAAAGTACCCCCTAGACATGACATGGCGTACAAGACCCCGAAAGGCCCCATATAAGCCACTTAGCATACTTCATGCAAGATAATAGTAGTTAAGAGTTCAAAAGACAATTTATATCATCAAGAGTTGACAAAAGTAGCAGAAGTCTAACATAGTCTCAAAGCCATCTAATACATCAATAGAATGAAATTTGGGACGTAACCCATACAAGTTCAAAAGTAAAATGACATAAAGCTATAAATGTGGCATTGTCATCAAAATATGAGGACTCACCAAGTCTTCTTAATCACAAGTACAATGATCTAGCCACGAATGGAGGAAGAAGAGTCGGCACGCCCTACATTAGTGAAACAATGTAGGCAAGAGTATGAGTTAGTACATGGAATGTACCAAGTATGATAACTATACATAGAGGTTATAAAATCATGCTAAAAAGGGGCTATATATAAGAGGCAATGACCAAGTTAAATCATACGATGACATGATAGAAAACATGAGTTAAAACCATGGTCGATGCAAGTAAATCATCTTTTAACAACACATACTTGAAATACCTTTTTAGGAAGTAACCTTAGTTCATTATGTGGGAAGTCAGCCTTAACTGACATAGACCACGTGAGCTATAAAAACATGGAATCTGATGTCTACCCCACACTGAAAAGAGGTGTCCTTACTTGCCAAGGTAAGAACCATAACTTCTATCTTAAGTGGATCCACTAGCGATGTCTATCTAAGACAACCTATGGTAGCACATAATTTATGGGACATGGGTAATCTCCACTTGTCCACTCGATGCTAAGCATAGTTCCCACGAATTAATCATAACTCATAACTTATCTTATCATTAGTAGACATGGGTAATCGCCTCTTGTCTTATCATTAGGGGACATGGGTAATTTCCGCTTGTCCTTTAATTCTTGGAAGGAACATCAAATAGCCAATCCAAGCTAAAGTTCATTAGAATAGCTCCTTAGTTCTTGATTCAAGTTTAGTTGAGTAAACCTTTCAACCCTATGAATCCTTCATGTACGAAAATCCTTTCACAAATCATATTTAGAGTAGTATGTGAGAAATCCTTTCACAAAAATAACAACAACAATGGTGCTTCGCTCTCAAAGCAACCTTAAATCATCATCAATTTCATAAAGGAACATGCATATCTTCATAAGATTTATCCTTTGATCATTCATAAACTTCATCATGGGATCATAGCTTAGAAATCATAAATCATGCATGGGTGCATATAATTTCCTCTAAAAATCATTCAATTATCTCAATTCATGCATCAAAAGTCATAAATCATTCAATTAGATCATAATTGGAAAGAACCCATGAGATTGAAGAAAACCCTAATTTCTATTGGAGATTCTAACTTGTGAAAATTGAAAAATTTAGGAACCCTATGGAGGAAAGGACTCCATAGGTGAAAGCCATCATACCTTGGATTTAAAGCCTACAATCAATGGAGAATTTGGAGACTTGACTTTAATCCCTGGCCTTCTTCTTCAAGCTTTAGAGAGAGAAATATTTGGGACAAACTTTGGAGGGATTTGGGGGAATTTGAAGAGTGATTAGAATTGGTAGATTTTAGGTTTAGAAGACTTATATAGGGCCTAGGATTAGGACTAAACCAACTTAGATTTGGTATTAGTCAATTAGGGAAAAGACCAAAAAGCCTTGAAAAATAACTTTCGGGCTCCGACCTATGTTTCAGACCTACGGTCCGTAGGTCCAACTACAGACTGTCCTCGTCAACCGTAGGTGGGATTCATAAACTATTAAATTTGGGCGTCCAATGATTGTTGCCATGTATGGTCCGTTGGTCCACTTACAGACCGTACATACTAACTGTAAATCCTAACCTGGACCCTAAAAATTTCACTAAGTCTGGGAGTGACCTACGAGTCCTATCCACAACTCGTACATGGAATGATGGGCCGTCTTGGCGAACCTTCAACGAGGTTCAGAAACTTGATATTTTCAAAATATTTGTCTTGCCATCTACGGTTCCCACTTACGACCCGTAAGTAAACCTATGCTCCATAGATTGCTTCCGTCAGTACTGACATCAGTTTTGAAAAAAACCTAAATTTTTCTTTCTTTTCGAATCCAAGGTGTTACACATGCATATATTCGTCATTTCATAATTCATGGATTCATGGGTTCATCATAGGATCATAGTTGGAAAATATAATTTAGGCATAGGTCAATGCAATTTCAACTAAATATCACAGATTGACATCAATTCATGCAATAGAAGACTTAATTAACTATAATCAATCATAATTAGATGAAACCCACATTCATTAAATTGAAACTCTGATTGATCAATTGAAAATTGAATTGGAGAATTGAAATCGTTGGGGACCCCATGGAGGAAAGGACTCCATGGATGAATACACACATACCTTGATCCTTTAATTCCAAGAAAATGGAAAACTTGGAGACTTGAATGGAACCCTAGTTCTTCTTCTTCTTCCTTAGGTTGAGAGAATTTGGAGAGGATGAACTTGGTCAAGTTTAAGAAATTTAGGAGAATGAGTTGAAAATGGGAAATTTGGGGCCTAAAACTTTTATATAGGGCTCAGGGTAGAAGGCAAAATGACGTAGTATAGGATTAAAATAATTAGGAAAAGACCCTTAAAATTAACTATCGACTCATTCCTACGATTCGGACCTACGGTCCTTCTACGGCCTGTACTGGTCAACCGTAGAAAGATTCATAAACCTTTTTTATTTGGCCAACTTTTGACAGACACTATCTATGGTTTGTAGTTCCTCTTACGGACCATAGATACCCACCGTATAATCCAGCTTTAGGCCTTAAAATTTCACCAAGTCTAGAAGTGACCTACAAGACCAATCTTTGACTCATACATAGTGTGACGAGCCATCCTGATGAACCGTACAAAGGATACTAGGACTTGTTTTGAAAAATTTATTTTCCTCCTTCTTACGGTTGCCATCGACGGCGCGTAGAAGCTTCTACAGTGTGTAGTTGGGAACCGTAGACACAGCTTGCAACCCAAAAAACTTATTTCCTTTCTTTTCCAAATTTTGAGGTGTTACAATATCTCTTCCTTGGGAATATTCATCCTCTAATGGGACTCAAGGCAACATAAGGAGGATAGGGGAAGAGATCTAACAGCCCAACAAGAGTGCAACTTCATAAACAGTACCTAACCAAGGAGGAACATCAACTCCAAGCTTAAGCATATTCGAAACATCAGTTTACAAGGCATGCATTCAAATCATACTCAAATGCATATAATCATAAAGAAGTCAATCAAGTTAGCTCATTTTTTCAAAAATAAAGTTTTCATGAGTATGCATGCATGAGAAAACATGAGAAGAACTAGGAAACATGAATCCCAAAGGATGAACCATGAGAAGCTAAATACCATTATCTAGAGCAGGGTCGGAGGGAAAGAGATGGGGGTAATGAGACATCATATCAGCCTCGGCCTCCCAAGTTGCACCCTGAACGCTTTGATTCCTCCATAAGACCTTCATAGATGCAACTTCCTCATTTCTTAACTTGCCGGTACAAGATCTATACTAGAACCTCTTCATAAGAAAGAGTCTCCTTTATACCAAGACTCTCTAATGGTACAATGGTTGTCGAATCACCTACACATTTCTTCAACAAAGAGACATGGAAAACTGAATGCGCAGATGCTAAGTAATTAGGCAAATCAAGTTCATAAGCAACCTTACCAATACGTTTCAAACTCTGATATGGGCCCACATAACGGGGACTAAGCTTCCCTTTTTTCCCAAATCTCATCACACCCTTCATGGGTGAAATCTTCAAGTAGACCCAATCGTCTACATCAAACTCAAGGTACCTTCTACTAACATCGGCATAGGACTTTTGTTGACTTTGAGCCATTTTCAACCTTTCTCTAATAAGCCCAAATTTCTCCATAGCCTCATGTACCAACTCGGGACCTATCAAAGCAGCCTCACCTACTTCAAACCTACCTATAGGAGATCTACACCTCCTACCATAAAGAGCCTCAAATGAAGCCATAACAATGCTTGAATATGCAAACTCAATCAGTGGCAATTTATCATCCAAATTACCCTTGAAGTCAATCACACAAGCTCTCAACATATCTTCTAAATTTAGGATGGTACGCTCCACTTGCCCATTGGTTTGAGGATGAAAAGCCGTACTAAGCTTAACACGAGTCGACCCTTTTGGAAAGATTTCCAAAACTGAGAGGTAAATTGTGTACCACGATCGAAGATAATGGATAGAGGCACTCCATGGAACCTAACCATCTTCCTCAGGTAAAACTTAGCATAGTCCTCAACCAAATAAGAAACCTTAACGGGAATCACTACAACAAATATGATATATAGCTACGAAATTATTAGCTACAACATCAAATTTGTCACTAATTGTTCGCTTTTAATGAAAAAAATTACTTTTCGTGCTTAAATATATGAGACACATACTTTTAGTGACGAAACATAAAAATTCGTAGCAAAGTTTTGTCCACTAAAGTTTTCCACCAAAAAATTAATTGGTGCCATTTGTTAAGTAGTGTTAGTTACGAATTTAAAGTTATCAGTGATAATTATTTCGTCACTAATAATGTATCTAATTCATGAAAAAATGTTTTTTTCTTAAAGTTTATTAATTTTTGGACACAAAAAAATTTCGTCTAAAAAATTATGTTGTTACAATATCAACAAATTAGAGTTCGTAGTTAAATATTTTAAGTTTTAGCTATAAAAGTTTAGATTTAATTATGACATTTCTTTTCGTCACTAACACTTTGTTTGGATGGTTGTTACCCGTTGTATTGTATCGTATTGTTAGTTTAAATACAATGTTTGTTTTGATTGTTTCTTAAATTCTATTGTATCGTATCGTTTAAATCCATCGTTAGGTATCGATGAAAATACTCATTATATGGAACGATCGATGTGGTGTGTTCGCGTCGTTACCTTAATATTTTCTTCTTATTTTAACTTTATTTATTATTTAATAATTATATTCTATCTTTTACCCTACCTTTTGATAGTATCTCTACCTCATACCCTACTTTTGTTGTAGGTTTATCATTCAAATCATGGATATGTGACATTATGTAACGACGAAAAATGATACAACCTATCAAAACACTGTATTCATTAAAACAACACAGTACGATACAATACAATACGATACATTATGAAACAACACGTAACAACCATCAAAACAAAGTGTAATAATATAAATAATTGGTGACAAACATTTTATTGTCTCTAATCAATCTGTGATTTAGTGAAAACAAAAAAAATTCACAAAATACGTAAGGTGTTAAATAGCGACGACTTAAAATTTGTAGTGAATAATTCAACTATTTGCTACGAAAAAAATTCATAGCTAAATACAATTTTTTTCGCTACAATTGTTCGTAATTACACGTGACAAGTTACAAAAAGTATAATACAAGTGCTTCATAAGAAATAGACAGAGTCCATTCGTTAATTGGCGAGGGAAGAAATTAAACCAACGAATTCTGTTGATTTTGTAAAAATAAAAAAATTCAATTCATCAATTTTCTTAAATTACGCAATTATAAAATGCATCATTTGAAAAATACAATCCAGGTTATAAGTACCGTGAGTGCGTACTATTCTACCACTGGATCACTAATATTTGTTGGTTTAACACTTTTATTTTTTATTTGATACACTTTCATCGATTAAGGCGATAGAAAAATTAATTTCTCAAGTCTTGGTGCTAATTTTTTTGAATGCCTACTAATTATGTGATTAGTAAACTGCATAGACTAAGTCGATCTATTTGCTTCTATCTAAAAATATGATACATATTTAATAGTGATTCCACATACGTACGTAGAGCAACTATAGAAAGATAACATCGACTTACAAACTTAGGCTTTGCGAAGGTGCAAAATATTTCATAAATTTCTTTTAACTTTTTCTATCAGTGTGAAAATTGAAACAAACTAAAAAATGAAAGCACAAATGAAAGAAATTAAACAATTAGGATTTCAAATATATTACGATGAAGTACCATAGTTATGGGTATTGATGTTTTTTTAAAACAATTGATTTACTGATCCAATTGAACCGATTATTTGATTTTTTTAATAAAATTAAAAGTTTAATTTTATATAAATTTATAATCGTACTGAATAATTTTTTAAATCTATAAACTAAGTAAATAAAATGACAGAATCGTACTGAATATATTTAAAGATATTTAAAAAAAATATGCAAGCTAATTAAATAACTACATCTACATAGCCCATATTTTAAAACAGCACCCATATTGTCTTTTTTCACAAGAGATCTTATACACTTACTATGCACAAATGTGACTTGTATACACATGTTATAACAGTGTATAAAATGTGTTTATATACACTTTTATACTATTATACATAATTAAACAATACACACAACAAATATATATATATGGGCAACTTGGTAGTCTCCACTAATTCTGTTGTTTTTATAAAGATTTTGGACGTAAGTTCAAAGTTTTATTACTATATATAGAGTGTTTGGTCTATTATTTGTACTATATATTTCAACCACGTAATATAAAATTTAATTAATAAAAATAGTTGTGGACTTTATTATAAATTTTAAAAATTATCTATTTAAAGGATAAGTAAATTTTACATAATAATATTTTATTAATGAGAATTAAAACTTATTTATCTATAAAGACAATAAAAAATAAGATAGAAGTTAAACTTAAATATACATATACACAAACATATAAACCCACCAAAATGAAAAAATACATAAATATTTTTCCTCATACCAAACAAGTTTGTACATCTTTGATTTAGTGAATGTAAAATGAGAAGAGAGAATGACTTTCAGCCATTCCAATACTGATAAATACAATATGCGGTTTATATTGAAAAAAAATCATCGTGCAAACTCTTGCAAAATATTGGCAGATATAAAATATAATCTGCATTTGAATGAATCGTGGATGGTTAATTTCATGCATTTGTGTATGTGCGTAAATAATCATATAATATATTATTTCTATAGAAGTTAAATTTGAAAAAAGTGAATGAAGTTAAAAATAAAATAAAAATGAGAGACAAGATAGAGTTGATCGGATGGTAAGCACTCCTCACTTCCCACCTTAAGGTTGTGAGTTCAAGTCCCCAAGGAAGCATAATGTGGGAGCTCCTGGGGAGGGGTTAAAATTGGGATGGGATAATATGAAAACGAAATTATTTGTGTATTTGAAAGTGGAAAGTACATACGGTAATTGAATTGAATAATTTGATTAAATCATTTTCAAGATTTATGAATATATATCAATTAGTAGTGACAATTTATTTCTTCATCGAAGATAACTTTCAGCAACAACAAAATAATAGACTTAACAACAAAATTATTAACCTTTTTTATATTAATAAATTTGTCCCTAATTAATATATTTAAGGACAAAATAATTTTTTATATATAAAGTATAGTCATTAGTGACGAAATTAGATTTTGTTCAACTACAAAATACATATAACTTTAGAGACAATTGATGTCGTCACTGATTGAAGTAAAACAATTAGCGATGATATAATTTTGTCAGTAGTAATAACCTTTTAGTGACAAAGAATACTATTAACTACAAAAAATATACTTTTTACGACAAATAAATTTGTCACAAATGTTTATTCATTTGGGAACAATTTTTGTTTCTATAGTTAATATAATACTTTTAGCGACGAAGCACTAAATCGTCTTTTTATACTTTTACTGACACACATTTAGTGACGACTGATTGACGAATTATTTTTCGTCTCCCAAGATTTTTAGTGACGAAATATGATTTATAAATGACGAAATTATTTGTCCTTGATAATCGAATTTGTTGTAGTTAATGAAATGAGTCGATTTCATCATACGATCCACGATAACCCAAACTGAGTCATGTTGTCATTGGGTGCGGGGTAAGCCAACAATAAAGTCCATAGTCAAGTCTTCCTCCTTCCAAGTAGGAATACTAATGTCTTGGGACAAACCTCCTGACTTTTGATGTTCAACTTTCACTTGTTGATAATTAGGACACTTAGGCACAAATTCCGCAATATCCTTCTTCATCCCGTTCAACCAATAGACCTCTTGAAAGTCACGGTACATCTTGGTAGCTCCCGGGTGAATGGAATATCGAGAACTATGGGCTTCCTTCAATTCAACCAAAATCGGATCAAGACCTTTCTTGGCTTTCAAATCCGACACAAATGACAATTCAGAACCATTATGAACCATGACACCACCTTTAGTAGAATTAACCAACCGAACACCCAATCAGGCTAATCCATGAACATATCGAATCAACTTCTTTTTATCATCGTCAACATGAGCAACACTACTCATCGATAGCCGACTAAGAGCATCCACCACCACATTCGCTTTGTCAGGGTTATAGAGGACACTCATGTCATAATCCTTTAGCAACTCAAGCCACCTCCTTTGGCGAAGATTTGAATCCTTTTGCTTGAACACGTATTGCAAACTTTTGTGGTCGGTAAAGAGATCAACATGGACACTAGATAAGTAATGCCTCCAAATCATTAGGGCAAACAGAACTGCAGCTAGCTCCAAATCATGGGAGGTATAGTTCTTTTCATGAATCTTAAACTGCCTTGAATCATAAGCATTTACTTTCCCATTTTGCATAAGAACACACCCTAGTCCAACCCTTGAAGCATCACAATAAACAACAAACCCATCAGACCCTTCTAGTAAAGTCAAAACCATAGCGAAGGTAAGTCTATCTTTCAATTCCTGGAAACTCTTCTCACACGCTTCAGACCATACAAATTTAACTTTGTTTTGGGTCAACGCCGTTAATAGAGAGTCAATCAAAGAAAACCCTTTCACAAACCTTCTATAATAACTAGCCAAACCCAAAAACTTTGAATATCTGAAGGGGATAGAGGTGTTGGTCATCTCTTAACCACATTCATTTTCTTCGGATCTTGCTCAATACCCTTACCGAAAATAATGTGACCAAGAAAATCCACCGATCTTAACAAAAACTCACATTTACTAAACTTTTCAAAAAGTTGTTGGTCTTTGAGGACTTGCAACACAATCCTCAAATGATTGGTGTGCTAATCCTTACTTCTTGAGTAAATCAAAATGTCTTCGATAAACACAATCACAAACATGTCAAGATATTGTAAATACTCTATTCATCAAGTCCATAAATGCAGCTGGAGCTTTAGTCAAACCAAATGACATTACAATAAACTCCTAATGACCATACCTAGTTTGAAAAGCCATCTTCAGAATGTCATCTTCCTTCACCCTTAATTGGTGATAACCCGACCAGATGTCAATCTTAGAGAAGTAACTCGCTCCTTGGAGTTGATCAAACAAATCATCTATCCTTGGAAGAGGATAGTTATTCTTAATGGTGAGCTTGTTCAATTGAGGGTAGTCAATACACATGCAAAATGAACCATCTTTCTTTCGAACAAACAAAACTGGAGCACCCCATGGAGAGATACTTGGTCGGATGAAACCCTTATCCAACAAATCCTTCAATTGCTCTTTCAATTCCTTAAGTTCTGGCAGAGCCATATGGTAAGGAGGATAGAGATAGGTTGAATATCGGGAAGAAAGTCAATACTGGAGTCTATTTTCCTTTCGGGAGGAACACCGGGTAAGTCATTGCGAAACACTTTCAAAAATTCATTAACAATGGGGATCGACTCAAAGTTAAGGGTTTCAGAATCCATATTCCTAACCCTTACAAGATGGTATATGTAACCCTTAGAAATCATCTTTCTAGCCTTAAGACAAAAAAACAAACTGACTCTTAGGCATATAATTTCGTTCTTTCCACTCTATGATGGGTTCATTTGAAAATTGAAACTTGACCACTCAGGTTCTACAATCAATAGAAGCATAACAAGAATGGAGCGAATCCATACAAAGAATAACATTAAAATCTAACTTATCAAACTCTACATGGTCAACATGAGTGACTCTATGGGGTAAGGAGATGGGACAACTTCTATAGACTTTCTTAGCAACAATAGATTCACCAATAGGTGTATAGACGGAAAAAGGTTCTATCAACACATCCAGAAGAACATCAAACCTCATAGCCACATATGGCATCACAAAAGACAAGGTAGACAAGTGGTTCGCCACTTGGTTCTCACACCCTTTTCGATCCTTGTCTTCAAAATCAAACTCATGCAACAACAACACCCATTGAATCTACCTTGGATTTTCATCCTTCTTAGCCATCAAGTAACGTATAGAAGCATGGTCAGTGACTACCACCACCTTGGTCCCCAATAAATATGCTCTAAACTTCTCAAAAGCATACATCAAAGTCTTGCTTGCATAATAGACCAGGTGAAATAATTTATCCTTGCATTGGCCAAGTACAGCCCCCAAACCCATACCGCTAACCTCACACATTAACTTAGATGGAACGCTCCAATTCGAGCAACAATGATTAGGGCCAACACAAGCTTTTCTTTTAGGCACAAAAATGCTTTGATGCAAGCTTCATCAAACTTGAAGACACTTTCTTTTTCAAGTAGCTTTCAAAGAGGATAAACTATCTTGGAGAAGTCTTTTATGAACCTCCGGTAGCAACCCACATGACTCAAGAAACTTATAACACCTTTAACCGAAATAGGAGGAAGAAACTTGGCGATGACTTCAATTTTAGCTTGATCAACTTGTATGCCTTCTCTCAAAATTTTGTGCCCCAACACAATACGTTTCTTAACCATGAAATGACATTTCTCCCAATTGAGTACCAGGTTTGTTTAAACACATCTTTGCAAGACTCAACCAAGGTGCTCAAGGCACGCTTCAAATGTATCCCCCACAACCGAAAAGTCATTCATGAAGACTTCCATCAAATCCTCTACCATATCGGTGAAAATAAAGACATACACCGTTGAAATGTCACTGGTGCATTACACAGGTGGGTCAATCAGAATCCCTGCTTGGATCTGCTCGCATGAAACAAAAAAGGTAGTGTCCCAGGCAATGGGACGTCAGTACGAATAAAAATGTACTTGTATGTAAGGCGAAAAGTAGAATCGTAAGTAGCTGCTGTAAAAAGAGTGATAGAGATACCACCTTAAACATAAACTCAAATAATCTCTATGACTGACATATTACCTCCTACTATTCAAATATGCATGGTATGCTCGTGGAATCATATGTCGTGAAAAAATATATATAGATGCAAATGCATGACATACACAACCAAATGCTAGCAGTGGCGGTGCATCGCGGTAGCTAACTAACATCATATTCACCAACTTGTGGCAATCTGTGTCTCATACGTATAAATATAGGCAATAGGCCCCATACCTCTTGATTATAGCTCGAGAATAGAATGCATAGCATGTCATGTCATGTCATGGATTCATAATGCATATATGTTACCATATTCATGTTGCCAATATTGGCCCATTTAAACTCTTGTTCTCATAATTCTATAATCACTTTCGTATAACATGTAAATGTCTCATGGTCGGTTTATTTGGAAAAGAGGTCAATCTTAGGGGTTCTCCTATGTTTTTCAGAATAACCTTGAAAATAACTCGACTTTTAGAAAGATAACTTAACCGTGAAGAATTTCATAAAAAGCATAAGGTGCTTCACTTAGTTCCTAGACATAATTTATAAAAGAAAGTATTTCAAAAATCCAGTGTTTTAATAGTTTAAACATTTAAGTTATATTTGAGAATTTTAAAATTATGTATTACTTTATTGATTTTTCAAAATGCACTTTACCGGGGAAAAGAGGACTGGTTGCAAATACTAAATGTCTCCCACGATATTTTATGTCACACCACCCAAAGAAAAATAAGAATTCATACATACGGACATATAGTCAAGGAAGCCAATAAAAAGACATGTAGATGTTAAATACCCTATTTATCCGAACGAGTGGAATATCAACATAATGGCATCACAAAAATAATTCAGCTGCGATCCCAAAGCTCTTCACAAGAGGTCTTTCTAGCAATAAGATAGTACAATATCGCTTTTGGAGTTTTAGGAATTTCCCATGATTTGTGCTAAAAGGAGGGACGGAGCTTAGCCTTAATATACCTTTCCAATGAACACCCGAATGCCTGAAGTTTCTTCAAAAAAGTTGTTCCTTACGTCCTGGGCTTGACAAACACTATATATATATAGACTGCTGGTATGCACATATAAATAATTTATAATTGAGCTTAAATCAGCATATTTTCCATATGGTCCTAACTTGAAGAAACATTCGTAGAACTTCGTAAAAACAATCTTAAAAGAGTCCTGAGATGATTACCTTAGCAAACCAAGTGTAAACCTTGAAGAAAAGCCAATAAGAACCAAGTTACATCGTCCAAAACTAGCTCCAAACGCAGCTACTAGAAGGGGAAAACGATTGCCAAGTGTAAAGATCGCGTTTCTAGGAACGGGGGCAACCTTTAATGGTAGAAATCATGAAAAACGAACCTTCATCATCAAAGAACTCCATTAGAACCCTCTCCTAAGCTTTATTTCAGTTTAGGAACTGAAAAGAACTATTTTATGGGTTAAAACGCCGAACAGCGACATACCATATTTTTTTACCCGACCCCGTTCGCGACCCCGATTCTGCCCAGACTGTGCGTAGTAAAACACTCATAACATTTTACTCCAGTGTCGGTTTTGTGCGAGGTTTTGTGCGTTGTAAACCAGACTCATAGACCCTAAATTTTATAGGTCATGGGCCTTTTAAATTCTTGTATATTAGGAGAAAACATCCGAGACATTTGACCCAAAGTTCAGAAAATTTACTAGAGAAACTTTGATAGCTTTTGTCGACCCTTGTTTCGCTAATTTTCTTGACTTCAAAACTTAACATAAGATCATTGTGTTGTTATAATACCTCATAAAACATTATTCTTAGCACATTAGACGCTCATAGGCTTATCCCGGAGGAATGGATTAATTTAAACCTTTCAAATGGGGGAGGTGCTACCTGAGACATTTCTTTAACCCCGAACCTTTGTTTGAGGGATCCCTTTGACCTAACACTGTAGTTTAGCTCCTTGATATTGCCACCCATTTACAATATTATTCTCCAATGGACTATACCAAGTCATATACACCACATATAACCGCACCACACAACGCCACATATATTATGCAAGAATAGAAATAAAGTATGGGATCTCATATTCTTTGCCCCCCCCCTCCTTAAGAACATTTGCCCGCGAATGATCAAAACAATTCCTTGGTTGAATTTTTTTCCTCTAATATTTTATTTGCAATTCTATATTTCTTACAGTCGCAAACCTAAAGTCAAGTTCTAAAAATTTCAGCTACTAAGCTTCGTATAACTATCTCGCAACAAGACATATAAATTGCACTTTCAAGTCACTTAAAATCCAATTAAGTTGTTGTGAAGAAATAATTGTCAATTATTAAAATGTGGCTCACTGTAAGTAGTAAATAGTTGGGTGTACTTCTTTCTCATTACCTCCTCCATTCCCAAGTCATTTACTCGACTTTGTTATTTGTCTGATCCTGACTCTAGCTATCGCTCATGAATAGAAACCATCCTAGTCAGCAACTGAACTGCCTCCCTTATGCCCTACTCCACATTCTCCAGTGGAGGAACAACAGGTATTGGAGGTCCTGTGTCTGTAACTTCCTCAGGTACCAATGAAACTGGTGAGGCTAGGGGTACTGCATCTCTTCAGGCTTCAACAGGTGCCGGGGAAGCTGGTACTAGGGAGCTTGAAAATTCACTCTGTGCCTCCAAGGGAAATCTATCCTTTTGACCCGGTGGGGAATGACTAGTACCTTTCCCTGAATCCATACCTATCTTTCGTTGTGCCATCTCTGGAGCGTGTGTAGCTTGGTAAATAAGAAACGTAAATCATGATTTAGATTTCATATGTTCTTATAGTTTTGCACTATAGCACGACCTATCAATTGAAAGAAATGTAACCATTCTTATGTAACAACTCAGGTGTTTATGTTTGTCCTTCATCCCATATCAACTTGTGAGTCTAAAATTAAGAGTTTGGCTGTAACCCTTGCACGTTCGAGGAGCTTTAATTGAAATCAGGATTTAATAAAATATACTATAATCCTCCTTTCAAATGCGAAAAATATTTATGAATTTTTTGTAGCTATGATATATTTTTGCAAGTATTATTTTATAGGATTTTTATAATTTGTTGATATTTTAATGAAGATAGTAAACCCAAATATGTTAAGAAATTTCTATTATATGAGGTAGGCTTTATTCAAATAAATTTTATATTTTGTGATGTATTCAATATATATATATATATATACATGTGTGTGTGTGTGTTTTACCACGGACTTACACAATACACGAGTTTATACGTATTATGAACCGCATCCAAATAGATGGATTATTTAAAGGAAATGTGGAGTGGATAGCTCCACCTCCACGAGGAAATTCTAGGGGATAACGGCAAGTAGTATAATTAACTATGTTATTACATGTTGCATCAATTTATTTTAAATTTGGCTCACTTTAACAATTTATCATTAAACAATGTGAGTTATCCATTTTTAAGTCGGCTGATGTATCATGTCTCTATATGTATAGATAATTCCAGCAGCTTATTACATTGTTTTTCCAGGAAAGTATAAGCAAGTTGTATAATCTGTTACAATATACCTATATATCTATATATCATGTAGAAAAGGGAGCACTTGGGGGGGAGATTTAAGAGGTAAAGTTTATGACTATCGAGAGAAATAAAAAAGTTTCATCAAGTTGTATGAAGGTCGGAGTCGAGAATGAATGTTTAAAGGAAGGAGTAGATTTATTATAATTATTCTAGCCAAAGCACAAGGTATGTCTTCTGTTCCAACGATCATTTGCGATACTATATTAACGTTCTATTGAAATTATATAAGAACTCGCGGGAAGATGTTCAAAATCTGAGATTTTAAGTTTATATAGTTGTTTGGGTTGTGTAAGATTTACTCATACTTTGTTTAAATAATATTGTATTGCATATCTTGTACTTGTTGTATTCAAAGGATAATTAAGCTTCCTTATTGAATGGAATATTGTGGTCGACATACTTTAATGGAGCTTTCACTAATTAATTAAGTGTAATAAGTTGGTCTTACCTTTTGTTTGACTGCAAAAGGAAGTACATAGCTAGAATGGTTCCTTAATCATCCATGACTTAAATTTTCTTCTGTTGTATAAAATATGCCCTTATGAGAGAAGTCAATATTTTACTACCAGTCAAGAGAAAATGTAGTATGAGGCAATATTCATGAAGTGATATTCAGTACAGATTTATCTATATTCCTTTCGAGGACTTTGCAAACCTTAGTCGGAAGTGTTTCAGGTATTTTGTTATTTCTTGATAAATGTTCTTTTAATTGATTTAGATAAATATGTCTAATTATGACAGGTTAACTATTTATTAAAATATCAATGAGTTGTTATTGTATAGTTCGTATCATCATGCTTCATGGTTAACTGCTTATATTGCCATATATGGTGTTATCTTATAGATAAGAATTTCACTGACAAATGTCGGTGGTGCGATGTAAGAGATGAAGTCCCGAAACGAGGTATGTTAAGGCTAAACATTTTTGGCAAGTTTCTTCGTCATATAGTTAATACGCCTTGTTCTTTACCACTATAGTGCTCGAAGACATAATAGTTGTTGGTGATGCTGGTTGCTATATATATATATGTATTCGTCTGATCTTCCCTTTTCGGTATTAGTCATATTTAGCTGCAGCCACATGTTAAAAGCAACGTAAGAATCTTTTTATATAAATAGTCATCGCTTAGTTGTCTATTGATAATTTGTTACCTTGCTGATGCCTTAACGGTTTTATAGTAAGCTGCATAGCATTTCATGTTTGACAATGGCAGAATGAACAATTAGTTGGGGGTAGAAATTATGTAATTGTAGTGCCTATAAACTACGTACATTGCTCACCTACGAGCCTTTGGTGTATCTTGACACATATAGAGCTAAATTATTAGAGTTGTAGTCTTACCTTCAAGTAAATAGTTTTGTGGCTGCCTATTGAGTTATCGTGGTGAGATTTAGATGTTTCACCCATTAGTTAGAGATCTTATTCCTCGATTGGACATAGAGATTGTTGTGCAGAACATTTGGATAGACACATTACTTGTTGATACATTAGAAGATTATTTGATACCTACAATGTCTCCCCTTATCAGCTGTTAGTATTTGGGACTATGCCTTTGAGCCATATACATATTGATCATCCTTTATTTGTTGCCTAGAAAGGCCATTGGCAAGCGTACCTTGCATATGGTGCTAGCCGTTGTTTATAAGAGCCATAAAATATCTAGGAAGACCATATGGAAGCTTGTAGGGATATATTGAAGTTTACCCAATGATGGACTTCCTTTATATCTAAGATGTCATTACTGAACCACAATAGAGCTTGTGTGCTAGAGGTGCAGTTATAGGAGCCCAGAAGGCTCAGATATAATTATAGGAGATCAGATACAGCTAAAGGGGCCCAAAAGGCTCAAGATGAAGACATCATAGGGGCATTTTGTGCTCAAGATAAAATAAAGATTATGAAAGATATGTTTAGTTATCATAGCCAAGTTATTTGTAGCCTTATTCGATGATGTTAGTTGTGGTTGATGTAGACATTTATCATTGGGATCGATATTCCTTTATTAGAGACTCCATAATTTGGTCAGGCATAATGATTCTTCATATAGGTTACTTATTGCCATATTTCTTGTCTTTGGGCTATTTGATTATCTCTTGTTGCTCTCTGGGCTATTATGGTGAGCCGTAAAATGTTATCTTTGCCTATAGGGCTATGTTGTTGCCTAAGAGGGATATGTGATCTTTGCCTATGGGGTTATGTTGTTTCCTAAGAGGGCTATATGATATTTGCGTATAGGGATATGTTGATGCCTAAGAGGGCTATGTGATTTCTCCCTGTGGGGCTATATTGATGCCTAAGAGTGCTATTTACAGCCTACAGGGAACAGATGGAGAAGAACCAAGAGCGTGATGAGAACATGGCCAAGATGATGACTTAACTTGACTTGTTATCCAAACATGTCATGGGGGTGGATTTAAATTGGTAGATGCAGTTGGTATGAGTAGTGGGTAGTGCCCGGATGGTGCACATTTTGAGGCATTGTACAATGAAGAAGGGCAATACATGGGGAACCAAATGAGGGGTTCTCATCCGAACTATACTAGACCGGGTGGGAACCAAGGTTCGACTAAGGAAAGGGATAAGGGCTGGAGAGATTGGCGAGATAGAGGAGAAAATTGGAGATATCGTGATCCTAACAAGGATAGGTACATACCACTTCATGATGGTCCCAAACCAAAAGAGCAAGTTGTATTAGAAGGGACTCAAACTGATGATATATTGGCTAGGATCTTAACAAGGTTGAAGGGTCTTACAAAATGTTGAAATACTTGGAAATGACTTCTCCACTTTCACTCAAACGGTAACTTCCCACTTCGTGTCAATTAAGACGCTAGAAACTCATATGTGCCAAATCGTCTCTTATTTAAATCCAAGGAAAAAAGGGTCTTTCCCTCGTGATACCATCCCCAACCCGAAGAATGATGTATGATGATTGAGAACTGCATCGTGCCATGATACTAAATAAGGTGCTTCTTGGGAGAAAATCCATGTTTACTTTATTGTTTTCAATAACATGTGTTGTGAGTGCAGTTTGAAATGATGTCAAAAGTTTAAAACGACAATGTGGGTGAAACAAATACCCATTCGGTGATCCACCAAGTTGGTTTGGTGGATATCTTCATGCTCTACTTCATAGCCAAGAATTTTGAAAAATGGTACTGTTAATTTCGGCGTACAGGTACCTAGTCAGTGATCCGCTGAATGACATTTGGTGAACAATATCGAATCCGTAGAGTTGAACTTCAGCTTGGGTATTTTTACAAGCATCATCGATGAGCTTAAGCTCCTTTCGCCATTCGCCAAACTTGTTCGACGATGTTAGTCACAGACCACTAAATTTGCCAGAAAAGGGAAGGCCAAGGGTCTTTTCTCTTTTATACATTCATCCTTTTAACGTTTTCACTTCCTACACTCTATAGTCTTAGTCTAAATACTATATTGATTTCTCTTTTCTTCGATTTACTTTTGTGTAGTGCGTACTTTCATTTGATTCTCGACCCAACCCTTCCTCTCTTTTCTTCAAAGAATCCTTGTCCTTTGAGGTTTGTGTTCTAGTTTACAATTCTTTTTTTACTTGCAGTGTGTGCCTATTGTTATGCTAACTAATTGTATTTCTAGTTTGATGTGTGTATCATGTGGGTATGAATTAACTTGGTCGATTAAATACTTTCCATGAGTTAAAATTGTTGATTTTGTACCCAAATTGCTAAAAATTGATTGTGTGGGTTGTTAGTTGAAAATTTATTAATGAAGAGTACGAGATCTTGTATGAATTCTACTTGGATGAAGTCTAATTAGCCCAAAGTTGTCTAATTGTCTTGTATTTACCTAATGATAGATAGGGTGACATCTTTCTTAAGGGAAATCATCAATTTGGCAATACTTTTTTAAGTTTTGGGGAAGTCTGAGTATTCAGGGGTAAAATTGGAATATGGGTAGCATGATAATATGTTTGGAGGTTGGGTATTATTGCATTTTTGTGGTTGAATTTTGAAAAATTAGGTGTTGGGCTGAAATCACCTGTCCGGCAAGCTTGTCTTAGTATTCCAAGGTTATTAGGCGAATCACCGAGTAAGTCCCAAATTGCTTTTTGGTTGTGAATTTGTGATCGGGGTACAGTCACTTTCTGTGAGCTTGTCTTAGCTCGCTGAACCATCTCGATGAATCATTGATTTGGAGTTGAGATCGCCCTTTAAGCCTGTTTCTAAACTATTTGGCTGTCACATTCGACGAGCTTGTCTTAACTCACAGAACCATCATGGTGAATCTTCGAGTTAGAGTGACATCACCCTTCATGCCTGAGTGGAATTAATTTGATCTTATCAACCTTGGCGAGCTCATCTAAGCTCGCCTAACTTGTTAGACGAATCACCTACCTATTCAGTGAGTCACATGAAACTTGTTTCAACTGTTCTTCTTGTACAATTATTTTCAACTAACCTTCACTCGATATTTTCTTTGAAATGTTGTGCTTTACAGGAAAATTGCCAAAAATAAAGGTCAAGATACTACAAGGGCATCTCACTCTTATTCTGACTATCCTACTCCATCCCCAAATAAAAAGCAAAAGGGGTGGTCATCAATGAACCCTCAGGACAACAAGTCACTCATGCACTTCTAAGCATGTGAGTGAAAAGAAATGGAGGAAAGCTATTGAGGCTACTAGTACAGGGAAGAGGGTCTTGGTCGATGCGCCCACTTCTTCATCATCCAACCCTGAGGGTCCCCCACTAAACTTCACTTGGATTGATGATGAGGGTGACAATGCAGCGGGGAATACACCAGCACCTATGGTGGTAGAAAAGGTTATACTAAAGAAGATCAACGCAATCCACCTTAAGTTGGCACAAGACCCTAGTACCAATGATACCTCAAGGTTTCTTCCGATTATAGCTCCAAGGGCACTCAATAGACTAAAAGAAGCTGGGGAGTACACTATTCTAGAAGAGCGCAGATTATCGATAGATAGGGTCATGAATGACAACCCCACTATTTTGGACACGATAAAATTTCACAAGTTCGAGCAATTCACTAGAGCTCAATCACCATATGTCTCGGCATGGGTTTGGGAATTCTATGATGCCTATGCCAAGGCAAAGTCCAAGAAGAGGAAGGGTATGGTTTGGAAGCCCTTAAAAGAAGTCGATGTCGGGGGCAAGATGGTACAGTATGGCCGGGCAGCGATAAACGATGTTTTGGGTTTGGCTGGTAACAAAGTAGATCTTTACAAGCTTAGGATGAAACATAATCTTGATGAATTGAAATGATGATTGGCACCCTTAATTTTAGACATTACTCCCCTATGGTTGGCAGGCGGGGTTAAGATTGAGAAGAAGAACATAAACATAATGGCTCATTTTTGGCTTGGGTTCATTAGCAACAACCTCATGCCTTCACTGAACGAGTTGATCTTTTGGCACCCAAAGCCAGTCTTCGTGGGTACCATTATTGATGGGGAAGAGATACACGTGGGTCATATTAATAATGAAGAGATGCTCATGCGAGCTAGGCAAGAGCAGATGTCATTACCATTTCTTGTTCTGATCACTTAGCTATATGAGGCAGCTAGAGTCCCATCCCGAGAGAGGTCTGATGTTAGAGTGACCCCTATCTCATCCAATGATATTCAGAGGATCAAGGCCAGTTACCTAAGAGATGTGCGGCAAGAAGAAAGCTGCCACCACCTGATACCACACTGGTAGTGGATCCTACTACCTTAAGCTCAGACACTGCTACTCTCATTCCTACTGTGGAGCCCTCACGTATCCCTCACACTTCGTATGTGCCATCTAGATCTGTTGCACCCTCTACCGCTGCTGCATCTCCCCTTATATCCTGGCCTCCATTAACACAAGCCCTAATACATTAGACGAGCAACCTTGTCTATTCGGCAGATGTTAGGGCATCTCGCCATGAGATGGAGGTGCCTAAGATGATTACGGCGGCTATTGAAGCTGTCATGTTTCTCATGTGAGCTATGATTATGATCCATCGAGCAACGTTAGCTTCTTATGGTGATAGATTGGATAACTTTACAACTCTAGTGGAGGAGCATGAGAGATTTGAGGGAAATTCTATTTGGTTGACTGAGTTGAGGAGTGATATAGAAGCTTTGAGGGTAGACATGGACCACTTGAAGTCCACAGATATTTCTATATTGTGGGGTGAGGTTCCCCTACCTGAGATGCCCGTAGTTTTACCTCCAAATGACATGAGAGGAGATGGACCTTCCAGGATAGCTGAGCAGCCAGTTGTTGGTGAGTCTGAACAAATGGGTGATGAGGCCAAGGATGTGTCATCTACTAAGATTGACGAGGATGCGTTTGTAAGGGATGATGAGAAGGTGAGTGTAGTGTCCTTGGCCTAGTTATAGAGTATTGAGGAGTCGATAGTGCATGCCATGTTGGAGGGATCTTGTTTGAAGAATTCCACAATAGGCACTGTTGGATTCTGTCCTTGAGATTCCACTCTTCATCCTCCCAATGTGTCGAGCACTAATGCCCCGGTTGATGCTATACTACTGCCTCCTCCACCTAATGTGCCAAGTACTGATTCCCGAGGTGATGCTACTCTCTCAGGACCGCAGGATAAGAGTTCTTCACATGCATAGCTTGCCAGGGGGACTTTTTACCTATCTCACTCCAAGAATTATTATTTTTTAGCAATGAGGACACTGCTAGTTTCTTTTTGGCGGAGTAAGGGAACATGTGCCTATATTCTCCTTATTGATTGTATTTTGTTTATTTCAGTTGTATATTAATACTTTAGCGATTTGGTCTTATTACATTTGGTTGGTTTTGGTTTAATTTTCATCTCTCTATCAATTGCCCCGTGAATTTTTGAGTATTAAAATGATTGATGTTGATTGATGTTGCTTGTGTTTACATTGTTGATATTCGAGGATCGATTTTATCCAATATCGATATCTTAGATAGTGCTCTTGATGAGAAATTTGTTTTGTGTTCGTGTTGCAAGAGGAAACCAGTGTTGTTTTAATTTTGAATGATCTTATAAAATCTTGTGTTGACTAGTTGCGTATCGATGTGAGCATTGCAATGAACATCACACACAAGCTCTTTTATTTTGTAGAGTTGTGTAAGATGATTGTGTTTGAAGTGTTGTGTATAGTGAGATCCTACTTGAAAGCATATTTGTTGATTCCTAGAATTTACCTTGTTAGTCTAACTGTTTAGCCTTGGTGAATGCAATAGATGATCTTGGGCACAAATTTTGAGAGAGAACCCAAATATCCATACCTTTTGTGACTATCTTGTGAGGGTTCACAACCATCTTGGAACTATTTGAGCCTATAGCATTTCTTGTCAACCCCAGTGAAGCCTCTTGAACAAAATATGTCCCTTACTTCTCACCCATAAATCCTTTTCTAAGCATTGGTTTGTTTGAATAGCCAACTTAGGCCAAAAGACTAAATTGGGGGTGTGGAAAGGAAGGAGGAAAGAAAGCCAAGTGAAAAAGAAGAAAGAAAAGTGAGACTCAACTATGAAGTTTAGAGCAAAAAGAAGGAACCCCTCCTAATAAAGAGAATGAGCAAAAGCATGAAAATGGAATGAAAAAGAAAGTTTAGATGAAATAAAAGGGATTTCCAATAAATTAAATGAAAAATTGAGGATTGAGTCTCCAAATAAAAAGAACTTGAAAATAGGTTAAGAAGAGTGCAACAATGCTTTGAAAAGGTGAAGTCACTGAGTCATATTGACCATACCTTTACCCTCAGCCCCATTAAAAGCTTGAAAAGACCCTTGAGATCTTGCTTAAACTAGGTTGTGTGATGATTGGAAAATATGGGCAAACCTATGGGATGAAGCTTGCATTTATTTCTCTTTCAGAGAGAGTGAAAGTTGTATTAATTCCTAACTTCTTTGTTGATGTGCTTTGTGAGAAAATGTAATCATTTTTGTAGTGAGGGCGCTTGAATGTTTTTTTTGAAGCATGGTTTTGCATTATAAGGTAGCATTAGTTAGCAAGAGCTTTTATTGATACCGGCTAGTCATCATCTGAAGCTTCTTGAGCATGATTGAGATATTGTGTATAATTGTAGTAGTCTTGTGATGACACTTGCATGTTAACTCACACTGAGAACTACTGTAGACAACCTTGTTGAACTAAATTGTGTTCTTGATTTACTTGAGGACAAGCAAAAGTTTAAGTTGGAGGTGTTGATGAGTTTGAGATTTTGACTCATTTGAGGCCTTTTTAGTTCAACAAATAGTGTCCTCAATGCCTATTTATGTCCTTATTTGATGATATTTTATTTTATTGCTACTATGAAGAGATTATGTGATAAGGCAAGGATAAATGTAGGCAAAAGAGACCAAAATCATTGAAAAGAGTGTAAGCTCCCAACTATTGATCGCCTAGTAAAGTGGGCATATCACCCAATAGGTCTGGACCACGCCTAAAGTGACAGTATTCACTTCTAAAAACATTCAAGGCAGGTCAGCGAAGCAAAGTACAAACAGTGATTTGCGAAAGCAGTTGGGTGAAGTAAAAGTTCCATTGCCGAAACTGTCATGACCTAAAGTACCCCCTAGACGTGACATAGTGTATCAGACCCCGAAAGGCTCCATACAAGCTACTTAACATACATCATACAAGATATTGGTAGTTAAGAGTTCAAAAGACAATTTATGTCATCAAGAGTTGACAAAAGCGGCGGAAGTCTAGCATAGTCTCACACATCTAATACATCAATAGAATGAAATTTGGGATGTAACCCATACAAGTTCAAAAGTAAAATGACATAAAGCTATAAATGTGGCATTGTCCTCAAAGTATGAGGACTCACCAAGTCTTCTTCATCACAAGTACAATGACCTAGCCATAAATGGAGGGAGAAGAGTCATCACGCCCTACATTAGTGAGACAATGTAGGCAAGAGTAAGCGTTAGTACACGCAATGTACCAAATATGAAAACTATGCATAGAAAGTATAAAAGCATGCTGAAAAGGATATATACATAAGATGCAATGACCAAGTTAAATCATATGATGACATGATAGAAAACATGAGTGAAAAACCATGGTCGATGCAAATAAATCATCTTTAAACAACACATACTTGAAATTCCTTTTTAGGAAGTAACCTTAGTTCATTATGTGGGAAGTGAGTCATAACCGACATAGACCATGTGAGCTTTAACATGGAATCCGGTGTCTACCCCACACCAGAAAGAGGTGTCCGTACTTTCCAAGGTAAGAGCCATAAACTGCTAGCTTAAGTGGATCCACTAGCTAATATCTATCTACGACAACCTACGGCTCCGACCTATGGTCCATAGGTCAAACTACTGACCGTCCTGTCCAACCGTAGAAAGATTCAGAGACTATTAACTTTGGACCCCCAATGACAGTTACTATGTACGGTTTGTTGGTCCACTTATGGACCATACATACCAACCATAGATCCCAACTTTAACCCTCAAAATTTCACTGTCTAGGACAGACCTACGAGACCTATCTATGGTCCATAAAAGAAATGTCGGACCGTCCTGTTGAGTAGTAAGAAGGATTTTGAAACTTGTCATTTTTAAAATATTTTACTGGAAATCTAGAGTTCCCACCTACGGCTCATAAGTCAACCTACGATCCGTAGATGGCTTCCGTCAGTACTGGCATCAATTCTATAAAACCTAAATTTTTCCTTCTTTTCGAATTCGAGGTGTTACAATATCTTCCCTTGGGAACATTCATCCTCGAATGAGAATCAAGACATCATAAGGAGGGTAGAAACTAGATCTAACAGCCCAATCATGAATGCAATCACATAAACGAACATATCCGAGGAGGAAATATCAACTCCAAGCTAAAGCATGTTCAAAGCAGCATTTCATGAAGTCTATATGCAACTCATACTCAAATGCACGTAATCATGAAGAAATCAATCAAGTTAACTCATTTTCTTAAAATTTAAGCTTTTCATGAACATGCATAAATGAGGAATCATGGGCATATCTAAGACACATGAGACCAAAAGAGTGAACCATGAGGAACTAAATACCTCAAGCTAGGGTAGGAGTGGAGGGAAGGATATGAGGATAACGGGACATCATATCGGCCTCGGCCTTCCAAGTAGCACCCTCAACTAACTGATTCCTCCAAAGAACCTTTACAGAAGCGACTTCTTTATTTCTAAACTTACAAACTTGCCGGTCCAAAAATCTCAACCGGAACCTCTTCGTAAGAAAGACTCTCCTTTATACCAAAATTCTCCAATGGCACTATAGATGCCGGATCACCGACACATTTCTTCAATAAGGAGACATGGAAAACCGAATGAATTGATACTAAATCATTAGAAAATTCAAGTTCATAAGAAACTTTGCCAATATGTCTCAAAAAATCTGATATGGGCCTACATAACGGGGACTAAGCTTTCGTTTCTTTCCAAACCTTATCACACCCTTCATGGGTGAGATTTTAAAGTAAACCCAATTATTAACATCAAATTCTAGATCTCTTCTCCTAACATCAGCATAGGACTTTTGCCGACTTTGGGCAGTTTTCAACCCTTCTCTAATAAGCCGAACATTCTCCATAGTCTCATGACCCAATTCTGGACCTATCAAAGCAACTTCGCCAACTTCAAACCAACCTATAAGAGATCTACACCTCCTACCATAAAGAACTTCAAATGAAGCCATACCAATATTCGAATGATAGCGTTTATTATAAGCAAACTCAATCAAAGGCAAATGATCATCCCAATTGCCCTTGAAATCAATCACACAAACTCTCAACATATCTTTCAATGTTTTGATAGTACGTTCCGCTTGCCCATCGGTTTCAGGATGAAAGGCCGTGCTAAGCTTAACATGGGTACCAAGGCTCTTTTGGAAAAATATCCAAAATTGAGAAGTTAATTGTGTACCACGGTCGGATATAATGGATAGGGGCACTCCATGCAAACTAACCATCTCTCTTAGGTACAACTTGGCATAGTCTTCTACCGGATAAGAACCTTG
Organism: Solanum appendiculatum; assembly: GCA_018342035.1. Classification (NCBI taxonomy): domain Eukaryota; kingdom Viridiplantae; phylum Streptophyta; class Magnoliopsida; order Solanales; family Solanaceae; genus Solanum; species Solanum appendiculatum. The sequence goes on along the minus strand of JAGDQO010001247.1, from coordinate 207,088 downwards.
ACGGGAATGAAATGAGCCGATTTCGTCATACGATCCACAATAACTCAACGCGAGTCATGTTGTCACCGGGTGCATGGTAAACCAACAATGAATTCCATATTAAAATCTTCCTATTTCGAAGTAGGAATATTAATATCTTGTGATGAACCACCCAGCTTTTGGTGCTTAACTTTCACTTGTTGACAATTAGGACACTTAGCCACAAATTCTGCAATGTCCTTCTTCATCCCATTCCACCAATAGACCTCCTGCAAGTCACGTTACATATTGTTGGCTCCCGGGTGAATGGAATATCGAGAACTATGGGCTTCCGATAAAATATGCTCCCTCAAACTATCAACATTGGGAGCACACAAATGACGTTGATATCGAAGTACAACATCTCCCCCATGGGAGAAAGCCTTAACAGATTTTTTAAGCACCGCTTTCTTCAAATTTATAAAGATTGGATCAAGATCTTGCTTTGCTTTCACATCCGACACAAAGGACGATTCCGCACCATTATGAACAACAATGCCACCATTGGAATCAATCAACTGAACACCCAATCGGGCCAATCTATGGACATCTCGAACCAACTCCTTCTTATTATCCTCAACATGAGCAACACTATCCATGGATAACTGACTAAGGGCATCCACCACCACATTCACCTTGCCGGGGTGATAGAGAACACTCATGTCATAGTTCTTTAGTAACTCGAGCCACCTTCTTTGGTGAAGATTCAGATCCTTTCACTTGAACACATATTGCAAACGCTTATGGTCGGTGAAGACATCAACATGAACACCATACAAATAATACCTCCAAATCTTTAGAGCAAAAACAACCTCCGTTCGTTCTAAGTCATGAGTATGATAGTTCCTTTCATGAATCCTAAGATGCCTTGAAGCATAAGAAATGAATTTCCCATTCTGCATAAGAACACATCCTAACCAAATTCTGGAGGCATCACAATAAACCACAAATCCATCGGACCTTCCGGTAAAGTCAATATCAGAGCGGAGGTAAGTCTGTCTTTCAATTCTTGGAAAATCTTCTCATATGCTTCGAACCATACAAACTTAACTTACTTTTGGGTCAAAGTCGTCAATGGAGAGGCAATCGAAGAAAACCCTTCCACAAACCTTCTATAGTAACCAGTAAAACCCAAGAAACTTTGAATATCCGAAGGGGATAGAGGTCTAGGCCAATTCTTAGGATCTACCTCAATACCCTTGCCGAAAACAATGTGACCAACACGCGCCACAGATCTTAACAAAAACTCACATTTACTAAACTTTGCAAAGAGTTGTTGGTCCTTGAGGACTTGCAGCACAATCCTCAAATGATTGGTATGGTCATCTTAATTTCTTGAATAAATCAAAATATCATCGATGAACACAATAACAAATATGTCTAGGTATTGTCTAAACACCCTATTCATCAAATCCATAAATGCGGCAGAAGCATTTGTCAAACCAAATGACATTACTAAGAATTTATAATGACCATATCTAGTCCAAAAAGCTATCTTCGAAATGTCATCTTCCTTCACCCTCAATTGGTGATAGCCCGACCGGAGGTCAATCTTGGAGAAGTAACTCGCTCCTTCAAGTTGAAAAAACAAATCATATATCCTTGGGAGAGGATACTTATTCTTAATGGTAACTTTATTCAATTGCTGATAATCAATACACATACGGAATGAACCATCTTTCTTTCGAACAAACAAGACTGGAGCACCCCATAGGGAGATACTCGATTGGATGAAACCCTTACCAAACAAATCTTTCAATTGCTCTTTTAATTCCTTAGGTTCTGCTGGAGCCATTGGGTAAGGAGGAATAGAGATAGGTTGCGTATCTCGAAGAAGGTCAATACCAAAGTCTATTACCCTTTCGAGAGGAACACCTAGTAAATCATCGAGAAACACTTCCAGAAATTTAATAATAACGGGGACCTACCCAAAGATTGGGGTTTTGGAATCCACATCTCTAACCCGAACAAAGTGGTATATGCAACCCTTAGAAATCATCACTCTATCTTTGAGACAAAAAACAAACTGGCTCTTGAGCATAGAATTTCCCCCTTTCCAGTCTAGAATGGGTTCATTTGGAAATTTAAACTTGACTACTCGGGTTCTACAATCAATAGAAGCATAACATGAATGAAGCCAATCCATCCCAAGAATAACATCAAAGTCTAGCATTTCTAGCTCTACAAGATCAACAGGAATGAGTCTATGGGATAAGGGGACGGGGCAATTTCTGTAGACTCTCTTGGCCACAATAGATTCACCAATAGGATTAGAGATAGAAAATTGGTCTAATGACACATCCGAAAGAATATCAAACCTCATAGCCACATATGGCATCACAAAAGATAAGGTAGCACCGGGATCAAGCAAATCATAAACTTCAAGTTGAATGACTTTCAACATACCGGTAACCATATCGGGAGAACCCTCTTGCTCATGACGAGTTTAGAGTGCATAGAATATGTTTTGCTTCTGATTTCCACTAGAACATGATGGAGGATAAGGTTGAGCCCATCGACGGTCATCTCCTTCTTTCTTAGCAACGGAGGGACAATTCCTAATCTTATGATCCCTCTTGCCACAACAAAAACATGCATTGGAACCAACTAGGAATTTACCCTCATGCTTCTTTCCACATTTAGCACAAGTAGACAATGAAGACCCACTACCATATCCTCTTTGACGCTTAGGGTTTGGCACCCTTTCCTTATCGGGTTTTGAACGTTAAAAGTAACCATCCCCGATCTTAGCCCTCTTTGCCTCCCTAGACCTTTCCTTCAGTTTCTTCTCTTCTATTTGTTGAGCATACACCATTAGAAGAGAAATCTCCATATCATGGATAAGCATAGCGGTATGGCATTCCTTGACCACCATTTCAGACACTCCTGAAACAAACTTACTCATCCTTGCCCTAGGGTCGGCAACCATAGTAGGAGCATACCTAGGCAATTGTGTAAATTTCAAAGCATACTTTTTCACACTTATGTTTCCTTGACGAACGCTGAAACACTCAAGCACCCTTGCCTCCCTCATCTCAAGGGGAAAGAACCTATCAAGGAAAGCAACCTTAAACTTTTCCCAATCAAGAGGACCTGCATCAACCATCCTCTCACTCTTCTATTGATCAAACCACACTTGAGCCACACCTTAAAGTTGATAAGTAGCCAATTTCGCCTTCTCCACAGGCGTCACACCCATGATCATCAACATCTTATATACCTCATCAATGAATTCTTGAGGATCTTCCACAACCTTAGAACCATGAAACTCCAGAGGGTTCATTCTAGTGAAGTCCCTCACTCTAGATTCCGTCGTACCCACATTTGGGTTCACAGGGACCACAGCCTCCCTATTGGCTTGAGCCGTCACGACTTGGGCCAGCACTTGAAAATCATCTCTAAACTCTACATTAGTTACTTTCTCGGACAAAGGGTCGATCAAAACTTTAGGAGCTTCTTGTTCCACATTCTCTCTCGCATTCCTACTAGCATATGCCCTTCGAGTGGCCATATTCTTAAAAGCATTGGATAGGTATTAAGAAAGAGAGAGACATATAGAGTTAAACTCTATCGTGCGACTTTAGAGTGATAAAACAAGTGGAGTTTCCTAAACATCTTATAGCCCCTCATTCATAAGTGTGGCACGCTTCACACCCATGAACAAGACTCTACTCGACATGGCTTATGAGACATCCAAGGACCTTTCTAAAACCTTGTGCTCTGAATACCAAGTTTGTCACCTAGATGTGACATGGTGTATAAGACCCCGAAAGGACCCATACAAGCCAATTAGCATACATCATTCAAGATATTAGTAGTTAAAAGTTCAAAAGACAATTTATATCATCAAGAGTTGACAAAAGTAGCGGATGTCTAACATAGTCTCAAAGCCATCTAATACTTCAATAGAATGAAATTTGGCACGTAACACATACATGTTCAAAAGTAAAATGACATAAAGCTATAAATGTGGCATTATCCTCGAAGTAGGACTCACCAAGTCTTCTTAATCACAAGTACAACAATCTAGCCATGAATGAAGGCAGAAGAGTCGCCACACCCTACATTAGTGAAACAATGTAGGCAAGAGTATGCATTAGTACATGGAATGTACCAAGTATGATAACTATGCATATAAAGTATAAAATCATGCTAAAAAGGATATATACATAAGATGCAATGACCAAGTTAAATCATATGATGACATGATAGAAAACATGAGTTAAAAACCATGGTCAACGCAAGTAAATCATCTTTAAACAACACATACTTGAAATACCTTTTTAGGAAGTAACCTTAGATCATTATGTGGGAAGTGAGCCTTAACCGACATAGACCATGTGAGCTATTACATGGAATCCGTTATCTACCCCACACTGAAAAGAGGTGTCCTTACTTTCCAAGGTAAGAACCATAAACTTCTAGCTTAAGTGGATCCACTAGCTAATATCTATCTAAGACAACCTATGATGGCACATAGTTTATGGGACATGGGTAATCGCCACTTGTCCACTCGATGCTAAGCATAGTTCCCATGGATTAATCATAATTCATAACTTATATTATCATTAGTAGACATGGGTAATCGCCTCTTGTCTTATCATTAGGGGACTTGGGTAATCGCCGCTTGTCCTTTCATTCATGGAAGGCACATCAAATAGCCAATCCAAGATAAAGTTCATTAGAATAGCTCATTCGTTCTTGATTCAAGTTAAGTTGAGAAAGCCTTTCAACCCTATAAATCCTTCATGTGAGAAAATTCTTTCACAAATCATGTTTTGAGTATTATATGATAAATCCTTTCATATCAACAACAACATCAACAATGGTGCTCCACTCTTAAAGCAACCTTAAATAATCTTCAATTTCATAAAGGAACATGCATATCTTCATAAAATTCATCCTTTGATCATTCATTAACTTCTTCATGGGATCATAAATTAGAAATCATAAATCATACATGGGCTCATGTAATTTCATCTAGAAATCATTCAATTATCTCAATTCATGCATAAGGAGTAATAAATCATTCGATTAGATTATAATTGGAAAGAACCCATGAGATTGGAGAAAGCCCTAATTTCATTTGAAGATTTTAACTTGTGAAAATTGAAGAATTTAGGAACCCTATGGAGGAAAGGGCTCCATAGGTGAAAGCCATCATTCCTTGGAGTTCAAAGCCTACAATCAATGGAGAATTTGGACACTTGACTTGAATCCCTAGCCTTCTTCTTCAAGCTTTAGAGAGAGAAATATTTGGGGAAAATTTTGGAGGGATTTGGGGTATTTTGAAGAGTAATTACAATGGGTAAATTTTAGGCTTAGAAGACTTATATAGGATCTAGGATTAGGATTAAACCGACTTAGATTAGATATTAGTCAATTAGAGAAAAGACCAAAAAGCCCTTAAAAATAACTGATGGGCTCCGACGTACGGTTTTGACCTGCGGTCCATAGGTCAAACTACGGACCGTCATATCCAACCATAGAAAGATTCAAAGACTACTAACTTTGGACCCCTAACGACGGTTACTATGTACCGTCCGTTGGTCCACTTACGGATCGTACATACCAACTTTAGATCCCAACTTTAACCCTCAAAATTTCACTAAGTCTGGGAGAGACCTACGAGACCTATCTACGGTCCATAAAAGAAATGGCGGACCATCCTATTGAGTCATAGGAAGGATTCTGAAACTTGTCATTTTGAAAATATTTAACTGGCCATCTACAGTTCTAACATACAGCCCATAAGTCAACCTACGGTCCATAGATGGCTTCCGTCAGTACTTCATCAGTTCTGAAAAACCTGAAATTTAGGTGTTACAAAAAGTGATAGAATTCTGAGTTAAAATGAAGGTTAAAAGGGCAAATAAAGGTGGTAATCGATAATTCACTAAACGTGAATGGCAAACTCAGTTGAGTTTGTCAACTGAGGTTCAAACACCTGAAGCTTGAAGCCAACAAAGGTGAGCTAAAGAATATAACGGTGATCCGCTGATCAAGTAAGCGTGCTCGACTAATGTGGCCGATTAGGTTGCACATGGAATTTGAGATAAATTTTTTGGAAAATTATAAATAGCCCAAAGGAGAGATAGAGGGTAGTTTTTTGATATTGAGAAAATAGACTTTTGAATATTAACTTAGAATTTTACTTTTCTCTTAATTTTGGGGTTTTGAACAATCATGTAATTAACAATTGAGGGTTCAATTCAAAGTGGATATTGAAGATTATTGCTGATTATCAAAATGGCTAAAAGCATAATTGGTATAATTTCTTTCCCTTTTATGATGCTTGGCAAAAACCCCAATTCTAGGAGTGTGATTATGGAGTTAGGTGTTAACTAATTTTATTGGGCTTAATGTCTTGTTCTATTTTTCTGTTCTCTATTCATTGATTTGAGCTATTTAGCATGGGTTTAATATATGGGCTAAGGTTGAAAACTTTTTCCTAACTTAGATATTTTGTTTATGCTTGAAAGAGATTAATTGAAGTGGTAAATAACTTAATACTTGAAAATTGAATTTGATTGTTGTAGTTTGCTCGAAAGCGAAATTGTAGTTCCATTTCTAATTGCCAAATCTTCTCAAAAGAGAGATTTTTTTAAGGTTTTGGGTTGATTTGTAGTTTCACATAGAGGAGATCAAAAGGAGATTCTATGATATGATGCATTGAGATCGTAAGAAGATTTGTATCGTTGATGATTACCTAGCCTATCAATGATTATTACGCATTATTGAGCAAGCATTTGTACCCTAATTTAATGTTAATACCACCTCCCACACCCCTAGATCATCTCTTACTTGTTTAAATTCCTATTCTAAGTTGAATTGTGATAATTGATTACAAAACCCTTATATTAAATTTGGGGGAATCATCCACCCATTTGTCCTAATTGCTCCAATGAATTGGTTTGCATCTTAATATCGTAATTGCATTCTTCGATTTATATCACTCATTGTATGATTTGACCTCGACTCTTTTGTTGGGTATTATATTGCTATCGATCACTTACTCATATAATTTTTTTGTGAGTAGTTTGAGCGTTATCAATATGACATCTTGAGATCAAAAGAAAATTTGTGTCATTTATGATTACCCAGTCTATCCATGATTAACTAGTATTTTTGAGCAAGCACTTGCACCCCTATTTGACATTAATACTGACTTCCACACCCCTAGATCGTCTTTTACTAGTTTAAACCCTATTTTAGTTGAATTATGATAATTGATTTCAAATTCTTATTTTAAATTTGGTGCAGTCATCCACCCATTTGTCATAATTGCTACAATGAATTAGTTTGCATTTTAATTTACTTATTGAATTCTTCGATTTAGATTACTCCCTCTGGGATTCGACCCAAACTCTATTGTTGGGTATTTATATTGCCAGGAATCACTTACTCATTTTAATTATTTATGTGAGTTATTTGAGCATTATCAAAAATGGTGCCATTGCCGGGGAGGGCTGGCTAATAATTCAGTTTGTAAAATTAATTTGTGAAATTATTTGTTTGTAGTAGAATACATTTATTTTTGTTGTAGTTGTTGTGTCCCATTTGCAGGTGAAAATATGAGTGTAGATGGAAGTGACGATGCTAGTCACTATGGAAAAAACAATAACATTGGAGATATAGATGACATGAATTTCAATGTCATCAAGAGTATTGGATCAATTCAATTACCCCCTACTCTGAAAAATGATACATTCAATGTGACCGAACCAATGTTGTTGCTGGTCCAACTGAGAGGGATGTTTGGAGGTCTTTCTCTTGAAGACCCCTATGACCATCTCCAAAAGTTTATGAATATTTGTGTACCTTTCACTTTTGAAAGCATCACGCAAGAGCCCATACGTTTGAGGATGTTTCCTTTATCTTTAATGGGAGAAGCAACCAAGTGGTTATCCAAACTACCGCAAGATTTCATAACTTCATGAGAGGAACTAATGGAGGCGTTCCTTTGAAGATTTGGCCCTCCTTCGAAGATGGTGAAACTGAGAGACGGCATCCAAAATTTCAAGAGAATAAATGGTGAACCCATTCATGAAACACGGTTGTGTTTTCAAAGGCTAATGCTGCAGTGCCCAAATCATGGTATTCCAAATAGGTTGTTGTTGCAATATATTTATTGAAGTCTTGATACAGTGAACAAAGGGTTGTCTTACCAACTCATTCAACGGGTAATAGTGTGGCAACCATTTGAAGTGGCTTCAAAGCTACTAGATGAAATGACTAAAATTAACCGAGCTTGGCACACTATAGAAGATCAAGTGTCTCCTCTAAATTTGGGTATGACCAAAGAGTTACAGGAGAAGAACCAAGAACGCGATGAGAACATAGCTAAGATGATGATTCAACTTGACGTGTTGTCAAAGCATGTTATGGGAGATGGTATTAAATCTATAAATGCGGTTGTTATGAATTGAGGGTTGGGTCAAGGGAATGCTAAGTTTGGGAGCATATACAATGAGAACATTCAATCGAGAAGCAGCCGAATGGGGGGTTTTTCTCTAAGTCATCCAAGGCTAAATGAGAATCACGGTTGGAACAGAAGTAGTGATGGAAGTTGGGAAAATTTTGATTGCTATGATAGAGGCAAAACTTGGGAAGGAAGTGAGTGTGATAAGGAAAGAGATGTGTCATTTGACGACTTAACCAAAACAAAGAGACAACAAACCAATCAAGATAGTATTCAAACCGAGGATTTGCGAGCCAAGATTCTTGATAAGGTGGAGGTGTTCGATATCATATTTCAAGAGATAAGGAGTGATTTCTCATTGTTGACAAATATGGTAACTTCCTATTTGTCATCAATTAAGCAACTTGAAGAGAAGATGGGCCATCTTGCCGCTATTGTGTATTCAAGTTCGAAAGAAGTATTGGCTCATCATGTGACTATTGATTCAAAGATTGATACCCAAGTGTCGGCCATAGTGACTGGGAGTGGCAAAGTGTTGCTCAATGAGCTGGTGATTGACAAACATGGCGACAAGAATGTGGTTGTCAGTAATGAACCACCAAAAAAAATGGACGAACCATCAATGGGGGATATTGAAAAAGATCCAAAAGAGAATGATACAGATGGTAATGTAATAGCCCCAACTGCTCAAACCCCAATCAAAATAAATCCTCCTTTTTCTCAATGATTTAGGAAGAAAGACAATAATGTAAAGTTTTAAAAGTTCTTGGGGGTAGTCAAGGATTTGTCAGTAAATATCCCTTTGGTGGATGTGTTGCTTGAAATGCCCGTTTATGCAAAGTGTATGAAGGAGATGGTCATAAAGAAGCAATTGATAGAATGTGAAACTATTGAAATCCCTCAAACTTGTAGTGCTATCATGATCAATAATACGATCGTGAAGGATTATCCGGGGGCTTTTACTATACCATGCACCACTGGAGTGCATCAATTTGCCAAGGATTTGTGTGACCTTAGAGCAAGCATCAATTTAATTCCCTTGAAGGTGTTCAATAAACTTTGGCTCAAGGAACCAAAGCCAACTAATTCGAGGCCATTGATGGTAGACCAGTCAATCGAAAGGTCGACAGGGGTGGTGTATGATGCCCTAGTGAGGGTAGACAAATTTGTATTCCCAGCAAATTTTATGGTATGGGATTGTGAAATTGATGTATAAACCCCTATTATACTTGGTAGGCCATTCTTGGCCACTGGAAAGGCTTTAATTAATGTCGAAGGGGGAGAGTTGAAATTCCGAGTAAATGAAGAAGAAGTCAATTTCAACATTTGCAAGTCTATAAAGTACCCAAGTGACATGCATGTGGTCTCTCAGTTAGACCAAATTGATGAAGCAGTAGCAAGTATTGGTGAAGCGGCTTATAGTGGAGAATCATTGGTTATGGTATTGCTTAAATATGATGAAGAAGAAATAAGTGTCTATGATGAGGTAGTTTCTGCCCTTGTCAATTTGGGGTCCTTCACATCTAATCCAAAGAAGCTAGACATAAATTTGTCTAATCTAGAAGCACCACCAGCCAAACCATCAATATTAGAACCTCTAAAATTGTAGTTGAAAGTCCTTCTTCCACAGCTTCGATACATCTTTTTGGGGGCTGAGAATAGATTGTCGGTGATAATTGAGAATGACTTAGAAGAATGGCAAGTGGATGCATTGATAAGAGTTTTGAAGAAACACATTAGAGTTTTGGGTTGGTCTGTTGCAGATATAATGGGGATCTCTCTGGGTGTTTGTACTCATAAAATTCATTTGACCGAGAGTTGTAAGCCAAGCATAGAGCACCAACTGAGATTAAATCCTCTGATGCAGGAAGTAGTGAAGAAAGAAATCATAAAGTGGCTGATGTGGGTATGATCTTTCCCATTGCAAATAGCCAATGGGTAAGTCCAGTTCAATGTGTCCCCAAAAAGGGAGGAATGATAGTAATTACAAATGAGAAAGATAAACTTGTGGCTACTAACTAGTGACTGTGGAGAATGTGCATGGATTACCGAAAGCAAAATTCATGGACTGAGAAAGACCATTTCCCTATGCCCTTCATCGACCAAATGCTTGATCGCCTTGCGGGAAAAGGGTGGTATTGCATCTTAGATGGTTATTCGGGCTACAATCAAATCTCTATAGCACCGAAAGACCAATAAGAGACCATATTCACTTGTCCTTATGGGACATTTGCTTTCAAGAAGATGCCCTTTGGGTTGTGCAATGCACCGGCCACATTCCAAAGGTGCATGCTGTCTATATTTGCTGATATGGTGGAGAAGTATATGAAAGTTTTAATGGATGATTTCTCCATTGTGGGAGACTCATTTGAAGAATGCTTGAACCATTTGGGGAGACTATTGCAATGATGTGTTGATTTAAATTTGGTTCTCAATTGGGAAAAATGTCACTTCATGGTGAAGGAAGGGATTGACCTTTGCCATAAAATTTCCAGAAAAGGGATAGAGATAGACCAAACTAAAAATTGATGTTATTGCTAAGCTGCCTCCTCCTGTTTCGGTGAAAGGTGTGAGGCATTTCCTAGGTCATGCCAGATTCTACCGGTAATTTATAAAAAATTTCTCCAAGGTGGTTGTTCCTTTGTGTCAGTTGCTTGAAAAAAATTGTTTTTTATTTTGATGCCAATTGTATGAAAGCCTTTATGAGTTTGAAAGACAAACTTGTTTCAACCCTTATTATCATTGCGCCTGATTTGAGCCTTCCTTTTTAAATGATCATTGATGCAAATGGGATAGCACTTTGTGCTGCTCTTGGGTAGCGCAAGAACAAATTTTTCCATCCAATTTATTATGCTAGCAAAATGCTGAATTATGCTCAAAAGAATTATACAGAAACTGAGTAGGAATTTCTAGCCGTTGTGTATGGTTTTGAAAAGTTTAGAGCGCATTTGCAGGGTACTAAGGTGGTATTGCATACTAATCACACAGCCCTCATGTATTTGGTGACAAAGAAGAAAGCCAAGCCTAGACTAATTCGATGGGTGCTTCTTCTCCAAGAGTTTGACTTTGAAGTGAAAGATAAGAAAGGCTGCGAGAACCAAGTGGCTGATCAATTATCAAGGCTTGAGTCAAAATGTAACACCTAAGAATTTGGAAAAGAAAGGGAAGAAGTTTTTTGGGTTGCAGGATGTATCTACGATTCCCACTTACAAACTGTAGAAGCTTTTACGGGCCTTAGACGACAACCGAAGGAAGGAGGAAAATAAACTTTTCAAAACAAGTCTCAGTATTCTTTGTACGGTTCACCAGGATGGCCTATCACCCAATGTACGAGTCGTTGATCTTTCCTGTAGATCACTTCTAGACATAATGAAATTTTAAGGCCTACACTCCCTCCTCCCGCCGTCGAGACATCAGATATACCTGCATCCTCGACCTCTAATGCTCCTACTCCTACCCCTGTTCCTGCCTCCCATCCCCCTTTGACCCAGACCATGCTTTACAAAATGGGTCACCTTGCCCACTTGGCCGATGTACGGGCTTCTCGGGTTGAGGCCATTTTGGAAAGATCAATCATAGGCTCAAGCTAGGACCTCTCCATCATCCGTCTCTTAAAAGCATCAATGCGACGGTTTACTGCCGGTATCATAGTTTTCACCATCCGCTCTATCCTTGCCTGAGACTCCTCCACTGATTTCTACATCCAAGGCCTTATATGCTGTAACAGGGCCGCCATTTGAGCCTCTAACCTGCTGACTCTAGTAATCGGAAGCAAGGCCAACCCTGTAGAAGTGGGAGCACGAGGTGTACTTGCGGTAGAACTTGAAGGTGCGGACGGGGGAATAGACCCCTGGGGCTTCGTAGTAGGAGCTAGAAAAGTATATGCATCAGCCTGCTCGGGGCTAATGCCTCACCCATGGGCAGTAAATCAATCTGAATACCCCTGCATGGTGTGGCGGGGTTAGTGTCATCTCTGATAAGATAAATACCCACGGTCTTAGTCACCTCTATTTAAGAATCTCAAAAATATACCAGTACGATCGCCTTACGACTTAGCGTGAAGATAAGACATGGGAAAGGCAAAGTAGTCGTCTTGCAGAATAATCACTTGAGCAAAGTCAATCTCGTGCCCCGCCATCAAGCATTCTACCTTGACCACTCTGTCCCATATCAATTGATTGTCCGCCATCGTAGGGGACAACCTGGTACAGACTATAGACCACCAAAACTTTGCTGTGAAGTTCAACGTGGCCTTCTTGATTGAAAGGGTCATATCTATGACTCACTCAGCATGGACCACCTAGTCTGCGATATAGTTTACCACCTATTTAAGGAGTGACTCCCTCTACTCCATATTCTGCATCGCTCCTCTGTTGCTCACCATCTGCATCTTGTAGTCAAACTCAGCCGTACTGATTGGCTGAGTATGAGAGGGGCCGTAAATAAAATGACGGAGTGTGGCCTCAGATATGTCAATGGGAACATCCCGTAAGAGAGTAGAGAGGAGCGAGGGCTGCTCCAATGCCTTTTCCCTCCGAGGTAGGTTCTGTTGGACCGTGGTTGTATATGATGCGTAAAACTCATGTACCATGATTGGACTATATTTATTCAGCTTCTCAGCCATCCAACCACATCTGTGTCGATTGTAATACCCCGGATTCAAAAAGAGTAAATATTTCAATTTTTGGAAATTTTGTGACCTACTACTTGACCTACTAATCGTTGGTGGACTTACCAACAGTAGGTCAAGTGAGTAGGAACCATTGGTAAGGCCGCCTAAGGGAAGAAGTTGGAAAAAAATTCTAAGGAGTGACGTACTACATGACTTACCAATTGTTGTTTGACTTACTAATCGTAGGTCAAGAGGGGGGGAGGTCGTTGATGCTACTGGTTTGGGGGAGGAATTATTTTAATTTTTGGGGCTAAGGTAGTGTGACCTACGGTTGGACACCTACGGGCAGTAGGTTGACCTACTAACCGTAGGTCATGTAGTAAGTGGGTCGTTGGTTGAGTTTTAAAGACGGATCGTTTGGTCTTTTCACCTAATGGCCTATTTACTAATCTAGGTCGGTTTATAACTTCTCCTAACACTATATAAAGTTTTTTAATCCTAAAATCTACCCTTTCCAATCACTTTACAAGATTCCCCAAACTCTCCTCTCTCAAATATTCTCTCTCTAGAGGTTAGAAGAAGAAGAGGGCAAGCTAAGGTTCAAGAAATCAAGCTTTTCTTCATCAATTGCTTAAGAAATCAAGACTCTAAGGTATGATAGTGTTCATCCATGGAGCCCTTTCCTCCATGGAATCCCTAAAATCTCAAATTTTCAAAGTAACAAATCTCCAATTTGATTTAAGGATTTTCTTCTATGATGTGGGTTCCTTCAATTATGATCAAATTACTTTCAATTATGATTTTCTAAGTATGAATTGAGTTGAATTACATGTTTTCAGATGAATCCACATGAACCCACAAGAATTCCCCTTATTTTGATATTTATGCATTGATGATGGGTTGAATTATGAAGAAGATAGAATTTATAAAGTTTATGTGAACTCATGCATGTTTTTATGATTTTAAAAGCTATTATTCATGCTGATAAATGGGTTTTATGAAGTATGCATCTTCAATTATCGAAATTATGATGATTTATGAATTACTTTAAGATTGAAGGTTAATTGAAGATTTTGTTGAGTTGTGAAAGGTTTTCTCACATGTTACTCAATCTATGAATGTGCAAGGATTTTTCTCACATATAAGGATTCATAACTTGTTGAACGTTTTTCTCAACTAAAACTTGAATCTAAGGTTAAGGAGGTATCCTAATGATAAGATAAGAGAAGACCCCCCCCCTATGTCTTCTAATGATATGAAAAGTTAAGACTATGACTAATCCGTGGGAATTATGCTTAGCACCGAGTGGATATTGAGATGAAAGCTCTCCCGCTAGTAGAGGCCGGGTTTCTAGTGAAAGCTTTCCCATTAGTAGAGGCCGGGTTTTCTAACTGGAGGCTCTCCCGTTAGTAGAGGCCAAGTCTCCAAAAGCAATCTCTTTATCCCATAACTATGTGCCACCATAGGATTATTGTGTTTAAGTAGACATTAGCTAGTGGATCCACGTAAGCTAGAAGTTAAGGTCTTACCTTGGCAGGTAAGGCAACCCTTTTTCAGTGTAGGGAGAACACCGAATTCCATGTTATAGCTCACATGGTCTATGTCGGTTAAGGCTCACTTCCCACAACAATGAATTAAAGTCACCTTCCAAAGTATTTCACAAGTGTTTTATTTATGTTTACTTTGCATAGACTATGATTTACGACTCATGTTTTCTAACCTTTATCATGTTTAGCTTGGTCATTGCATGTCATGAAAATGTCCCATTTTAGCACGCTTTAAATGATTTTGTGCATTGCTATCATACTTGGTACTTGATTGTACTGACGCTACTCTTGCCAACATTGACTTGTTAATGTAGGGCTCGGTGATTCTCCATATATTCGTGGCTAGAGTTTAGTAGAAGAATTGTTGAAGACTTGATGAGTCCTCATCTATTGAAGGACATAGCCTAGTTGTTATTACTTTTATGTTCTTTCATTTTGGCATTGTATTTGGTTATGTCCCAAACTTTATTTCTCTTTCTTATGGTAGATTGGCTTTGAGACACGAGATGTAGACTTTAACTATTTTTCATAAAAGCTTTGATATCAAATTGTCTTTTGAAGTCTTAAATCTCTATGATCTTGTATGTATGTATGTTAAGTGGAATGTATGAGGCCTTACAGGGTCTTGTACGCCATGTCACATCTAGGGGGTACCTTTGGTCATGACATCGATTGAAAAGATCAAGGATATACGAAACGGTGTAGAGGCTAACCGTAAGTACTCGTCGTTCCTCCTCAATTTGCCGGGTGTATTTATGTTGGGCATTCTTGTGGATGGCGTCGTTATAAATTTAAAACATGCCTGGTACACACCATAAGTTGGGCTCGCCTGCAACCCTAATAGGTTGTTCCACTATGGGCTCAGTGTCACCCGAAGTAGAACCAAAAGCTGTCACGAGCCAAGGTACCCCCTAGATGTGACATGGCGTACAAGACCCCGAGAGGCCTCATACAAGCCCTTAGCATACATTACATTCAAGATAATAGAGAATAAAAGTTTGGAAGAGAATTTCATATCAAAGCTTTTAAAAGAAACAACGGAAGTCTACAACTCATGTCTCAAAGCCAATCTATCATAGAAAGTAAAGTTGGGACGTAACCCAATACAATTTAAAACTGAAAAGAAATGACATGAAAATAAGAACAACTAGGCTTTGTCCTCGGATGGATGAGGACTCACCGAGTCTTCTATCTACTCTCTGATCAAGCTCTAGCAATGAGTGGAAGCTGAATCGCCACGTCTTACACCAAAGAAGTTAAAGTAGGCAAGAGTATGCGTTAGCACAATTAAGTACTAAGTATGATATCAATGCACATAAACACATAAGTCATTCTAGAGAGAGAGACATAATCATGACATGCGATGGCCAAGCTAAAAACATGATAAACATGAGAAACATGAAATATAAAGCATATATCAAGGTCAAAGCAAGCTAAATCATCTTTCTTCTTTTCTTTGCTTTATTATGAGAACACTTGTTCATTAAATTGTGGGGAAAAGCCTTTACCGATATGTAAGACCATGTGAGCTATCAACACGGAATCCGGTGTCTATCCCACACCGAAAAGGGGTGTCCTACTTTCAAAGGTAAGACCATGAACTTCTTAGCTTATGTGGATCCACTAGATAAAGTCTACTTGAAGACAACATCCTATGGTGGCAACATATTTTATGGGATAGAGATTGCTTTAGGAGACTTGGCCTCAAATACTGGGAGAGCTCCATCTAGAAAACTCGGCCTCTACTAACAGGAGAGCTTTCACTAGAAGACTCGGCCTATAATAACGGGAGGGCTTCCATCTCAATGTCCACTCGGTGCTAAGCATAATTCCCACGGATTAGTCATTAACATATGTACATCATCAAACATGAAAGGTACAACTAGGGTTACCAATTCAAGCCAAAATCATGCTTATAGATATTCATCTTTCATGGACCTTGTCCAAGCTTACATCATCAGAGTAGCTCCTTAAGAACATGGGTAATCGCCTCTTTGTTCTTCTCTTATCATAATGGGAGAATTACGTGAGAAAACCTTTCACTACTTAACCATAGCATCATCATATCATAACTTTGGAACTTTACTTTCAAAGCACCCTTAATTCATCATGCTCATATTTCATAGTTCATATGGGTTCATGCAAGTTCAACTCATATCATGAAATTCAATGCAAGCTCATGCTTAAAAAGCCATAATTAATACAATTTACCCATACTTGAAGGAACAAACATATTAGAGGAAAATCATGCTTTTGACTTGATCGTGCTAAACTCATAAGATTATCCTCAATTTATTCATAATTCATGCTTGGTTTCATAGAGAATTCATAAACTTCATCAAATCATAACTCAACCCAACAATCAAAGCATAGATTATCAAATTGGAGAGAATTAGCTTGGGATCATGGAGGTTCATGCAATCTTTACATCAAATCATGTAATTCACGCTAATTCATGCACTAAGTTACTTTATCACGCTAAATCGTGCACTAGGAATCATAAAATTAATAATTGGAATCATAATTGAAGAACCCACAATGATTGATCAAAACCCTAATTCAATTGGGTTAGAGTAAACCTTTCAAAATCATGAAGAAGAGAAAGGGCCCATTGGAGGAGAAGACTCCTAATGGTAAACACTATCATACTTCAAAGAAATCCATAAGAAATTGGAGATGATTGAAGGTCTTCAATGGGGGATTCAAGCTTCTTCTTCTTCCTTGAAAGTTGAGAGAGTTTGGTTTTTAGAGAGAGAAATATTTGAGAGATGAGAGTTTTGGAATGAATTAGAATGAAAGGAATTAGGCTTAGAAAGTATTAATAGGTCTAAAATTAAGGGTATAACAGAGTTAGCTTAATAGGTAAACAATTAAGTAAAAAGACCAAAAAGCCCTTAATTAAAAACTGTCGGGGCCAATCGACGGACAGGATCTACTGTCCGTACATCAATTGACGGACCGTCCTGCTCTTCCGTCAATTGATTCAGAAAATTCATTTTTGGGCTGAAAATTTTGCTATATCTGGAAGGCATCTACGGAACCCATCTACGACCCGTCAACTGGACTACGAACCGTCCTGCTATTCCGTAGGTCAAAGTTCAGAAACTTGCAAATCCTGAAATTTCATAGTGCCATTGACGGTTCCCACCTATGGCCTGTCAATCCATCTACGACCCGTAGGTGGCCTCCGTAGGGCACTGTCTTTAGGTGAGTTCTGCATTTTAAAATCCTTTGGAAGCTTGGGGTGTTACAATATCTCCCCCTTGGGAACATTCTTCCTCGAATGAGAATCTAGACACCTTGAGAAGGGTAATAGACACGGACTAACAACCCAACCTAGAATGCAATCACATAAGTGCACATATCCGAGGAGGAAACATCAACTCCAAGCTAAAGCACGATCAACACATCATATCATGAAGACTTTATGCAACTCATACTCAAATGCACATAATCATATAAGACTCTTCATGAACATACATGATCAAGTAATCATGGAAATCAACGATGACACATGAGACCAAAAGAATGAACCATGAGGATCAAGATACCTCAAGCTAGAGTAGGATCGAAAGGAAAGAGATGAGGATATCAGGACATCATATTGGCCTCGGCCTCCCAAGTAGCACCCTCAACCAATTGATTCCTCCATAGAACTTTCACAGAAGCAACTTCCATATTCCTTTACTTCAAGACTTACCGGCCTAAAATCTTAACCAGAACCTCTTCATAAGAAGGACTATCCTTTATGCAAAGATTCTCTAATTGCACTATAGTGGTCGGATCACCAACACACTTCTTCAATAATGAGACATGGAAAACCGGATGCACAGATGCCAAATCATTAGGCAAGTCAAGCTCATAAGCAACCTTACCAATACGTCTCAAAATCTGATATGGGCCAACATAACGGGGACTAAGCTGCCCTTTCTTCCCAAATCTCATTGCACCCTTCATGGGTGAGATTTTCAAGTAAACCCAATCATCCACATCGAATTCTAATTCTCTTCTTCTAACATCGACATAGAACTTTTGTCGACTTTGAGCCGTTTTCAACCTTTCCTTAATAACCCGAACTTTCTCCATAGCCTCATGCACCAACTCCGGGCCTATCAAAGCAACTTCACAAACCTCAAACCAACCTATAAGAGATCTACACCTCCTACAATAGAGAGCCTCAAATTGAGCCATACCAATACTAGAATGGTAGCTATTATTATAAGCGAACTCAATCAAAGGCAAGTGATCATCCCAAGTAACCATGAAATAGATTACACAAGCTCTCAACATGTCTCCCAAGGTTTGAATACTATGCTCTGCTTGCCCATCGGTTTGGGGATGAAAGGTCGTACTAAGCTTAACATGAGTACCAAGGCCTTTTTGAAACGACTTCCAAAATTGAGAAGTAAATTTTGCACCACGATCGGAGATAATGGATAAAGGCACTCCATGCAGCCTAACCATCTCCCTCAAATACAACTTAGCATAGTCCACCGCCGAATAAGAAGTCTTGATGGGAATGAAATGGGCAGACTTTCTCATTCTATCAAAAACAACCCAAATCTAATCATATTGTCGCGTCGTGCGAGGCAAATCCACAATAAAATCCATATTCACATCTTCCCACTTCCAAGAAGGAATACTATATCTTGGGTCAAACCTCTCGGCCTTTGACGCTCAGCTTTCACTTGTTGGCAATTAGGACACTTAGCAATAAATTCCGCAATATCTTTCTTCATTCCATTCCACCAATAAATTTCTCACAAATCATGGTACATTTTGGTAGCTCCTGGGTGGATGGAATATCGAGAACTATGGGCTTTCGATAAAATTTGCTCTCTTAAGCTCTCTACATTGGGAACACAGAAACGACCTTGATATCGAAGCACACCATCTCCCCCTTGGGAGAACACCTCTATGGACTTCTTCAGTACCACTTCCTTTGGTTCAACCAAGTTAGGATCAAGACATTGCTTGGCTTTCACATCATGCACAAAAGAGGATTCAGAACCCTTGTGAACCGTAACACCACCTTTAGTAGAATCAACCAATCTAACACCTAAATGGGCCAATCTATGGATATCGTGAACCAACTCTTTCTTACCATCCTCAGCATGAGCAACACTGCCCATAGATAATCGACTAAGGGCATCTACCACCACGTTAGCCTTACCGGGGTGATAGAGAACACTCATATCATAGTCCTTTAACAACTCGAGCCACCTTCTTTAGCGGAGATTCAAATCTTTCTATTTAAACACATATTGCAAACTCTAATGGTCGGTGAATACATCTATATGTACCCCATACAAATAATGTCGCCATATTTTCAAAGCAAACAAACTGCCGCTAATTCCAAGTCATGAGTAGGATCGTTCTTTTCGTGCACCTTGAGTTGTCTTGAAGCATAAGCAATGACTTTCCCATTTTGCATAAGAACACATCCTAGCCCAATTCTTGAGGCATCACAATAAACCATAAATCCATAAGATCCTTCCTGTAGAGTCAATATCGGAGCCGAAGTAAGTCGATCCTTCAATTCTTGAAAACTCTTCTCACATGCCTCGGGCCATGCAAATTTAACCTTCTTTTGAGTCAAAGCCGTCAATGGAGAAGCAATGGATGAAAACCCTTCAACAAACCTCCTATAATAACCGGCTAAGCCCAAGAAACTACGGATGTCAGAAGGTGATTAAGGTCTGGGCCAATTCTTAACCGCTTCCATCTTCTTAGGATCTACCTCAATTCCCTTACCGGAAACAATGTGACCAAGAAAAGCCACGGACCTTAACCAAAACTCACATTTACTAAACTTCGCAAAGAGTTGTTGGTCCTTGAGGACTTGCAACACAATCCTCAAATGATTAACATGTTCACCCTCATTCTTTGAGTAGACCAAAATGTCGTCAATAAACACAATCACAAACATGTCAAGGTATTGCTTAAACACTCTATTTATCAAGTCCATAAATGCGGCCGGAGCATTTGTCAACCCAAACTACATTACCAAGAACTCGTAGCGACCATACCTAGTCCGGAAAGCCATTTTCAGAATATCATCTTCTTTCACCCTTAATTGTTAATAGCCCGAACGAAGGTTGATCATAGAGAAATAACTAGCCCTTTAAAGTTGATCAAACAAGTAATCTATCCTTGCTAGATGATACTTATTCTTAATGGTAACCTTGTTCAATTGGCGATAGTCGATACACATATGGAGTGAACCATCTTTCTTCCTTACACACAAGATCGGAGCACCCCATGGAGAAATACTTAGCCAGATGAAACCCTTATCCAAAAAGTCTTTCAACTGCTCTTTTAGTTCCTTAAGTTCTGTCGGAGCCATTCTACAAGGAGGAATAGAAATAGGTTGCGTATCTGGGAGAAGGTCAATACCGAAGTCTATTTCCCTTTCGGGAAAAGTACCGGGCAAGTCGTCGGGAAACACTTGCGGAAACTCATTAACAACAGGGACCGACTCAAGAGTAGGGGTCTCAGAATCTATATCCCTCACCTTAACAAGATGGTAAAAGCAACCCTTTGAGATCATCTTTCTAGCTTTTAGATAATAAACAAATTGACCTCGAAACAGAGAATTTCCCCCCTTCCACTTTGGGATAGGCTTATTTAGAAACTGAAACATGACCATTCGGGTCCTACAATCAATAGATGCATAACAAGCATGCAACCAATCCATCCCAAGAATATCATCAAAATCTAGCATATCAAGCTCTACAAGATCAACAAGAGTGACTCTATGGGATAAGGAGACGGGACAATCTCTATAAACTCTCTTAGCCATGATAGATTCTCCAATTGGAGTAGAAACACAAAAAGGGTCTAGCAACACATTCGGAACAACATCAAACCTCATAGCCACATATGGCGTCACAAAAGAGAAGGTAGCACCGGGATCAAGCAAAGCATAAACATCAAAATGGAAAACTCTTAACATACCAGTAACCACATCGGAAGAGCTCTCTTGCTCATGACGAGCCTGAAGTGCATAAAATCATTTTTATTTCTGAGCATTCGAACCCGATCCTCTAGGTGGAGCTTGCTTATTCTCTCTTCCCTTGGTCATCAGAGATGGGCAATCCCTCATCTTGTGACCACTCTTTCCACAATTATAACAACCATCCGTACTGGTTAGACATCTACCCTCATTCATTTTCCCACACTTTGCACTAGGAGCCAATAAAGAACCACCATTATTCCCTCCCTGAGACTTGGGGTTAGACACCCCATCATTGTTGAACTTTGGAGGAGCATTGGATGGGACTTGGCGGGAGAACCTTTGCAGAAATCTAGGATGACCATGTCCATCGGACCTTAAATGCGAAGAGTTACCATCTCCGGTCCTAGCCCTCTTGGTCTCCCTACACCTTTCCTTAAGCTTTTCTTCTTCAATTTATTCAGCATAATCCATGAGGCTAGAAATATCCATTTCATGCACAAGCATGGCGGTGCGGCACTCTTTCGCCAACATATCAGACACTCCCGACATAAATTTACTCATTCTTGCCCTTGGGTCGGCAACTATGGACGGAGCATATCTAGCCAATTGTGTGACCTTCAATGCATACTCTTTCACACTCATATTTTCTTTTCGAAGGTTGATAAACTCAAGAACCTTAGTCTCTCTCTTCTCAAGAGGG
Organism: Solanum appendiculatum; assembly: GCA_018342035.1. Taxonomy (NCBI): domain Eukaryota; kingdom Viridiplantae; phylum Streptophyta; class Magnoliopsida; order Solanales; family Solanaceae; genus Solanum; species Solanum appendiculatum. Next base: position 184,831 of record JAGDQO010001247.1, on the reverse strand, counting down.
AAGAACCTATCAAGGAAAGCAACCTTGAATTTCTCAATATCAAGAGGACCCTTATTAACTGCCCTCTCACTCTTCCATTGATTGAACCAAATTTGGGCAACACCCTTGAGTTGATAAGCGGCAAACTCCGCCTTTTCTTCCGGCGTCACACCCATGATCAACAACACCTTGTACACTTCATTAATAAATTCTTGAGGATCTTCCTCAACCTTAGAGCCATGGAATTTTGGAGGATTCATCCTCGTAAAGTCCCTCAGTCTTGATGCCGCTGTACCCACATTTGGGTTCACGGGACCTACCACCTCTCTATTGGCTTGAGCCAACACTTGGAAAGCAGCCCTAAACTCCGCATTAGTCACTTGTTCCGCCAAAGGGTCGGCCGGAACTTGAGGAGCTTGAGGAGGAGCTTCTTGTTCCCCTTCTCTCCCGTGTTTCTTCTAGCGTAAGCTCTTCGGGTCGCCATATCCTGAAACGCATAGGATATGGATTAGGAGAGAGATATATAGATTTAAACTCTATGGCACAACTTAAGAGTAATGAAAGAAGTGGAATTTCTTAAACGTCTTATAGCCTCTCATTCATAAATGTGGCACGCTTCACACTCATGAGCAAGACTCTACTTGACACGGCTTATGAGACATCCTAGGATCATTCTATAACCTCGCTTTGATACCAAGTTTGTCACGACCCAAGGTACCCCCTAGATGTGAAATGGCGTACAAGACCCCGAGAGGCTTCATACAAGCCCTTAGCATACATTACATTCAAGATAATAGAGAATAAAAGTTTGAAAGAGAATTTCATATCAAAGCTTTTAAAAGAAACAGCAGAAGTCTACAACTCATGTCTCAAAGCCAATCTATCATAGAAAGTAAAGTTGGGACGTAACCCAATACAATCCAAAACTGAAAATAAATGACATGAAAATAAGAACAACTAGGCTTTGTCCTCGGATGGATGAGGACTCACCAAGTTTTTCTATCAACTCTCTGATCAAGCTCTAGCAATGAATGGAAGCTGAATCGTCACGTCCTACACCAAAGAAGTTAAAGTAGGCAAGAGTATGCGTTAGCACAATTAAGTACTAAGTATGATAGAAATGCACATAAACACATAAGTCATGCTAGAGAGAGAGACATAATCATGACATGCGATGGCCAAGCTAAAAACATGAGAAACATCAAAATATAAAGCATATATCAAGGCCAAAGCAAGCTAAATAATCTTTCTTTTTTTCTTTGCTTCATTATGAGAACACTTGTTCATTAACTTGTGGGGAAAAGCCTTAACCGACATGTAAGACCATGTGAGCTATCAACATGGAATCCGGTGTCTACCCAACACCGAAAAGGGGTGTCCTACATGCCAAGGTAAGACAATGAACTTCTTAGGTTATGTGGATCCACTAGCTAATGTCAACTTAAAGACAACATCCTATGGTGGCAACATAGTTTATGGGATAGAGATTGCTTTAGGAGACTCAGCCTCAACTAACGGGAGAGCTCCATCTAGAAAACCCAGCCTCTACTAACGGGAGACCTTTCACTAGAAGACCCAACCTCTACTAACGGGAGGGCTTCCATCTCAATATCCACTCGGTGCTAAGCATAATTCCCACAGATTAGTCATTAACATATGTACATCATCAAACATGAAAGGTACAACTAGGGTTACCAATTCAAGCCAAAATCATGCTTATATATATTCATCTTGCATGGACCTTGTCCAAGCTTACATCATTAGAATAGCTCCTTAAGAACATGGGCAATCGCCTCTTTGTTCTTCTCTTATCATAATGGGAGAATTACGTGAGAAAACCTTTCACTACTCAACCATAGCATCATCATATCATAACTTTGGAACTTTACTCTCAAAGCACCCTTAATTCATCATGCTCATATTTCATAGTTCATATGGGTTCATGCAAGTTCAACTCATATCATGCAATTCAATGCAAGCTCATGCTTAAAAAGCCATAATTAATACAATTTACCCATACTTGAAGGAACTCACATATTAGACGAAAATCATGCTTTTGACTTGATCGTGCTAAACTCATAAGATTATCCTCAATTTATTCATAATTCATGCTTGGTTTCATAGAGAATTCATAAACTTCATCAAATCATAACTCAACCCAACAATCAAAGCATAGATTATCAAATTGGAGAGAATTAGCTTGGGATCATGGAGGTTCATGCAATCTTTACATCAAATCATGTAATTCACGCTAATTCATGCACTAAGTTACTTTATCACGCTAAATCGTGCACTAGGAATCATAAAATTACTAATTGGAATCATAATTGAAGAACCCACAATGATTGATCAAAACCCTAATTCAATTGGGTTAGAGTAAACCTTTCAAAATCATGAAGAAGAGAAAGGGCCCATTGGAGGAAAAGACTCCTAATGGTAAACACTATCATACCTCAAAGAAATCCATAAGAAATTGGAGATGATTGAAGGTCTTCAATGGGGGATTCAAGCTTCTTCTTCTTCCTTGAAAGTTGAGAGAGTTTGTTTTTTAGAGAGAGAAATATTTGAGAGAGGAGAGTTTTGGAATTAATTAGAATGAGAGGAATTAGCCTTAGAAAGTATTAATAAGTCTAAAATTAAGGGTATAACCGACTTACTTTAATAGGTAAACAATTAGGAAAAAAGGCCAAAAGCCCTTAATTAAAAACTATCGGGGCCAATCGACGGACAGGATCTACGGTCCATACATTAATTGACGGACCGTCCTACTCTTTCGTCAATTGATTCAGAAAGTTCATTTTTGTGCTAAAAATTTTGCTAAGTCTAGAAGGCATCTACTGAACCCATCTACGGCCCGTCAAATGGACTACGAACCGTCCTGCTATTCCATATGTCAAAGTTCAGAAACTTGGAAATCCTAAAATTTCACAGTGCCATTGACGGTTCCCATCTACGGCCCATCAATCCATCTACGGCCCGTAGGTTGCCTCCGTACGTCACTGTCTTCAGGTGAGTTCTGCATTTTAAAATCCTTTAAAATCTTGGGGTGTTACAAAAGCAGAGTTGGAAGCTGACCCCGACTCCGAGTCAGAGCTAGGCTCAGACTGGAGTATAGGCTGGGAGCTAGGGACAACTCTATGTGGAGTGTCGTCCCCACCCCTACTCGAACTCTGCACTTCCTCTTCAGACTGGGAAGTGGCATCTTCACTACCAGAGGTTGATCCCTCCCTCACCGGGACTATAGCCAACTGTCTGGCCTGCTCTCGAGTCATCCGAGGTGACTTAGGAGAGCAATCCCTCTAAGGTGGGCCATATTCGAACCCGCTCTGCTCTTCCTCGGATGCTACATCAATAAGTCTTCGCTGGGCAGAAGGTGCTGTGGATTTGCTCCTATGCCCGTATGGTCAAGTGACCTTGGGTGGCATCATACTTGTGAAGCCATGTTAGTACCCTAACATGAATAGAAAAGCAAGAAAAGAAAGTAGAGAAAAGAAAAGAAAAGAAATTTGTCAACTCATACTGTTTTTACGTATCTACGATAAGTACTTACGGGCCGTAGAAGAGTCTACGGATCGTAAGTCCTGACCGTACATGAGGAAGACAAATTTCATGTTTCTGAAGTTCAAATAACGGTCGGCCAGGATGGTCCATCAATGGACCTACGGTCCGTAGATCAAACCGTCAAAAATAACTTAGGCTATAGTTGGGCACTTTAGATTGACGAGAGGTGACCTACGGTCCTTAGGTGGCCCTACGATTCGTAGGTCATGGTCGTCGACCATAACTGTGTCAGTTGCAAACAAAACTTTACCCAAAAGCACAATTTTAACATTGAAATCACACTTAGAATAAGCATTTCAACATAGATTCATGTTATTCCGTCATTCCTAAGGTTTCAATTACACAATTAAGTTCATGATCAAAAATTATATCGAAACCCTAAGTTCGGAACACATCTAGAAGCAGTTCATACATAATTCACATTAAATGTAATAACACCATCATCCCATGGGTAGTTTTAAACTAAGCAGACTCAATATGCACATACAAATACTACCCGAGGGCAAGTATAACTATCAATTTCAACTTCAAATTAAATTACCAACTAGAATGTAGTACCTTAAATAGAGATTGAAGTCAGGAGAGGTTGATGTATGTCTTAACCACTTACTAGGAAGACACCGGACCCGCGAAGTGATAATTTAGAGATAATTTCAGGAGATATGGGAAAAAAAAGACGAAGGGGAAGAACAGAGAAACTTTTGGGAAGCCAAGAATATATAGGGTGTGAGGGGGTGATTGAAAGGGTGTTTTGGGGAGTGGGATGGGACAAATTAAAAGAATTTAGGAAGGGGGAAATGTTACCAACGGTTGGGGAAAAGAGGGAAAGGGGGAATGTTTTTAAAAATGATAGGTTTTATTGAAATAATTCGTGGGTCAGGTTGATTTAAAACTCTGTCTGAACCTACGATTCTCCATCTATGGCTCGTATATGATTGTACGAGCCGTAGTTGTCATCCGTCATTTCTACCACTACTTAAAGAAATTTCAAAAACATACCTGGGGTCTACAGTTAAAGACTACGGACCGTCAATTTCTGTACGGTTCGTATTGTTCAACCGTAGAGTTGAAGGTGCAGCTGCTTTTGGACATCAAGGTCTAGGATGCCATGTACGGTCCGTCATTTTATTGACGACTCGTATATGGGACCCTTAACCCTTCTGCATTTCAAATTCTTCCAGATTTTTATTACTTTCCTGTCACAAACATTAGGACTTCCATTTAGCTTTTATTGACTCTTTATAGACGCGGACACTATACTACCCTAATCTAGCCAATACGAAGACTCACTAAAACATAAAACTAGAGAAAAAAAAATCTAAACTTCATAAAAATCACTAGAAACTCCTAAGGTTGCTAAATGTTACAGCTTGGGTTGCCTCCCAAGTAGCGCTTGATTTAATGTCGCGGCACGATGCAGATCTCTTGACTACTTAGAATTCGTCAAGACTCCATTTCTCAATCAACTTGTTGACCTCTTTCAAGTGGACTATATAGAGTTTGATCCTCTGGCCATTTACTTTGAATTTTATTTCTTCCTTATTCTGGAGTTCAACTGCTCCATGTTTGAATACTTGGATGACTTTAAATTGTCCCGTCCACTTTGACTTGAACTTGCAAGGGAACAACCGCAACCTTGAGTTGAATAGAAGTACCATACCGTCGGGAGCAAAAAAATTTTATTTGATCTTTTGATCATGGTACTTCTTCATATTCTCCTTGTACAAGGCTGAACTTTCATATGCTCTTAAGCGAAACTCATCTATCTCGTTCAATTAAATCAACTTTTAGCTTGATGCAGCATTCGAATCGAGATTCAGCTTCTTGAGTGCCCACATCGCCTTATGCTCTAGCTCAACAGGTATGTGACATGACTTCCCAAATACAAATTGGTAAGGAGACATACCTATGGGAGACTTGAATGCAGTACGATAGGCCCATAGAGCATCATCAAGCTTTCTCGACCAATCAGTTTTGTTTGCATTCACAGTCTTTACAAGAATTTGCTTGATTTCTCTATTGGATACTTCAACTTGGCCGCTAGACTGTGGATGGTGAGGAGTTTCTACGCTATGACGAACAACATACTTCTCAAGCAATGCCTTAAACAACTTGTTACAAAAGTGGGAACCTCCATTGCTAATAATCGCCCTTGGTGTGCCAAACCTTGAGAAAATATTATTTTTCAGAAATGTGGTGACACTTTTACCTTTGTTGTTGGAAAGAACAACAGCTTCCACCCATTTTGACAAATAGTCAACCGCTACAAGAATATACTTCATCCCATTTGAACTTACAAATGGACCCATAAAATCAAGGCCCAAACATCAAAGAGTTTAATCACTAAAATCGGGTTCAGTGGGAGTTCTTGCTTCCTCGAAATACCTCCTTCTCTTTGACATCGATCACATGACTTGGCAAAATAATGAGCATCTTGGTGAATGGTAGGCCAATAGTATCCACATGGTAAGATTTTATGGGCGGTCCGGATACCACTATGATGACCACCAACCGGAGACGCATCGCAAGCTTCCATTATACTCAGCATCTCCACCTCGGGCACACAGCGAAGAATGATCCCATCAGCACATATACGAAACAAATAAGGCCCTTCCCAAAAATATTTCTTCACCTCAGACATGAATTTCCTTCTTTGGTGAAATATAAATCTGAAGGCACCATATCGCTTGCCAAATAATTGGTGAAATCTGTAAACCAAGGAATAAGATCAAAAGAAGCAGCCAAAACCTGTTCGTCTGGGAATGTATCATCGATCTTGACTCCATTGTCACACACCAAGTTTTCTAAGGAAGGAAGGTGCAAAATTTTGAACTGTAGATAGTGACCTACGGAGGCCACCTACGGACCCTAGGTGGAATGACAGGCCATAGGTGGGGAACCGTCGATGGCTTTGTGTACTTCAGGGTTTCCAAGTTTCTGAACCTTGACCTACGGAGCAACAAGACGTGTCGTCGTTCAGTTGACGGGCCGTAGATGGGTCCTATAGATGCTTTCCAGACTTAGCAAAATTTTCAGCCCAAAACATAGTTTCTAAATCTTTTGACGGAAGGACAGTACGGTCCGTCATTTGACTTACGGACCATAGGTCCCCAGCGTCGATTGCGCGTGACAGTTTTTAATTAAGGGCTTTTTGGTCTTTTCCCTAGTTGATTAATTATTAATCTAAGCCGGCTATACCCTTAACCCCGACCCTATAAATAGTTTCTAAGCTTAATTCTACTCATTCTAAATCATTCCTAAACTCTCCTCTGTGAAATATTTTTCTCTCTCGAAGAATTATCTCAAGCTTCAAGGAAGAAGAAAGCTAGGATCCTCCATTAAAGACCATCAATTCTCTTCAAGTTCTTGTGGATTCTATAGAGGTATTATAGTATTCACCATTTGGAGCCCTTTTCTCTAATGGGTCCTTACTTTCTTCAGGTTTTCAAGGTTCAATCTCCTTAAACTAAAGTTAGGGTTTTTGATCAAGTCTTATGGGTTCTTCAATTATGATTTCAATTATTGATTTTATGATTCCTAGAGCACGATCTAGCGTGATAAAGTAACTTAGTGCATGAATTAACGTGAATTACGTGATTTGATGTAAAGATTGCATGAACCCCCATGATCCCAAGCTAATTCTCCCCAACTTGCTAATCTAAACTTTGATTGTTGGGTTGAGTTATGAATTAATGAAGTTTATGAAATCTCTATGAAATTATGCATGAATTATGAATGAATTGAGGATGATCTGATGAATTTAGCATGATCAAGTCAAAAGCATGATTTTCCTCTATTATGTGAGTTACTTCAAGTATGAGTAAATTGTCTTAATTATGGCTTTCTAAGCATGAGCTTGCATTGAATTGCATAAATTGAGTTGAACTAGCAATGTACCTATGTGAACTCTATGATCCATGAATTATGAGCATGATGAACTAAGAAAAGATAAATCTTATGAATTTATGCATGTCTCATATGAAGCTTAACGATGAATTCAGGGTGCTTTGAGAGTAAGGTACCAAGAGTCATGATATGATGATGTGATGGTTGAGTTGTGAAAGGTTTTATCGCGTAATTGTCACATTAAGAATTAAAAGAACAAGAGGCAATTACCCATGTTCTTAAGGAGCTGTTCTAATGAAGGGACAAGCGGCGATTACCCATGTTCCCTAATGTAGACCAAGCGGCGATTACCCAAGTCTACCGATAATGAGCTTATGACTAATGTAGACAAGAGGCGATTACCCATGTCTACCTAAGATAAAATGAACTATGATTAATTCGTGGGAAGTATGCTTAGTACCAAGTGGACAAGTGGCGATTACCCATGTCCCATAACCTATTTGCCCCCATAGGGTGATGGTCTATGATAGACACTAGCTAGTGGATCCACGTAAGCTAAAGAAGTTATGGTCCTACCTTAGCATGTAGGGTAACACTCTTTCGGTGTAGGGTAGACACCGAATTCCATGTTGATAGATCACATGGTCTTATATGTTGGTTAAGGCTATTCCCCACAACTAAATCCAAAGTGTTCTTATGAAGAAGTAAAAGTAAAGTAAAGAAAGGTGATTTAGCTTTCTTTGGCCATGGTTTATGTTTCATGCTTATTACGCTTTATCATGTTTTTAGTTTGGCCATTGCATGTCATGATTATGTCTCATTCTAGCATGTTTTATATGTTTATGTGCACTTCTATCATAATTGGTACTTGATTATACTAATGCATACTCTTGCCTACATTAACTTCTTTGGTGTAGGACTTGGCGATTGACCTTCCCCTCGTGGCTAGAGCTTTATAGTAGAAGATTGATAGAAGATTTGGTGAGTCCTCATCCATCCGAAGACATAGCCTAGTTGTTCTTATTTTCATGTCGTTTCTTTTATGTTTTCGGTTTGTATTGGATTACGTCCCAAACTTTATTTTCTATGATAGATTGGCTTTGAGACATGAGATTTAGACTTCAACTGTTATCGTTTAAAAAGCTTTGATATGAAATCTATTTTTGAACTCTTAATCTCTATTATCTTGTATGTATGTATGCTAAGTGGCTTGTATGAGGCCTTTCGGGGTCTTGTACGCCATGTCTCGTCTGGGGGGTACCTTGGGTTGTGACAAACTTGGTATTCAGAGCACAAGGTTTTAGAAAGATCCTAGGATGTCTCATAAGCCGCGTCAAGTAAAGTCTTGTTCATGAGTGTGAAGCGGGCCACATTTATGAATTAGAGGCTATAAGACGTTTAAGAAACTCCACTTCTTTCATTACTCTTAAGTCATGCCATCGAGTTTAACTGTATATATATATCTCATAATCCCTATCCTACGAGTTTCAGGATATGGCAACCCAAAGAGCATATGCTAGAAGAAACATGGGAGAGAATGTGGAACAAGAAGCTACTCCTCAAGCTCCTCAAGTTTCGGCCGATCCTTTGGTGGAACAAGTAACTAATGCAGAGTTTAGGGTTGCTTTCCAAGTTTTGGCTCAAGCCGTGACGACTCAAGAAAATAGAGAGGTTGTGGCTCCCATGAACCCAAATGTGGGTACGGCGGCATCAATAGTGAGGGAATTTACTAGAATGAACCCTTCGGAATTCCATGGCTCTAAGGTTGAGGAAGATCCTCAAGAATTCATTGATGAAGTGTACAAGGTGTTGATGATTATGGCTGTGAAATTAGAAGGAAAGGCGTAGTTGGCCGCTTCTCAACTCAAGGGTGTTGCCCAAATTTGGTTCAATCAATGGAAGAGTGAGAGGGCAGTTTTTGAAGGTCCTCTTGATTGGGTGAAATTCAAGGTTACTTTCCCCTTGAGTTGAGCGAGGAAAGGGTGCTTGAGTTCATTAGCCTTCGTCAAGGAAGTATGAGTGTGAAAGAGTATGCTCTAAAGTTCATACAATTGTCTCTCTATGCTCCTTCCATAGTTGTCGATCCTAGGGCAAGAATGAGCAAGTTTGTTTTGGGAGTGTCCGAAATGTTGGTTAAAGAGTGCCGCACCGCTATGCTTGTTAATGACATGGATATCTCTCGTCTTATGGTGTACACTCAACAAATAGAGGAAGAAAAGCTCAAGGAAAGGTCTAGAGAGACTAAGAAGGCTAGGACCGGTGATGGTAACTTTTCACACTCAAGGTCCGATGGAAATGGTCGTCCTAGATTTTCACAAAGGTTCTCTAATCAAGTCTCATCCAATGCTCCTCCTATGTTTACCAAAGATAGGGTGTCTAACCCTAAGCCTCAAGGAGGAAATGATGGTGGTTCTTCATTGAATACTTGTCTTAAGTGTGTGAGAAAGCATGAGGGTAAGCGTCTAGCCGGTTTTAATGCATGCTTTTGTTGTGGTAAGACAGATCACAAGATAAGGGATTGCCCCTTTGCGGCTAAGAATGAAGAGGATAACCGTCGACACGCTCAATAAAAAAATCCATCAAGTTCTAGTGGGATTCAAAAGCAAAAGAAATTTTATGCACTTCAAGCTCGTCATGAGCAAGAGAGCTCTCCCGATGTGGTTACCAGTATGTTGAAAGTTTTCCACTTTGATCTTTACGCATTGCTTGATCCCGGTGCTACCTTGTCTTTTGTGAAGCCATATGTGGCTATGAGGTTTGATGTTGTTCCGGATGTGTTGCTAGATCCTTTTTGTGTCTCTATTCTGATTAGAAAATCTATTTTGGCTAAGAGAGTCTATAGAAATTGTCCCGTCTCCTTATCCCATAGAGTCACTAATGTTGACCTTGTAGAGCTTGATATGCTAGATTTTGATGATATTCTTGGGATGTATTGGTTACATGCTTGCTATGCCTCTATTGATTGTAGGACCCGAATGGTAAAATTTCAATTCCCGAATAAGCCTATCCTAGAGTGGAAAGGGAGAAATTCCATGTTTAGAGGTCAATTTGTTTCTTATTTAAAAGATAGAAAGATGATCTCTAAGGGTTTCATTTACCATCTTGTTAGGGTAAGGGATATAGATTCTGAAACCACTACTCCTACTCTTGAGTCGGTCCCCGTTGTTAATGAGTTTCAGGAAGTGTTTCCCGATGATTTACCCGGTATTCCTCCCGAAAGGGAAATAGACTTCGGTATTGACCTTCTCCCGGATACGCAACCTATTTCTATTACTCCTTATAGAATGGCCCCGGCAGAACTTAAGGAAATAAAGGAGCAATTAAAAGACTTGTTGGATAAGGGTTTCATCTGATCAAGTGTTTCTCCATGGGGTGCTCCGGTCTTGTTTGTGAGGAAGAAGGATGGTTCACTTCGTATGTGCATTGACTATCGCCAATCGAACAAGGTTACAATTAAGAATAAGTATCCTCTTCCAAGAATACATGACTTGTGTGATCAACTTCAAGGGGCTAGTTATTTCTCTAAGATCGACCTTCGTTCGGGTTATCACTAATTAAGGGTGAAAGAAGATGATATTCCGAAGATGGCTTTCCGGACTAGGTATGGTCACTACGAGTTCTTGGTAATGTCGTTTGGATTGACAAATGCTCCGGCCGCATTTATGGACTTGATGAATAGGGTGTTTAAGAAATCCCTTGACATGTTCGTGATTGTGTTTATTGATGACATCTTGATCTACTCAAGGAATGATGATGATCATACTAATCATTTGAGGATTGTGTTGCACGTCCTAAAGGACCAACAACTCTTTGCGAAGTTTAGTAAATGTGAGTTTTGGTTAAGGTCCGTGGCTTTTCTTGGTCACATTGTTTCCAGTAAGGGTATTGAAGTAGATCCTAAGAAGACAGAAGCGGTTAAGAATTGGCCTAGACCTTTATCACCTTCGGATATCCGTAGTTTCCTGGGCTTAGCCGGTTATTATAGGAGGTTTGTTGAAGGGTTTTCCTCCATTGCTTCACCATTGACGGCTTTGACTCAAAAGAAGGTTAAATTCGTATGGTCCGAAGCATGTGAGAAGAGTTTCCAAGAGTCGAAGGATAGACTTACTTCGGCTTCAATATTGACTCTACCGGAAGGATTCGATGGTTTTGTGGTTTATTGTGGTGCTTCGAGAGTTTGATTGAGATGTGTTCTTATGCAAAATGGGAAAGTTATTGCTTATGATTCAAGGCAACTTAAGGTGCATGAAAAGAACTATCCTACTCATGATTTGTAATTAGTGGCGGTTGTGTTTGCTTTGAAAATATGGCAGCATTACTTGTATGGGTGCATGTACATGTCTTCACCGATCATAAGAGTTTGCAATATGTGTTTAAACATAAAGATTTGAATCTTCACCAAAGAAGGTGGCTTGAGTTGTTGAAAGACTATGATATGAGTGGTTTCTATCACCCCGGTAAGGGTAATGTAGTGGCGGATGCTCTTAGTCGACTATCTACGTAGTGTTGCGCATGTTCAGGATGGTAAGAAAGAGTTGGTTCGTGATGTTCATAGTTTGGCCCGATTGGGTGTTGGTTGATTGATTCCACTAAAGGTGGTGTTACGGTTCACAATGGTTCAAAATCCTCTTTTGTACATGATGTTAAGGCTAAACAAGATCTTGATCCTAACTTGGTTGAATTGAAGGAAGCAGTACTCAAATTTTCCATAGAGGTTTTCTCCCAAGGGGGAGATGTTGTGCTTCGGTATCAAGGTCATTTGTGTGTTCCCGATGTAGATGACTTAAGAGGACATGTTTTAGCGAAAGCCCATAGTTCTCGATATTCCATCCATCCAAGAGCTACCAAAATGTACCGTGATTTCTGAGAGATTTATTGGTGGAACGGAATGAAGAAAGACACTGCAGAATTTGTGGCTAAGTGTCCTAATTGCCAACAAGTGAAAGTTGAGCATCAAAAGCCAGGAGGTTTGACCCAACATATTAGTATTCCTACTTGGAAGTGGGAAGATGTGAATGTGGATTTTATTGTTGATTTGCCTCGCACGAGGTGACACTATGATTCGATTTGGGTTGTTGTTGATAGAATGATGAAGCCAGCCCATTTCATATCCGTCAAGACTTCGTATTCGGCGAAGGATTATGCGAAGTTGTACTTGTGGGAAATGGTTAGGCTACATGGAGTGCCTTTATCCATTATCTCTGATCATGGTGCACAATTCACTTCTCAATTTTGGAAGTCGTTTTGAAAAGGTTTTGGTACTTGTGTTAAGCATAGTACGACCTTTCATCCCCAAACCGATGGGCAAGCAGAGCGTACTATTCAAACTTTGGAAGATATGTTGAGAGCTTGTGTAATTGATTTCAAGGGCACTAGGGATGATCACTTACCTTTGATTGAGTTTGCTTTTAATAATAGCTACCATTCTAGCATTGGTATGGCTCCAGTTGAGGCTCTCTATGGTAGGAGGTGTAGATCTCCTATAGGTTGGTTTGAAGTTGGTGAGGTTGCTTTGATAGGCCCCGAGTTGGTGTATGAGGCTATGGAGAAAGTTCAACTTATTAGGGAAAGGTTGAGAATGGCCCAAAGTCGACAAAAGTCCTACGCTGATGTTAGAAGGAGAGAATTAGAATTTGATGTTGATGATTGGGTTTACTTGAAAAATTTGCCCATGAAGGGTGTGATGAGATTTGGGAAGAAAGGGAAGCTTAGTCCCCATTATGTAGGCCCATATCAGATTTTGAGACGTGTTGGTGAGGTTGCTTATGAGCTTGACTTGCCTAATGATTTGGCATCGGTACATCCGGTTTTCCATGTCTCCTTATTGAAGAAGTATGTTGGGGATCCGACATCTATAACGCCATTAGAGAATCTTGGCATAATTGATAGTCTTTCCTATGAAAAAGTTCCGATTGAGATTTTAGACCGGCAAGTCCGGAAATTAAGGAATAAAGAAGTTGCTTTCGTGAAAGTCCTTTGGAGGAATCAATTAGTTGAAGGTGTTACTTGGGAGGCCGAGTCCGATATGAAGTCTCGATATTCTCATCTCTTGCCTTTCGATCCTACTCCAGCTTGAGGTATCTAGTTCCTCATGGTTCATTCTTTTGGTCTCATGTGTCATAATTGATTTCCATGATTCCTTGATTATGCATGTTCATGAAGAGTCTAATATGATTATGTGCATTTGAGTATGAGTTGCATAAAGTCTTCATGATATGATGTGTTGAACATGCTTTAGCTTGGATTTGATGTTTCCTTCTCGGATATGTGCATTTATGTGATTGCATTCTAGGTTGGGTTGCTAGTCCATGTCTTCTACCCTTCTCATGATGTCATAATTCTCATTCGAGGACAAATGTTCCCAAGGGGGAGATATTGTAGCACCCCAAGTTTTCTAAGGAAGGAAAGTGAAGAATTTTGAAGTGTAGACAGGGACCTACGGAGGCCACCTACAGACCCTAAGTGGAATGACAGGCCGTAGATGGGGACCCGTCGATGGCACTGTTTACTTCAGGGTTTCAAAGTTTTTGAACCTTGACCTACGGAGCAACAGGACGGGTCGTCGTTCAGTTGACGGTCCATAGATGGGTCCGTAGATGCCTTCCAGACTTAGACAAATTTTCAGCCCAAAACATAGTTTCTGAATCTTTTGACGAAAGGACAGTACGGTCTATCATTAGACTAACGGACTGTAGGTCCCCACAGTAGATTGCTCCCGACAGTTATTAGTTAAGGGCTTTTTGGTCTTTTCCCTAATTGATTAATTATTAATCTAAGTCGGTTATACCCTTAACCCAGACCGTATAAATAGTTTCTAAGCCTAATTCTACTCATTCTAAATCATTCCTAAACTCTCCTCTTTCAAATATTTCTTTCTCTAAGAAGAATTCTCTCAAGGTTCAAGGAATAAGAAAGCTAGGATCCTCCATTAAAGACCATCAATTCCCTTCAAGTTCTTGTGGATTCTATTGAGGTATGATAGTATTCACCATTTGGAGCCCTTTCCTCCAATGGGTCCTCACTTTCTTCAAGGTTTTCAAGGTTCAATCTCCTTAAACTAAAGTTAGGGTTTTTGATCAAGTCTTATGGGTTCTTCAATTATAATTTCAATTGTAGATTTTGTGATTCGTAGTGCACGATCTAGAGTGATAAAGTAACTTAGTGCCATATTAGCGTGAGTTACATGATTTGATGTAAAGATTGCATGAACCCCTATGATCCCAAGATAATTCCCGCCAACTTGCTAATTTATGCTTTGATTGTTGGGTTGAGTTATGAATTGATGAAGTTTATGAAATCTCTATGAAATTATTCATGAATTATGACTGGATGGAGGATGATCTTTTGAATTTAGCATGATCGAGTCAAAAGCATGATCTTCCTATATTTGTGAGTTCCTTCAAGTATGGGTAAATTATCTTAATTATCGATTTCTAAGTATGAGCTTGCATTGAATTGCATGAATTGAGTTGAACTAGCATGTACCCATGTGAAATTTATGATCCATGAATTATGAGGATGATGAACTAAGAAAAGATAAAGCTTATGAACTTATGCATGTCTCATATGAAGCTTAATGATGAATTAATGGTGCTTTGAGAGTAAGGTACCAAGAGTCATGATATGATGATGTCATGGTTGAGTTTTGAAAGGTTTTCTCACGTAATTCTAACATTAAGAATTAAAAGAACAAGAGGCGATTACTCATGTTCTTATGGAGCTATTCTAATGAAGGGACAAGCGACGATTACCCATGTTCCCTAATGTAGACCAAGCGGCGATTACCCAAGTCTACCGATAATGAGCTTATGACTAATGTAGACAAGAGGTGATTACCCATGTCTACCTAAGATAAAACGAACTATGATTAATTCGTGGGAAGTATGCTTAGTACCGAGTGGACAAGTGGCGATTACCCATGTCCCATAACCTATGTGCCCCCATAGGGTGATGGTCTATGATAGACACTAGCTAGTTATCTACGTAAGCTAAGAAGTTATGGTCCTACCTTGGCAAATAGGGCAACCTCTTTTGGTGTAGGGTAGACACCGGATTCCATGTTGATAGCTCACATGGTCTTATATGTCGATTAAGGCTATTCCCCACAACTAATGAACATAGTGTTCTTTTGAAGAAGTAGAGAAATGTAAAGAAAGGGGATTTAGGTTGCTTTGGCCATGGTTTATGTTTCATGATTATTATGCTTTATCATGTTTTTAGCTTTGCCATTGCATGTCATGATTATGTCTCATCCTACCATGTTTTATATGTTTATGTGCACTGCTATCATACTTGGTGCTTGATTGTACTAACGCATACTCTTGTCTACATTAACTTCTTTGGTGTGGGACTTGGCGATTCACCTTCCACTCGTGAGTAGAGCTTTATAGTGGAAGATTTATAGTAGACTTGGTGAGTCCTCATCCATCCGAAGACATAACCTAGTTGTTCTTATTTTCATGTCGTTTCTTTGCAGTTTTCGTATTGTATTGGGTTACGTCCCAAAATTTACTTTCTATGATAGATTGGCTTTGAGACATGAGATGTAGACTTGCGTTGTTATCTTTTAAAAAGCTTTGACATGAAATTTATCTTTGAACTCTTAGTCTCTATTATCTTGTATGTATGTATGCTAAGTGGCTTGTATGAGGCCTTTCAGGGTCTTGTACGCCATGTCACGTCTAGGGGGGGTACCTTGGGTCTGACATCCATCCTCTTGCTTCAACATTGCTTCTTCCTCTAATCTGGACAAGTGATCAGCCACTTGATTTTCTGTCCCCCTTCGTATCTCTTACCTCGAAGTTGAATTCTTACAACAGTAGTACCCATCGAATTAGTCTCAATTTTGCATCCTTCTTTGCCTTGAGATACTGCAATGCAGAATGGTCAGTGTGCACAATTACTTAAGTGTTCAGCAAATAGGATCAAAACTTCTCAAAAGTGAAAACTATCGCAAGCAATTCGTGTTCAGTGACAGTGTAATTCTTTTTAGCAACATTCAAGGCTTTGCTGGCATAATATATGTGATAAAGAATCTTCTCGCGCCTTTGTCCCAATCTATGCCAAGTGACACCCCACTCGCATCACACATAACTTCGAATGATTGTCCCCAATCCGATGTATTAATGATGGGTGCTGAAGATAACTTCCCTTTTAGTGCCTCGAATGCTTTTAGACAAGCATTATCAAGTTCGAACTTCGTCTCCTTTCCGAGATGCTTGCACAAAGGATGTGCAATTTTAGAGAAGTCTTTAATAAATCTCGGATAGAACCCTGCATGACCTAGAAAGCTTCTAATACTTTTTATAGAGTTGGGTGGGAGTAGTTTTTAAATTATCTCAACTTTAGCTCTATTGACTTTGATGCCTTTTTGTGAGATTCTATGGCCCAGCACTATACCTTCTTTCACCATGAAGTGACATTTTTTCCAATTTAGCACAAGATTGCATTCTTCACATCGATTAAACACTTCACCTCTATGCGCCAAACAGTCATCAAAAGAGTTACCAACTACAGAAAAATCATCCATAAATACCTCAATAGTGTCTTCCACCATATCAGAAAATATAGACATCATGCAACATTGAAATGTCGCCGGTGCAATACACAAACCGAATGTCATTCGTTTGAATGCGAATGTAACATATGGACAAGTTAAAGTAGTCTTCTCTTGATCCTCCGGGGCTATAGAGATCTGATTGTAGCCCGAATATCCATCTAGAAAGCAGTACCATCCTTTTCCAGCAAGGCGATCTAACATTTGGTCCATGAATGGCATCGGGAAATGATCTTTCTCAGTCTAGGAATTTAGCTTAAGATAGTCCATGCAAACTCTCCATCCCGTGATAGGCTTCATCGGAACGAGCTCATTCTTCACATTTTGACTCACAGTGATCCCTCCTTTCATTGGCATGCATTGGACTGGGCACACCCATTTACTATCAGCAATCGGGTATACTACTCCAACATCTAACCACTTGATTATTTCCTTTTTTAGAACTTCTTGCATTGGTTGATTCAACCTTCTCTGGTGCTCGATACTTGGTTTGCTGTCTGGTATGAGTTGAATTTTGTGTGAGCAAATTCCGATGGAATACCAATGATATCAGCAATCGTTCATCCGACTGCCCTTTAATGACGCTTCAACACCGAGATCAAAGCTCCTACTTGCCCTTCATTCAAATCAGCCACCATAATTACAGGCAAAGTATCATTTTGGCCTAAGAAAACATACAACAAATGGAATGGGAGAGCTTTTAGCTCCAACTTCGGGGGTCATCTATTGATGGTTTTGCAGGCGGAGTATCTCGATTCTTCAAATCCAAGCTTAGCTTCCTTGGTGGACGACAAGGGAAATAACCATCATCAAGTGAAGCAACTAGTTCATCATATTCCGCAATACCATCGCCATCAAAATTTATGATCACACTGGCTAATGCTTCAAGACCTAGCCTCTCCTCAATAGACACCTCTGGCTTCTCCTCATTGACATGGTCTACTACTAACACTGAGTTAAGCTCATTTTTATGCTTCATGGATCTGCTGATGTTAAATGTCACCTCTTCATTGTTCAACCAAACCTTCATCTGCCCTATTTTCAGGTCTACCAAAGCGCGTCCCGTAACAAGGAACGGTCTGTCCAGGATTATAGGCACTTTAAAATCTAACTCGCAGTCTAGAATCACAAAATCTACCGAAAATATTCATGATTCAACTTTCACCAAGACATCTTGGAGCACTCCTATTGGTTTCTTCACCATCCGGTCAGCCATTAGTAGCCTCATTGCAGTTGGTTTGGGGGCTTTCAAGCCCAATTTCTTGAACACTGACAATGGTATCAAATTAATACTAGCACCCAAGTCAGATAGTGCTTTTGCAAAGTGCAACATGCCAATGGTGCATGGGATAGTTAAGGCTCCGGGATCTTCCTTCTTTTGCACTATGACCGAGTAGCAATAGCACTACAATGTTGCAGCTTATCATCATCTTCAAAGCTAACAACCCTCTTTTTGGTCACTAGATCTTTCAAGAACTTCGCATAACTAGGCATCTTCTCTAACGCTTCAATCAAAGAGACATTAATAGACAACTGTTTAACATAGAAACAAATTTCCAATACTTCCCTTCTTCCGTGTTTTTAACCAACCTTTGTGGAAAGTGAGGTGAAGGTATTGGAATAGAAATGACCTTTTTCATGATTTCAGCCTCCTTCTCATTTTGTTCTTTGGGCAGCTCTGCTGCCTCTACTTCCTTTTCATCAAGTTCTTTTGCACCTTACACTTCAGTCGGCATAGGAGGGTCAACTGTCGGCTTTCCTCCTCTAGTAGTAACTGACATGCAATGCCCATCATTCTTCAGATTTTGAACCGTATTGCTAGGAAGTGTTCTTTGTTGGCGAGGATTTGCATTCGAAGATAGTTTGCTAAATTGCTGCTCAATCTGTCTAATTGACACTACATGTGACTCTAGTTTTTGGCCAATGCCGGATAGGTCGTTCTGCATCTCCTTTATGTTGTCATCCGTAGAGTTAAACCTCTTTATCATCATGTTCATCATATCTTCGATGCGATTCATACTTGATCCTCCATCTCGCTTTCCCAGTGGGATGTACGGGCCACTTCGATCATTCCTGTTGTTGAATCTATTTCTATTGTAGTTATTATCTCGGTTGTAGTTCCCTTCATGAGCATACTAACCTTTCGAATTGTAGTTTCTATAGTTTCAACCTTGATTTTCTTGACCTAGACACCAATTATCCTGATTGGATCGTTGGGTGTTAGTCCGAAAACCCCTCAGTTGCTCATTCACAAAATTCACATCTTCCTCATAAGTATTCCAATCATTTGGTGGAGCATTACTTTGATGTTGGACTGCATTGACTTTTTCCCTATTACCGCTCACATGCTTTAGCACCAAACCTAGCTTTGTTCTCAATTTTGCCACCTCTTCACAAAGATCATCATTGGATTTATCTGGTGTAGCTTGTATTTAGAAGTGATCTTTGAAGTAGCAGAGGCTCTAGTGCTCCATGCTTTGTTGTTCTTGGAGATTCTTTCAAGTTTATCTGCAATCTCTTGGAATATGTTCGCTCCATAAGATCCTCCCGCTATAGTATCTAACAGAGCCTTGCCATTGTCATCAAGCCCTCTATAGAAATACTCCTTGAGTGATTCATCATCAATGTGGTGGTTTGCTACACTCCTCATGAAACCTGTAAACTTGTCCCATGAATCACTGATAGACTCCCCATGTAAAGCCATAAAGTTATTAAGTATATGTTTAAGTTTTAACTTATTAGATACTGGGAAGTATTTTTCGATGAACACTCGTGTAGCTCATCCCATGTGGTAATAGAGTTGTATGGTAGCTCAGACAATGATATTGTAGCATTACTTGTCAAAGATAATGGGAACACACGCAAACCTATTGCATCCATGTCTAAATCCGATCGCCCCACACCGCTCTTACATATGCTCATCACTTTGCTTAGATGAGTATATGGGTCTTCCGATTGTAATCCATTGAATAGTCCTCGAAATGTCAACATCTGCATAAGGCTGCTAGTAACCACAAATGTATGTCCGATCGATAGTGGAGGATCGACTATTACACCAGTCGATCCTATAACAATATTGTCAGCCTCATAGTTGCGGCGAATATTGGGTGTAGGTTGATGCTGCACTCGAACCTCTTGAAGGTTTCCAAGTGCATCCACCATTCTTGAAAGTTGGACTCCAGGTACCTCTTGCCGCCCCTCTACGTTAGGGTCATCTTCATGTCCCACATGTTGACCTCGTCCGGCCATTCTTCGTAGAGTTCTTCTTAATTCAAGGTCGTAAGGAGTCAGAGGAGTGCTTTGACTTCATGTATTTGGCATACACTAGAACTAAGATCTGTGGAAAAACAAAAACAACACTAACACGTAAATCATGAAATAATTAGCTAAAGTGCAAGAACAAAATTAGTCTAATATAAAAGCCTTATTTCCCAGTAGCGGTGCAAAAATTTGATACGCCCATATTATACCTCCCTAAAGAGGTATAAGCGGTCATTGCAAAATAAAAAACCTAACAAAGGTTAGGGTCAATCCGACACGAAATATGGTTTAGACTTAGTCTGATTTTGTGTTATTTGTACGTTTAGCTGAATTATCTCTGTAAAAGGGGGGGATTTGTAAATAAAAGTAATAATTGATGTAGGAGTAGTAACCAGTAAACAAGTAACACAATTTGCAGTTTGTGATATCAATATAAGAATAAAACTAAGGCACATGTCTTCCCCACAAGTTCTTAACTCAGTAATCCTAATAATAGTAACTCTTTCTTAGTGTTTAATATGCATAGTCGGTAAGTTAGGTATCCCTAAGTGATTGGTCCTCAAAATAGGGAATTTCACCATGCAACTTGGTCTGTCTATGTGTGTTGCTTTACTAACCCTTACCTTTGACCTAGATAAGCCCTCTGCGTATGTGGTTCAGGCTATTAGATAGCGGACTAATCAACGCTAAATCTCTGTTGTTTAATCTCTTTCTCATTCATTACTTTCTTAGTCTAGTAAGTAGGAACGAGGTAGGTTCTAACGTTGTACACCATTAAAAAGCATTTAAAACGAAGAGATTAACAAATACATGCATAAACACTTATCAAGAATTACAAGATTATTAGTTGTACTTTCGTTAGTTACTCATGGTTCCCACAACCCTAGTTGTGGATTTAGCTACTCATGCTTGAAGGTTCACAATTCATATTATGGTTTTAATGATAAATCATGAACTTACAATGATAAAAGATAAAATCCACAATCTCGAATTGAAAAGCAAACGCAAACTTTATAATCCAAACTTCCAGAATTAATTGCTACAAATTTTCGCAATATAATTCCCAAAGCCAAAGCAAAATATTCGAAAAAACGTCTAACAACGAAAATTACAACTAGTATTTATAGAAAATAAATCCTAAACAAAATAGGAAAAGAAAAACTTAGGAAATTTTGCTCGGGCAGTATCATCTACGGTTTGTGACTTACGGCGAGTAGTCAGACCTACGGCTCGTAGATTCCTACCGTCATCCAGCAGTTAGTAAAAATCATGAGGGTCACTTTCTACGGCTCGTAGACCTTTGTACGGCCCGTCCTGCTCTTTCGTCAACCAAGTACTGCAAGTTACCCTCTATGATGTTATCTACGATCCAGCATCTACAATTCGTAGCAGGAACTATGACTCGTCATCCTTGTTCGTCGTTCTATACTTAGCCAAAACTTTAGGCACCTTAACCCACGACCTCAATCTACGGCTTGTCCATGGAATGACAGCTCGTACATCAACTCGTACTTCACAAAAACTCCACTACTGCAACACTTTGCTCACCAACTGCTCCAGAAGCCTATTTCCTGTAAAATTAACCACAAATACCATCACATCTAATAACAAAATGCCTAAAAAGTATGCAAAACTCTAAATCTAACGCATTAAAAGCACCATAAATTCATGGTACATCAGTGGCTGAAACTCCAACTCTAGGGGTACAATTATGGGATTAGGTGTTGATTTAATGTAGTGGGTATTGTGTTGTGCTCTGTTTTATGTCTATTCATTCATAGATTTAGGCTAATTGGCATAGGGTTAACTTATGGGTTAATGTTGCAAACTTAATCCTATTTTTGATCTTCGATTGATGCTCGAAAGATATCAATTGGAGTAGGTAATTAGGTAAATGCTTGCAATTTAGGTTTGATGTCTATGATTTGCTTGAAAGAGAAATTATGGGTCAGATCTATTTGCCCAAATATGATTGAAAAAGAGATTATGTAAGGTAGTGGGTTATTTTGTAATTCACATAGATGAGATCGAAAGGAGATTCTATGAATTGGTACTATGAGATCGAAAAAAGATTAATGTCATTAATGATGACCCAATCTATCCATGTTTGTTTAGCACTATTGAGCAACAAAATTATCCCTATGTGATATCAATTTCAATCCCTGCACCCCTAGATTACTTCTCAATTATTGGAATTCGTGATATTTTAGTTTAATATCGATTTGTGATAACAAAACCATTTTTCATAAATTTAGTGGAATCATCCACCCTCCTCTTTTAATTGCTACAAATGAACTATTTTACAATCAAAATTTCTTAGTTGAAATCCTGTCCTTATACCATTTTCCGTGGGACTCAACCCCGACTCATAGTTGGGTATTTTTACTGGCAACAATCACTTATTCTCTTAATTGCTTAGAGGATGGTTTTAGCATTACCAAAAATAGCATCGTTGCCGGGAATGGTAGCTAGGAATTCAATTGGTGAAATCATTTGTAAACTTATTTAGTTGTTGTAGATTGTTGTTTGGTATTGTGGTTGTTGATGTGCAGGTATACAACATGAGTGATAATGGTAGTGACAACAATAGTCACTATGGGTAAATAGATAATATGGGTAACTTGAATGATATGCACATGAATGTCATTCAAATCACGAGAGCTATCCAGTTACCTTATACAATAGGGAGGGCAGTCTTTCATGTGACGGGAACAATGCTACAGCTACTCCAAATGCAAGGAATGTTCAGTGGACTTGCTCATGAGGATCCCCACGAACACCTCAGAAATTTTGTAGATGTTTATGGGGCATTCACCTTCAAAAACATTTCACAAGAATCTATTTAGCTGATATTATTTTCATTCTCTATAACTGGAGAAGTGACTAGATGGCTTGCCAAATTACCTAATAATTCAATCACTTTGTGGGATGAGCTGACAGATACATTCGTAGAGAGATTTTTCCCTCCATTGAAGATGGTCAAGCTTAGAGGTAGCATCCAAAATTTTAAAAGGGTGCTAGGTGAACCTCTTCATGAGACATGACTGCGATTTCTAAAGCTTCTATTTCAATGTCCAACATATGGTATTTCGGACAACTTTTTGTTGAAGTACTTCTACTATAGCTTGGACTCCGTTAACAAAGGCCTAGCCGACAAACTTGTTCAAGATGGGCTGATGAGGCAACCATATGACGTCGCAATAGTGTTACTTGATGATATGACCAAATTTAATCGTGCAGAGCATACTAGAGAAGATCAAGTGTCTCCTCTACATGTGGATATGAGGAAAGCACAACTGGAAAAAGATCAACAGAGGGATGAAAAAATCTCAAAAATGATGACCTAATTAGACTTTCTCTCTAAACATGTCATGGGAAGAGGACTTAAGGCTGTCAATGCGGTTGGAACAAGTGTTGGACAATGTCCTAAAGATGCCAAGTTTGAGGTTTTATACAATGAGGAAGTACAATATTTTGCAAATCAATTGGGGGATTCTCACCCAAGCTACCACAAGCAAGGTGGTAACCAAGTTTGAAACAAGGAGCGAGACAACGGTTGGAAAGATTGAAGAGAACGAGAGGTTGAGAAGGATAGGTATGTCCCACCTCATGATCCTCAATGGCCAAAAGAAATAGCTGGACTGGAGGGAAATCTCAATGAGGAGATGCTTATAAGGATCTTCGACAAAGTTGAAAGGCCCGACAAAGTGTTGAAGGAATTAAAAAATGACTTCTTCACTTTAACCCAAATAGTAACTTCGTATTCAGTGTGAATGAAATAGTTTGAAACTCAGCTGTGTCAACTCTCTACTCATCTCAATCCAAGACAAAAGGGAGTGTTATCTAGTGACACCATCCCAAATCCCAAAAATGATTGTTGATGAAGTGAGAACTATGTCATGCCACGACAATAAATAAGATGCTTCTTGGGAGGCAACCCAAGTTTTTTTTGTGTTTTAAATAACGTGTGTTGTGAGTGCAGGTTAGAAAGAAGTCAAAATGTCGAGGAAGGTGACTTAGGTGATACCAAGATCAACTCGCTGATCAGCTGAGTGCATTGAGCGGACTTATGCATGTCCTCCTTCTGATCTAAAAAAATGGAAAAACTATACTATCAACTTAGGCGGTCTGAACTCAAATCGACGATCCACCGAAGTGCACTAAGCAGACTCCATCGAGTCCATAAAATCATCCATCAGGTTTGGTATCCATTCAGGCCTCATCAATGAGCTTTAGCTCTTTTTGCGATTCACCGAATGTGTTCAATGACGTTAATCGCAGTCCGCCCAGCTAGTCTGAGTTGAAAAGGCCAAAGAGTCTCTTCAAATTCTAAATTACATCCTTGCTTGCTTTTGAGTTCTCTTTCCTCCTATACCACCTCGAACCTTTGTTTTCATGTTTGTGTGCCTGTTTTGCGTGATTTCGTGTGCTTAAAGTGCTTTGGATTGCTAAATTCTCGATCCCATACCCATTTTCCTTTGAGTTTGTACTTTGCTACTATCTTTGAGGTTGGTTTTCGAGTTCTACCTTATCGTTTGTGCTAAAAATAATTGTTATTGATTTGTGTTTAGTGCCATTTGAAGCATATTGTTGCTTAATCTATTTGGGTAGTGCTATATTCATCATATTGAACTGTTCCCATGAGTTAGATAGTTGATTTTGTGCCTGAAAGTGTAAAAATTGATCGTGTTAGTTAATAGTTTGAATTGAGACTTTATTGGTGTTGGGTCTGACCTTAAATGAATATGGGTGAAGTCTGATTAGACCAGTGTTGCCCCAAAGGCCTTAAATTTCGTAATGATAGATGGAGTGATGAATTTCTTAAGGGCAAATCCTCATTTTGGGTAGTACTTTATGATATTTTGGGGAAGTCTGAGTACCCGTGGGTAGAAAAGTATGTGGGTAGATTGTAAAATTTATTGGGAATTGGTATTGTTGAATTGTTGAAATTAGGCACTGGGCTGAAAATTACCTGTTCGACGGGCTTGTCTTAGCTCGCCAAGGTAACTAGGGGAATCACTTAGTAAGCCCTAGACAACCTTCTATACCTAAAAATATGACATAGGTATTGTTCCATTCGGCAGGATTGTCTTAGTTCACCGAAACTCACTTAGTGTATCGCCAAGTGAGAGTGGACATCGCCTGTTGTGCCTGTTCTTTTTAATTTTAGACTATCACTTTCGGCGAGCTTGTCTTAGCATGCCAAAACCCATTAGAAAAATTGCCGAATGGGAGATGACTTCGCCCTTAATGCTTGAGTTCAATTTAATTGAAGCATGTCATCTTCAGCAAGCTCGTTTGAGCTCGGTCAACCTGTTAGGCGAACCCCCTTCCCAATAGGTGAGCTTCAGTGTTTTGTTTCTTCTTGAGTTTGATTCCAGCTAACCTTGACCCGATCTTTATTTGGAAATGTAGTGCATTGCATGAAATGGCTAAAATAAAAAGGAAACGAGTTGTGACTTTTAATAAAGAATCTGACAGAGAATCCTCCCCTCCTCCTCCTCCAAAAAGGCAAAAAGGAATAGTTATTAATGAGCCATCTCAACAACAAATCACTCTGCGCTTCTTAATGCATGAGAGAGAGCAACCAAGGAAAGTAGTTGTTAGAAAAAAGATGGATATCCGATCCAAATTGGTGCAGTCTTCTATAGATCAGGTACCCACCTCCTATGTTCTCCCGATCATCACTTCAAGGGCACTCAATAAGCTCAAAGTAGTGGGAGAATGCACTATCCTTGAGAAGATAAGACTCTACACAAATGGAGTGATACGTGAGTATCCAAATATTTGGGATATAATCAAATTTCATGGCTTTGATAGGTTCACAAAAGTCAGACCTCCATATTTCCCAGCATGGGTACGAGAGTTTTATACAACTTATACAGAATCTTTTCCCCAGAAGGGGAAGGGAACAATATGGAAACCATATGAAGAAGTCAAAGTTCATGGAAAGATGGGGCAATGCCACAAGGGATAGTTGAATCAGATTCTAGGAACAAAAGGGAACAACAATGGGTATTACAAGCTGCGAGTAAATAAGGGTTTAGAGGCATTGAAGGGATGGTTGGCCCATCTCATCTCCCACATCTCTCCACCATAGATGGCTGAAGGAGCAAAGATAGAGAAGAAAGATATGAATGTTGCCTCCAGATATTGGTTCGGATTCATCAATAGTAATATCCTGTAATCTCAGAACAAGTCCATTCTCTGGCTTTCGAAAACTGTACTAGTTGGCAGCATCGTGGACAGGACAAAGATCGATATTGGTGGGCTTATTGTTGAAGAAATGTTGATGAGAGCTAGACAAGAGCAAACTTCTCTCCCCCTTTTATGGTCTTGATCACACAGTTGTGTGAAGATGCAAGAGTTCCCTTTCGGGGGAAGACTGATGTGAGGATAACCCCTGCCTCCTCCAATGACATCTGGAGGAACAAGGCAGACGACTTGCTTGATGATGCAGCTAGGAGGAAGCTGCCACCACCAAACACTACGCCTGTGGTTGATCCTGCCACTCTTGAGTCCAAGGCCACTCAATCTGCTCTTTCTATGGAGCAGTCAGATACACCCCACCCTTCTCTCGTGCCCTCTACCTCTTCATCTGCTGTTACTACACCTACCTATAACACCTCGGATTTTGGAAAAGAAAAAGAAAACATTTTTGGCTAGTTCTTGTGTTCTACAAATCGAGCCTATGGGTCGTAGAAGCTTCTATGGACCATAGAAGGCATCCGTAGAATGTGGGATTGAGTTTTGTGAAAATCAAGTTTCTGAAGTTGAGTCTACAATTGACTAGAATGGTTCGTCGAATGGTCTACGGGTCGTAGGTAGGTCTCTTAGAAAGGTCCCAAACTTAGTAAAATTTAAAGGTCAAGTAGAGTTCTACGGTTGGGGTCAATGGACCGTAGAAAGTTCTACGGGTCGTAGATAGGTATCGTCAAAGTTGGTCAAAATTTAGGGCTTCTGTGCTTTTCTACGGTTGACCATCAGTCCAAACCGTAGAAAGGTCTAACTGTTATTTTTTAGGGATTTTCGAGTCTTTTCCCTTTGTGTTTAATACTAAATCTATGTCGTTTTGACCCTATTATAAGTCCTAAAACTACCCAATTCAAAATCATTCTCCATGTTCCCAAATCCTAACTACATTCATCATCTCCAACTCTCTCTCAAGCTAAGGAAGAAAAAGCTAGGGTTTTAACTAAGGATCTCCAATTCACCATAGATTTTGGGCTTTTATCATCAAGGTATGTTAATATTCACCAATGGAGTCCTTCCCTCCATTGGGTTCCCAAAGATCCCTATTATCCGAGTTAAATAATTGATCAAAGTTAGGGTTTTCTCCAATCTTCATAGGTTCTTTTCAATTATGATTCAATTGCCTATTTTCTATATTCTAATGCATGAATTGAAGTATTTACATGATTTTGAGTAAAATTCATATTAACTCATGCATGATCCATGATTTTTGACTATGAGCACATGATGAAGCTTATGAACTACGAACTATGATTTTATGAAGATATGCATGCTTTTATGAGATTGATGTTTATGACTTGAGCTTTCTTTTAGATGAAAGTATCAACGAAAATTTTGAAAGGATTTCTCACATAAGGATTCATAAGGTTGAAAGGTTTTCTCACCTAAGGTGAATCAAGATTAATGAGCTATTCAAAATGACTTTAGCTTCGATTGGTAGCTTAATTGAGCCTTTCCATGGATAATGAAATGAATATGATTAATGATTACTTTCTAAGATCTTACTTAGAACTAAGTTGATATTGAGATGGGGGCTCTCCAGTTACTAGAGGTCGGGTGTCTAGTAGCAATCTCCTTATCCCTAACTACGTGCCCTTGTCGGATGTCTTAGCTAGTGGATCCATGTAAGCTAGAAGTTTATGGTCGTTACCTTGGCAAGTAGGACATCTCTTTTAAGTGTGGGATAGACATTGTATTCCATGTATTAGCTCACATGGTCTATGTCGGTTAATGGTAAACATTCCATAATAATGAACTAGGTCACTTTCACAATATCTTTGAAAGTGTTTAAATATCTTAAGCTTACAATGACCATGATTATGAATTGAATTTTCTAACCTTTTATCTTATGATTTATCTTGGTCATTGCATGTCATGAAAAGTCTTTTTAGCATTACTTCATACATTTTATGCATTGCTATCATACTTAGTGCATTTCATATACTAATGCATACATGTGCCTACATTGTTTCACTAATGTAGGGTCCGACGCTCCTATCTCGCATACTTGTGGCTAGTTGATCTCATTGACAATTTGTAGATCAAGAGTTGGTGAGTCCTCATGTTTCTGAGGACCATGACATTTTTATTGCTTTCTTTCTTTCACTATTCAGATAATTGTACGTGGTGCATGTGGTATATCCCAACCACTTCTTTGATGTATTTGATGGCTTGTTGATACTACCATAAAATTTCGCTTTGTCAAACTGTTTTATGATATGAGAATGCTCTTTTGAACTCTCTTTATTTCTATTATCTTCTATGATGCATGCTAAGTGGCCTGTGTAGAGCCTTTCAGGGTTCTGTACGCCATATTACTCCTAGGATATACTTTGGCTCGTGACAAAGTTGGTATTCATAAGCTACATCGAGTAGAGTTTTGTTCATGAGTGTGAAGCGCATCACATTTATGAATAGGAGACTATAAGATGTTTAGGAAATTCCGCTTCTTTCATCATTTTAAAGTCATGTGATAGAGTGTAACTCTATATGTCTCTTTCTCTTAATCCTTATCCGATGCTTTTCAGGATATGACCCCTCGAAGAGCATATGTTAGAAGGAATATGGGTGAGAATGTGGAATAAGAAGCTCCTCAAATTTTGGCCGGCCCTTTGGCCTAACAAGTGACTAATGCTGAGTTCCAAGCCTTTTAATATTTTGGTCCAAGCCATGACGGCTCAAGCAAATAGGGAGGTGGTTGTCCCATAACAAAAATATGGGTATGGTGGCAACAAGAGTGAGGGACATCCCTAAAATTAATCCTCTGGAATTCTAGGGTTCTAAGGTTAAGGAAGATCCTCTAAAGTTCATCGATCAAGTGTATATGGTTATCATGATCATGGGAATGACGCCGGTGAAAAACGCAGAATTGGCCGCTTAACAACTTAAGAATGTTGCTCATGTTTCGTTAAACCAATGGAAGGCAGAGAGGGCGGTTGATGTGGGCCTTCTTGATTGGAAGAAGTTTAAGGTTGTGTTCCTTGATAGGTTCTTTCCCCTTGAGATGAGGGAGGCAAAGGTACTTTTGCTCATTAACCTTCATTAAGGAAATATGAATGTGAAAGAGTACGCCTTGAAATTCACACAATTGTCCAAATATGCCCCTTCTATATTTTCCGATCTAGGGCAAGGATGAGTAAGTTTGTTTTGGGTGTGTTAGAAATGGTGGTTAAGGAAAGTCGTACCGCCATGCTCATTAAGAAAATGGATATTTCCCGTTTGTTGAAACATGCTCAGAAAATAGAAGAGGAGAAGCTTAAGGAAAGATCTAGGGAGGCAAATAGGGTAAAGATCGGTGAAGGTGACTTTTCACATTCGAGGTCCGATGAACATGGTTGTTTTAGATTTTGACAAAGGTTTTCCGATCAAGGTTCCTGTAATGCTCTTGCTCCGAAGTTCAACAAGGATAGGGTGTCTAACCCTAAGCCTCAAGGAGGAAATGGTGGTGGATCTTCTTTGTCTACTTATGCTAGGTATGGAAGGAAGCATGATTGTGAATGCTTAGCCGGTACAGATGTTTTCTTTAATTCTGGTAAGAGTGGTGACAAGATGAGGGATTGTCCATCACTTGCTACTAAGGGAAGAGATGGTAGGCAAGCTCCGCCTAGTGGTTTGGGTTTGAGTGCGCCAAAGCAAAACAAATTCTATGCACTTCGAACTCAACATGATCAAGACAGTTCTCCCGATGTGGTTACCAATATGTTGAAAGTCTTTCATCTTGATATTTATGATTTTCTTGATCCTGGTGCTACTTTGTCTTTTGTGATGCCATATGTGGCTATGAGATTTGACTAAGAGGGTCTATAGAAATTGTTTCGTCTCCTTTTCCCATAGAGTCACTCATGGTTATGTAGTAGAGCTTGATATGTTGGATTTCGATATTATTCTTGGTATGGAATGGCTCCATATTTGTTATACTTCTGTTGATTGTAGAAACCGAGTGGTTAAGTTTTAGTTTCCTAATGAGCCTGTCCTAGAGTGGAAGGGGAAATTCTATGCCTACTGGTAAGTTTCTTATCTAAAAGCTAAGAAAATGATTTCTAAGGGTTGCATATATTATCTTGTTCGGGTTAGGGATAGAGACTGTAAAACCACTTCTCTTGAGTCAGTTCCCATTGTAAATGAGTTTACGGAAGTGTTTTATGATGATCTACCCAGTGTTCCTCCCGAACGAAAAATAGACTTTGGTATTGACCTTATCCCAAATACTCAACCTATTTCTATTCCTCCTTACCATATGGTTCTGGCAGAACATAAGTAATTAAAGGAGAAATTGAAAGATTTGTTGGATAAGGGTTTCATTCGACCGAGTATCTCTCCATGGGGTGCTCCAATTTGTTTTTTCATAAGAAGGATGGTTCACTTCGCATATGTATTGATTATCGGTAATTTAGAAAAGTTACCATTACGAATAAATATCCTCTTTCCAGGTTTGATGATTTATTTGATCAACTCCAAGGAGTGAGTTACTTCTCTAAGATTGACCTTCGGTTGGGTTATCACCAATTGAGGGTAAAAGAAAGGTACACTCCGAAGATGGCTTTCTGAACAAGGTATAATGCTCTAGCCGCTTTCATGGAATTGATAAATAGAGTATTTAGAAAATACCTTGATATCTTGTGATATTGTTTATCGATGATATTTTTATTAATCTCGAAGTGAGGATGAGCATGCCGATTATTTGAGTATTGTGTTGCAAAATCTCAAGGATTGTGAGTTATATGATAAGTTCAATAAGTGAGGGTTTTGGTTGAGGTCTGTGGCCTTCCTTGGTCACATCGTTTCTTGTAAAGGAATTGAGGTTGGTCCTAAGATGATGGAAGTGGTTAAGAATTGGCTTAAACCTCTATCTCCTTCAGATATTCGTAGCTTCTTGCATTTGGCTGAATATTTTAGAAGGTTTGTTCAAGGTTTTTCTTCTATTGCCTCTCCATTGACCTCGCTGACTCAAAAGAAGGTTAAGTTTCTATGGTTAGAAGCATATGAAAAGAGCTTTCAAGAGTTGAAGGATAGGCTTACCTGCGCTCTGGTGTTGACTTTACCGAAAGGCTTCGATGGGCTTATTGTTTAATGTGATGCTTCACGAATTGGATTAGGGTGTGATCTTATGTAAAATGGGAGAGTTATTGCCTATGCCTCAAGGCAACTTATGATCCACAAAAAGAACTATCCTACCCATGATTTGGAATTAGCGGCGGTTGTTTTTTGCTTAATGATTTGGAGATATTATTTGTATGATGTCTTTACTGATCACAAAAGTTTACAATACGTGTTCAAGCAAAAAGACCTAAATATTCACCAAAGGAGGTGGCTTGAGTTGTTGAAGGATTACGATATGAGTGTCCTCTATCACCCCGATAAGATGAATGTAGTGGTGGATACCCTTAGTCGACTATCAATGGGTAGTGTTGCTCATGTTGACGATGATAAGAAGGAGTTGTTTTGTGATGTTCATAGATTGGCCCGATTGGGTGTTCGCTTGGTTGATTCTAATGAAGGTGGTGCAATTGTTTATAATGGTTCAAAATCATATTTTGTATCACACGTAAAGGCTAAGCAAGATCTTGATCCGGTATTGGTTGACTTGAAGAAGTCGGTCTCCAAAAAAAGCCATTGAGGCTTTCTCCCAAAGGGGAGATGGTGTCCTTCGATATCAAGGTTGGTTATGTGTTCTAAATGTTATTGATTTGAGGGAGCATAATTTAATCGAAAGCACATTGTTCTCAGTATTTCATTCACTCGGGAGCCACCAAGATGTACCGTGACTTGCGGGAGGTCTATTGGTGGAATGAGATGAAGAAGGATATTACAGAATTTATCGCTAAGTGTCCAAATTGTCAACAAGTGAAAGTCGAGCATCAAAAGCCAGGAGGTTTGTCCCAAGATATTAGTATTCCTACTTTGAAGTGGGAAGATTTGAATATGGACTTTATTGTTGGTTTACTCCACACCCGGTGGAAACATTACTCGCTATGGGTTATTGTGGATCATATGACGAAGTCGGTTCATTTCATTCCCATTAAGGTTTCTTATTTAGTGGATGATTATTTTAAGTTATATCTAAAGGAAATGGTTAGGTTGCATGGGATGCCCATATCCATTATCTCTGGTCGTGGTACCCAATTTAATTCTAAATTTTTGAAGTCTTTCCAAAAAGGTATTAGTACCCGTGTCAAGCTTACTATGGCCTTTCATCCTCAAACTGATGGGCAAGTGGAGCGTACTATCCGAATTTTTGAAGATATGTTGAGAGCTTTTGTGATTAACTTCAAGGGTAATTGGGATAATCATTTTCTTTTGATTGAGTTTGCGTATAATAATAGCAATCATTCAAGTATTGGTATGGCTCCATTTGAAGCTCTTTACGATAGGAGGTGTAGATCCCGTATAGATTGGTTTGAAGTTGGTGAGGTCACTTTGATAGGTCTTTGAGTTGGTTCATGAGGCTATGGAAAACGCTCTTCTTACACAAAGATTTAAAATGACTCAAAGTCAATAAAAGTCATATACTGATGTTAGAAGAAGGGAACTTGAGTTTGATGTTGATGATTGGGTCTACTTGAAAATTTCACCTATGAAGGGTTTCATGAGGTTTGGTAAGAAAGGGAAGCTTAGTCCCCATTATGTTGGTCCTTATCAAGTGTTAAGACGGATAGGCAAGGTTGCTTATGAATTAGACTTGCCCTTCGATTATCATCGGTGCATCCAGTGTTCCATGTGTCCTTAATGAAGAAATATATTGAAGATCCAACATCTATTGTACCATTGGAGAATCTTGGTTTAAAGGAAAGTCTTTCATATAAAAAGATTCCGGTTGAGATTTTAGATCGGCAAGTCTTGAGGTTAAGAAATAAAGAGGTTTCATCCGTAAAGGTGTTGTGGATGAATCAACTAGTTGATGGTGCTACTTGGGAGGTGGAGGGCGATATGATTTCCCAACATCCTCATCTATTTCCCTCTATTCTTACTCTAGCTTGAGGTATTTAATTCCTCATGGTTCATTCTTCAGATTCATGTGTCTTAGTCATTCTCATATTTCCATATGCATGCATGTATGCTTTATGAAATGATGTTCTGAGTATCTTCTAGCTTGGAGTCTATTTTCCTCCTTGGCAATGTGCATTTATGTGATTGCATTCATGTTTGGTTGATAGATCTATTTTCCCTACTCTTTTCATGCTAGCTTGAGTCCTATTCGAGGATGAATGTTCCCCGGGGGAGATATTGTAACACTTCATATTTTTAAAAAGGAAAAGAAATTTTTTTGGATACTCCTTGTGTTCTACGGGTCCAACTTACGGGCCGTAGAAGCTTCTACGGACCGTAGAAAGTGAGGTTGAGCTTTGGAAAAATCAAGTTTCTAAAGTTGAGTCTATGATTGACCAGGACGGTCTGTCGAATGGTCTATAGGTCATAGGTACGTCTTGTAGAAAGGTTCTAGACTTGATGAAGTTTTAAGGTCAAGTTGAGTTCTATGGTTGGAGTCTACATACCGTAGAAAGTTCTACGGGGCATTGGCAGGTCTCGTCAAAGTTGGTCAAAATTTAGGGCTTCTGTACTTTTCTATGGTTGACCAGGAACTCCTTTGGACCGTAGGTCCAAACCGTGGAAAGGTCAAAAAGTTATTTTTTAGGGGTTTTTGGGTCTTTTCCTTATGTGTTTAATACAAAAGCTATGTCATTTTGACCCCTATTCTAAGCCCTATATAAGTATTCTAAGTCTTAAAACTACCCAATTCAAAATCATTGTCCTAATTCCTAAATCCCAACTACATTTATCCTCTACAACTTTTTCTCAAGCTAAGGAAAAAGAAGCTAGGATTTCAACTAAGGATCTCCAATTCACCATAGATTTTGGTGTTTGATCGTTAAGGTATGTTAGTATTCATTAATGGAATCCTTCCCTCCATTGTGTCCCCCAAAATCCCAATTCTCCAAGTTAAATGCAATTGATCAAAGTTAGGGTTTTCTCCAATCTTCATGGGTTCTTTTCAATTATGATTCAATTGCCTATGTTCTATCTTCTAATGCATTAATTGAAGTACTTACATGATTTTGAGTTGAATTCACATGAACCCATGCATGATCCATGATTTTTTACTATGAACATATGATGAAGCTTATGAACTATGAATTATGATTTTATGAAGATATGCGTGCTTTTATGAGATTGATGTTTATGACTTGAGTATGCTTTTAGATGAAAGTATCAATGAAAATTGTGAAAGGATTTCTCACATAAGGATTCATAAGGTTGAAAGTTTTTCTCACCTAAGTAGAATCAAGATTTAAGGAGTTATTCCAAATGACTTTAGCTTGGATTGATAGCTTAATTGTGCCTTTTCATGGATGATGAAATGAATATGATTAATGAATATTCCGTGGGATTTTACTTAGCACCAAGAGGATTTTGAGATGGAGGCTCTCCTGTTGGTAGAGGTCAGGTATCTAGTAGCAATTTCATTGTCCCTAACTACGTGCCCCCATAGGATGTCTAAGCTAGTAGATCCCCGTAAGCTAGAAGTTTATGGTCCTTACCCTGGCAAGTAGGAGATATCTTTTCGGTGTGGGACAGACACTGGATTCCATGTTTTAGCTCACATGGTCTATGTCGGTTAATGGTTAACATACCACAATAATGAGCTAGGTTACTTTCACAGTATCTTTCAAAGTGTTTTAAATATGTTAAGCTTGCATTGACCATGATTATGACTTGCATTTTCTAGCCTTTTATCTTATAATTTAGCTTGATTTCATACCTTTTATGCATTGATATCATAATTAGTACATTCCATGTACTAATGCATACTTGTGCTTACATTATTTCACTACTGTAGGGTCTGACGCTCCTATCTCACATACTTGTGGCTACTTGATCTCATTGACGATTAGAAGATCAAGATTTGGTGAGTCCTCATATTTTTGAGGATCATGACACTTTTATTGCTTTCTTTCTTTCAGTTTTCAGACAATTGTACGTGGTGCATGGGTTACGTCCCACCCACTTTTTTAATGTATTAGATGACTTGTTGAGACTATGATATACTTCCGCTTTGGCAAACTCTTTTATGATATGATAATGCTCTTTTGAATTCTCTTTATTTATATTATCTTGTATGATGCATGCTAAGTTGTTTGTGTAGAGCCTTTCGGGGTTCTATACTCCATGTTACACTTAGGGTATATTTTGTGTCATGAAACTACCCCTACTCTTGTCTCCCGACCCTCTGGGTGCAGGCTATAATTTACCAAATGGGCAATCTTTTCCAGTCTACGGATGTGAGAGCAGCTAGGGTAGCAAAGGATATGCCAATTTGACTGATCGGGCGATTGAGGTTGCTTTGGCTCCACTAAGAAATAGGTTTACTCAGTGTGAGGCCACTATAGAATCACATGGTGTGAGGCTAGACAACCTCATGGTGAGGATGGAAGCCCAAGAGAAGATAAAGGTTAGTTTAGATACTTGACTGCAAAGTGGGCTGAGTTATGTGCTCTTCGGGTTGATGTAGACCAGTTGAGGTCTACGGACATTTCTATGCTATGGGGTACAGTTCCCTTTCCCGATGCACCTGAGTATGTTCCAACCTCTATGACAAGTGTTGAGGTTCCTTCTAGTGTGGCTGAGCAGCCGGGTGTGGTTAGAGAGACTGTTGGTGATACTGTAGCTGTTGATACTGATGGTGATGAGGAGGAGAGGGTCGATGATGATTTGGCTAAGGAGGAGATTCAAAGAGAGGAGGATGAACAGCGCATTGCTTTGACACTGACGGAGCTGCACGATCTTTAGGAGACGATGGTCCATGCTACTCTGGAGATATCCATTGAGAAGACCTACGCAGTTGGTACCAGTGGGGTCTCTTCAGACTCCATCCTTCCTACTATTGATGTGCCGGGACCTAATGCCCTGATTAAGACTACTGAGCTATCTCCTATGACTACTGTGCCGGGCATCGATGCCCAGGATGATGATGTCCCTTATGAGACTCAAGATTTGAGCACTCTATAGGCATAGCTTGTCAAGGGGACTTTTATCTCTCCTCTCGTACTCTCTTACTTTTATTCCACATTGAGGACACTGCTACTTTTATTTTAGTAGGGTGAGGGCACTTGTTCCAATATTCCCATTTTGATTTTATTTTGTTATTTTCAACTTTCATTTTGAATGATTGTTGTATTTTGTTATTTTTGGTTTTATTATAGTGGTTTTTACCACACTTCTTACAAGCGGGGAAAGAACGTCATCTAGAAACACTTCCATGTGACTTAGATCCTGGTACCCTATCCTTGTTGAACTTAGGCACCAAAGCACTAGTAGACGATGGGGCTGGACTTGAGTACTTCTGACAAAACATAGATCGACTACCACCTCCTGGTTTCTGATAAGAGTAGTCCAAACTATCTGTCCGAGCTCTCTTAGTCTCTCTTGCACTCTCCTTAAGCTTTTCCTCGATCTATTGAGCATCAGTCATCAAGTGGATATTTCCATATCCTTGATCAACATCACTACCCTACACTCCTTCACAATCATCTCAGAAACACCAAAAACAAACCTACTCATGCGAGCCCTAGAGTCGGCCACCATAGTAGGACCATACTTGGAGAGTTCATCAAACTTCAAAGAATACTCCTTCACTGTCATGTTACCCTGCCTTAGATTTATGAACCCTTGGACCTTAGCCTCTCTCATCTTCAGTGGAAAGAACCTGTCTAGAAAAGAACCATTGAACTTTTCCCAATACAATGGGCCTGCATCAACAACAATTTCCTCCTTCCACTACTTGTACGAAATTTGAGCCACTCCATTCATCTGATAAGTAGCCAAATCTACACTCTTGACCGGAGTCACACTCATAAAATCAATAATCTTCTTAATTTCCTCAATGACCTTTTCGTAGATCCACATTCACTTTAGAACAATGAAACTTTGGAGTGTTCATCCGAGTGAGTTTTGGACTGTAGTTGCAATCGTGCCCACATTTGGGTTGACTGGGCCACAATTTCTTGGTTGTCCTTAGAAGTAATAGCTTGGTCTAGCACTTGGAAAGCAACCTTGAACTTGGCATGAGTGACCTATTCAACCAAAGGGTCAAATGAAGTTGGAGGTGCTGGTTTCTCCTTTTCCCTGTTCCTTCTTACGTAGGCCCTTCTAGGAGGCATGATTCTAAAAACATGTAAATCATGAGTTAGAAGTCAACTATTTAGAGTTGCACTCTATTGCACGATTAAGAGTATGAAAGAAGTGAAGTATTTCCTAAAACGTTTCATATCTTCTCATTCATATATGTGGTGCGCTTCACACCCATGAAAAAGACTCTACTTAAAATGGCTTTAAGACACCCCAAGACACTTGAATTTGATGCTTTGATAACATGTTTTTCATGCCCCCAAATTACCCGCTACAGTGCTTAGACCGACAACTGATCCCAAGCTAACTTCATGGCCTGACATGACCGTAAGATTAGCATGAATCAATGATAGAAATACTCAATGCAGAAGCTAATTAAAATAGGTTAACAACTCAATAGACAAAATATATGAGTACATATAAGCGGAAGTCTAAACTAACTGTCTGAAAGCCTCTACTGCAATGAGTTGCTATGACGATCCCCTAACTAACTTCAAATATCATAAACTGAAAGTAATGACTGAATGAAAACATAATTTTTGTCCTTGGAGAGATGAGGTCTCACTAACAAGGCTACAACTAACTTGAGATAATACTAACCGTGAGCTAAAAACTGAGCGTCAAAACCTATATTATCAAACAATATAGGCAGAAAGTATGCGGTTAGTTCTTTGAATGTACTGAGTATGAGGAATATACATAAAAACATGATATATGAACATACTAAATATGTAAAATATGTTTATACAATGACAAAGTAAAATAACATGAAGCTGAGATTACTGAACTGAAATATATAAGTACAAGATCTTACAATAACTGAAAGTTTGATTGTGGGAGATACCAAAATTGACATAAATCATGTGAGCTACTATATGGAGTTTAGTGTACTGCCCCCACACCGAAAAGAGGGTGTCCAATACTTGCCAAGGTAAGGGACCTGATAACTAAGCTAATATATATGGATCCACTAAATTAAAGTATGTAAGGCTTAATCTTATAGTGGCACGTAGTTTTGGGATCTAACGATTGCTACTAAAATTTCATGATCGCTGACTGGAATCCTTCATTCTTAAAGCTACCCGGTGCTAAGTATTACTCCCAACGGAAACATGCATATAAGTTAGAAACAAAATTAATCTGATAATGCTGAATCATACAAATAATTAATAAATATTGAGTAGCTCATAAATCATGATAACAAAAGATAATCTTAGAGATAATTTTCTAAAAGCATCTTAAACACGATAATATGGCAATCTTAGATATGCATCTGAAATAGCATAATTCTGAGTATAACTGAAAGACACTTTATGTGAAAGCTTCTAAAATCATGAAAACTTGATAATCTGAAATATGCATACTAAAATCAAAAGTAATGAGTCATGAAAATACTTGTATATTTATGTTTCATGAAAATGCCATTAAAAACATTGTATTATAATTGAAATCATGCAATTAAATACTAATCTTGAAGAAAAACTAAAATTCATCACGAACCCATGAAGATTCTAGAAACCCTAGGTTTGTAGAAATCAAAACTTGTAGAATTGGGGTTTTCTTGGGACTCAATGGTGAAGGTATACCAATTGATGAAATCCTGCATACCTGAGTACAAACCTTGACTTGTTCCCTTCAATACAGAGTTGAAGCTTGGAACCCTAGCTCTTGCTTGAGAGAAGACTTGAGAGAGAAGAATCTTTAATTTGGAGAGTTAAGAGAGAATGAGAGGTTAGGGTCACTAGGAATCACTTAATTCCCCTTATAATAGTCCAAAACGACATAGTATAGGGATTAAAAGAATGAGAAAAGACCAAAATGACCCTTATTAAAAATTATCGGAGGTCATCTACGGGGGGCATCTACGACTATAGACCGTAGAACCCTGTCTGCAGAAGACATACTGAAATTCCTGAGTTTCATGAACTTTTGAACTACGAGACCAACTACTACTTATACTTCCTTATATGACCCGTCTTGTCTAATCGTAAAAGTTAGGGAAATTCTAAGTTTCTGAGGTTTCAATACTTTGGTTTATGAGACCTTCCAAGACTCGTAAATACATCCACGATCTGTAATTTCCCCTTGTATTGGACAACGTAAATTCAAAGTTTATGAAGTCGATCTACCAACACTGTCTACGATTCGTAAGTCTTTACGAGCCATAAATCTCTGCCTCGTAGATCTCAGACCTAATTTCCTAATTTCCAAAGTCTCATCTTCGGATCCCATCGACGGCTCATGGTTCCATTTACGACACATAGATAGCATCGTTAAATGCAAAAATTTTGTAGATCTTAAATTTTTCTACATTATTCTTGGTCTGACCTGAGTTTGGAACTTCTGAGATGTTACACTTGCCCTGTATGTAGATCAACTTTCATGTAGATTGACAAGGCTTAAAATCACCAACTGGGTTTAACTTAGGCTTGGGCAAAAAGTATGTTATCATTTGGTCAAGTGACTAAGATGTCTCCCTAATGATTTCACTTCTCATTTAAGCACACCACTACAAGAAAAAAACACCTTTACCGAGGGAAAATCGGGTCTTTAAAAGTTCGAATCCAGTCGCTATAAGTCAAAAACAACTAGGAGAAAATCGGTCGTTAAAA
Organism: Solanum appendiculatum; assembly: GCA_018342035.1. Taxonomy (NCBI): domain Eukaryota; kingdom Viridiplantae; phylum Streptophyta; class Magnoliopsida; order Solanales; family Solanaceae; genus Solanum; species Solanum appendiculatum. The sequence continues at coordinate 144,640 of JAGDQO010001247.1, read as the reverse complement.
GCGTCGTCGTTAAAAGTTAACGACCGATTTCAAGTCTAGTCGTTAAAGATTCTTTAGCAATAGGATGAATTCTTGTCATTAAACCTCCCTTTTAGCGACTAGCTTTTCTCTTTGCTAATTTCCAATCTGGTCGTTAAAAAAGATAAACTAGAACTTGGATTCAGTTTTTTGAAATCATTAATACCCATCAAATCCAATTGTTACATGTGCTTTTAACAAAAATAATTATGCAATTGAAAAAGAAATAAATCACCACCTTACAAAAAATTCGTAGCACATTCAAATTACTTGACATTATATTTGTTCACTCCACATAAAAGAGTATAAAATTGTAGCTTCTACAAATGTTAGATCTCTAAATAAATTGCAACAAAATCAAAGCAGATTGCTTCAATTGTTCTGCACTTTCTTTGAGGTTAGTAGGTTCTACAAACTCTTAACTTGTAAATTAATTGTACATCTTGATCTGTTAAAAAAAAAAGTCGTATAAGTATAGTAGCAAAATTCCTAATAGCTAGGCAAGAGAATGTGCAAACCAAGAGAAAAAGATCCTTTATCTCTAAAGCTCAAGCTCTAGTGTAATAAATTTCTAATTCTTACTACGCTTCAAACAAAAAAATTTAAAAATTGCTCTTAATATCATGTCGTTTATCTTTCCTCGAGATATTTTTTAACACTTACACTATGAAATAAAAACATGCTTATAATATATTTGCCTGGGTACATGCATATGGTAAGAAAGTGAAATTCACTATAAAAGCATCGTACAATTATTTTTTTGGAACCCCAGGATAACTGGAAGCCGCTACAACCTCTGCCATAGCCTCTGTCCTTCGGGTGAGCACTCTGTGGTGAGTACTTTGTGACCACTGGGTAAACCCCCCACTGTGTAATAGCATGCAAACTACACAGGCGATGTAAACCGCACTAGGCAAGCCCTATGTGACAGGGTCGACCCAAAAGGCATTGAGAGGGGATCGATCCTGAGTCATCCACGTGGATAACCACCCTCCAAATCAACTAAGTCATCCAGCAGGACATCATATAATTATTGATGGACAACATATAAAGAATAAATTTCATTTACCATAACTAGTTATGGAAAGTGAAAACTTTAAATAAAATTTCTAAAAAAATCCACGGACTGTAGTGTATAATAGATTGTCAAAATCCCACATGCTTTACAAAAGGAATATATGTGACTCTAACATATGTAGTATTTGTAGCATTAAAATTGAGGATATTGAAGCATATATTTTTATGTGCATTCGAAAAATGATTCGGAGACAGCTTAACATAAACCACAGTTATCCTTTCTATACCAATGAAAACATCACTATGTTCAATGATTGAATTCTCAATGCAGCTCTAACACAATCATAAACAACTTTTTAAATTGGACAAACTAACTACCTGTTCCTTTTTGAATCATATCTGCACATGAATGAAAATATTTAAAAATAAAAGAATAAAACCCTCCAAAAATAAGCAATATTGGATACAAATTCTTAACAGAAAATAGACTATCCTCATCTACAAAAGTCATAATAAAAGTATACAAATTTTCATATTACATAAAGCTCCAGGAGAAAATGCATATTATATAACTATTACCACAAATATTATAAGAACTAGTAAATTTGTTGCTTCGCGCAGGTATTTTAAAAATAAAAAGTATGTCTTATTAAGAGCCCGTTTGAATTGATTTTTAAAAAGTAACCTTTTAAAGTCAAAATTAAATGACTTTTAAGTCAAAAACTAAAATATAGGGAGAGTCCTACTTTTGACTTTTAACTTATTTTAAGTCATTTTAAACTTATTTTAAGTTATTTTTTAATTTTTCAAGCATTTCCAAAAACTAAAATGACTTAGAGCCCGTTTGGATTGGCTTAAAATAAGTAATTTTTAAAAAGTTACTTTAAAGTCATTTTAAAAATAAGTAGTTATGTGTTTTTGATGTGTTTGGCAACAAAGTGTTGAAAATCACTTTTTTTATCAAAATGTTTGAAATACCCTTAAAGTTGTTAACATTATAAAAGAATTAAGGGTAAAAAAGTAAAATATACTTGGTCAAAGTAGAATGATTTATAAGTTAAAAAAAATAAGTAGGGGGCACGCTACTTTTAATTTATTTTAAGTTACTTTTGACTTATTTTAAGCTACTCTTTAATTATAAAACACTCTAATAAGTCAAAAATTGATTTAAAAGTTAGTTTGATCAACTTAAAATCCCATCCAAAAGGGCTCTTAAAAACATATTTGACTAACTTTTAAGTCAATCCAAACAGACTCAAATTAATGTTGTATAAAAAAAGTCTATGATTGCAACTATTAGTAGTTGTTTGAAACTGCAAATTCTCTCTCCAAATAATTTTATCAAAATAAATCGTCTACCATTTTATTGATATCTTAAAGCCAAACTCCAAAAATCCAACAAAAACAAATTTCATTAAATGAGTTTATCGAAAGGAACCTTGAAGTGTATAGCATTTTACTGCAAATGAGTACTCAAGATAGTTTCAATCTATGTAAATGGGTTACTGATATATTGTTAGTTATTGAAACTAGTTATTTTGATCCCATATCATGAACAATATGCAAAAAATGAAATATTCAAAGTTGAAGAAAATGGAGTAATAAATATAACCTTTTTAAGTCTTTGAATTGAAAAGAACCAAAAGTAGTTTTATTTCAATGCTCAAAATAAAAAATGATTTATTCTCCTAACAACTTATGAGAAACGCTGAAGTTCACATGCTTATACTAAGCACCATGAAGCATAGCCACATTAAATGATTGATCTCGAGTAAAGTATTACAAACAACACTTGAAAGAACATAATAACCTCTTTCCAAGAATACATTTTTAAGAGTCCTCCATTTCCATCTCTGCTAATATCCTTCGGTAATCTCCTGTATTGGTAACATATTAGACCAAAAAATATGCAAAGAATTCTGCAGCACTCAACTCATGAGTTTTGCTACCAAAGTTACTTGATTAGAAGAAAAGAGTTTTACCGTCAACTTTTCCACGGTTTCAATGTCCATATTTTTCTACATTTAAGTGTGTTATTACAAACATACATTGACCAATTCTTCAATTAGTCTAAAATAGAAAAATATTGTTTATGAATTCATGACCCATGCATGAGACAGTTCTTAAACAAAATTACTAAAAAAAAACAACCTCAAGAAATGTGAGCTTTAAAATTCACACATATGACACTCAAATCATGATATAAATGGCTAAGTTGACAAATACTTGCTCTTAGATAATATTCTGGCCAGACTATACTGTCATCCATCAAAGAACCTCCATGAATGGAATGAACAATCTCTAAAGTAAATCTTGCTCATCTTCCGCTTCTACATATCTTCAATTGAAATAAAGAACGTCCATCAAAGGAAAGAACAATCTTTAAAGTAAATCTTGTTTGTAAACACCCAATTTTGGCGTAAAATTTTCAAAATTCATACTTTTTAAGTTTTATTCATTTAATAGTTCAAATTATACTTTTTATAATTTTAAATAAGTTTATCGATAATTATCCTTATTTCTCAAAATTTTAGAACTTTTATCAGTTAATTTTGACTACATTATTTTTGTCACAGTTGGTTGAATATGTTCAAATATTTATTCAGTTTGATTAAATCATTATTTTTTGTTAAATTACATTTTATACAAGTCATTCATTTTATTCGTTACATTTGTTAATATTCATTTTATTTTTTACTTTTATTAATATTCATTTTGGTGTTTTTAGCACAGTCTAGAAATAAGGTGATTTTCAATTTTCTATTCAAGCAATAGTTTAGTTATTAAGTTAGAGGGTGATGGATAAGTTTTTAGATAAGGGGTGTAATTTTCAGATTTTTTAGTGTTCAATAAATTCTTTTAGTGTTCATAATTTTTACGGCCACCACCCTCTCCGGAACATCATTTACGACGAGCCACCACCCCAAACAAACAGACCCCCGCTGCTCTCTTTCCTTTCCTCATCATTGCAAGAGAAACATGTTGGGATATATACTATTAACCATATGTTTAGATATAGTATTTATTATAGAATAATTATTTATTCAGTTTTAATAGATCAAATACTCATTTATGGTGTCTATTTACTTATATAGTAGATGATTTAGTGTATAGAGTTTTAGCTTATACACAGAGAATTAAATCATTGGTTCTTATAAGTATAAAGTTTTTTGTTCAGAATCTAGGATGAAAATTGGACATGTCATCGGTACGATTGTAGCATAAGATTATATATAATTTATCTTGATTATGGGAACGGTATAGTTCCAACTTCTTGTGCTAGTGTATTTTGTATGTATTGAACGGGACCGAGTAGAGATAGTTGTTTTAGACTGACTGACAAAAGCATATTCTCTAAACTGTTAAATGTACTTACATTCTTAATCTTGATATAACTATTATGATCTGTATATATTACTTATCGTTTCAATTTATTAAAAGGTGAGATTCTTAGATATGTCAATATGCCTGGTAGATTGGATGGTAATAATATGTATTGGTGAAATAATAAGTAAGTTGATGGAATCCATATCCCGATATAGAGATTGTTGATATGCCTTTTTGAGAAGCTTATAAGTTTTCATCGTGTCAAACCTTGCAAGTGGATTTATGAATCCGGCATATGAAATAAGTTAAGCAGCGCTCTAAAGGAAATTATTCATTGAATTAAATTTGTCAGTAATTTAATTTATTGATTAGTATATGTAATCTTAACATGGAGAATTACATAAATGTTAAATGGGGAATTTCGAAATATAAATAGAGAAGTGCAAATTCGAATTTTTAGTGGAATGATTTGTAATTTATTATGGTAAGAATAATTCAAATTAATTTTTTGAATTATTTCCATAATAGGAAGCCTAAGTAATTAATTTTGTGGTCCCTCCAGTGCCCGTATTTAACTGGAACTCAGAATTTAATGGGAAAAAGAATTATAAGAAAACTAGATTTTCTTCTCCTTTTTGGATTTGGAGGAAATCTCTATAAATAGGGATTCTGCTAACCTAGAAAAAAAAACAAGAAGGTTTCTAATGATACTTGCTTACCCAAGTATTGAGAGACTTCAGATGTGAACTTGGGATCACTATAGAAGACCGTGGAACTATTGTCTAACTTGTGGATTCGCTTGAAGGTATCTGCTCACTCTTCAAGAGCTAGTTCTTGAATTAAATTTCAGCAAGTTTATGTGTTCTAGCGTAATTTTATATGTTCTAGCATAAACACATTGGTTATTTGTTATTAATGTAAGCATTATGACTCTGGTTTCACGACCCAGGGTAGCCCCTAGACGTAACACGACGTACAAGATCCCGAGAGGCCTCATACAAGCCCTTAGCATACATCACATACAAGATAATAGAGAAGTAAGAGTTCAAAAGAGTATTTTATATCAAGCTTTACTCAAAACAGCGGAAGTCTATAACTCATGTCTCAAAGGCTTCTAATATCATAGAATACGAATAAAAGTAATAGGGATGCAGCCCAATACAATACCAAACATAAGGAAAGACATCAAAGTAAAATCCAACAAGGCTATGTCCTCGGATGGATGAGGACTCACCAAGTCTTCTTCGCAACTCTAAGTCAATGCTCTAGCCACGAGTGGGAGAACTGCCATATCCTACACCAAAGAAGTTGACGCATGCAAGAGTATATGTTAGCACAATAGAGTACTAAGTATGATAACAATGCATATTAACTAATAAAACATGCTAGAAACTGAGATATAAACATGACATGCAATTGGCCAAGCTAAACATGATAAGGCATATCAGCAAATAGCATAAAGCATAAACCATGGCAAAAGTAAGCTAAATCAACTTTCTATTACTATTCTTCTCTTTACTTTACTTTTAGTAACGCATGCACCATTGTGCAAGCTGAGTTATGGGAAAAGCCTTAAACCGATCTGTAGACCATGGAATACCTCAACATGGAATCTGGTGTCTGCCCTACACCGAAAAAGGGCCATTCTACTTGCCAAGGTAGAATCCTGAACCATAGCCTACGCGGATCCACTAGCTAAGCTGATATAATATGGGCCTGTTAAAGACCACCTATGAGGGCACATAGGCATAGGACAAATGGGGACTTGTCACCCGTCCACTTGGTTCTATGCATAATTCCCACTATACAATAATAAATATTGATATCAATGGAAAGGCACAACTGGGGTTGCCAATCAAACCTAAACATCACTTCACATACCATGGACTAGTCCAAGCTTACTTCATTGAGTGTTTCTTCTTTCATGGACTTGTCCAAGCCTACACCCCTAGAATAGCTTCTTTAAGCTCTTGATTCAATTTTAGTTACGCAAACCTTTTAACAAGTCATGAATCCTTTACATGTGAGAAAACCATTAACAAGCTCAGGTTGAGCATTATATGAGAAAACCCTTTCAAGACTCACGTCAACATATCATAGATTTCATATAAAAAATGCTTGATTCTATAAACCTCTTTCTTCATGATTCTATCATGCTTTTTCTTCATAGCTAATTGGTTCATGTTGCCTTTATTCTAAACCATGCAATTCAATGCAAGCTAGCTCTTAAAAGTCATAATCAAGGCAATTTAGTCAAACTTGAAGTAACTCACATAAAAGAGGAAAATCATGCTTTTACTTGAGCATGCTAAATTCATGCAATTAACCCCCAATTCATGCTCAATTCATGCTCAGTTTCATAGATGATCCATCAATTCATGTCTCAACCCAACAATCAAGGCATAGATTATCAAATTGGGGAGAATTTACTTGGGATCAAGGGGTTTCATGCAATAATTATAATTAGACATGTAATTCATGCTAGATCGTGCACTAAATTACTTTACCCACGCTAGATCGTACACTACAAAGCATTAAATAATTAAATGAACTCATACTTGAAGAACCCATAACAATTGATCAAACACTAGCTTACTTGAAGGGAATTGAACCTTGAAATTCATGAAGAAAAGGGAGGGCCCAATGGAGGAAGCAATTCCATTGGTCAATACCATCATACCTTAGCAAAGCCCACTAGAAATTGGAGGAAATTGGGTGATCTTCAAAGGAGGACTTAGCTTCTTCTTCTTCCTTGAGCTAGAGAGGATTTCTTTTAGAGAGAGAAATATTTGAGAGGTGACTTTAGGGAATGAGTTAGAATGAAGTGACTTCGGTATAGAGAACTATATATAGGGCCTTCATTAAGGGTAAAGCCGAATTAGTTAATTAAGGAATTAACCAGGGAAAAGACCAAAAAGCCCTTAATTAAAACTGTCGGGGTCCATCTACGGTCAGGACCTACGGTCTGTACATCCATTGACGGACCGTCCTGTTGAACCGTCAAATGATTCAGATAGTTGGTATCTTGAGACCCTGCAACGACGGTTTCAATCTACGGTTGGTAGATCACAGCCTGAGGTTCAAGAATTTAACCAAGTCTGGGGGACATCTACGGTAACTTTCTACGGACCATCAACTGACTCATGATCCATCCTGCTACTCCGTAGATCACACTTCAGAGACTGAGAATTACTGAAATTGACAGAGCCATCGACGGCTCCTCACATGCGGCCCGTCAACCCGACTACGGCCCGTAAATGGCCTCCTTAGGTGGCCTACAGGTAAATTCTGCATTTTCATTCCTTAGAAAGCTGGGGTATTAAAATATCTCCCCCTTGGGGACATTCATCCTCGAATGAGAACCTGGACATCATGAGAAGGGTGATAGACTCGGACGAACAATCCAACCTAACATGCAAGCATATACATGCACATATTCGAGGAGTAAATATCAACTCCAAGCTAAAGCATGCTCAACACTAAATTCATGAAGACTTTATGCAACTCATACTCAATGCACTTATATCATATTAGACTCTTCATGAACATGCATAAAATCAAGGAATCATGGAAATCAACTATGACACATGAGACCAAAACAATGAACCATGAGGAACTAGGTACCTAAAGCTAGAGGAGGATCGAATGGAAAGAGATGAGGATAGCGGGACATCATATCGGCCTCGGCCTCCCAAGTAGCACCCTCTACTAATTGATTCCTCCACAGAACTTTCACGGAAGAAACTTCTTTATTTCTCAACTTCCGGACTTGTCGGTCTAAAATATCAACTGAAACCTCTTCATAGGAAAGACTATCCTTTATGCCAAGAGTCTCTATTGGCACTATAGAGGTCGGATCACCGACACACTTTTTCAATAATGAGACATGGAAGGCCGGATGCACCGATGCCAACTCATTAGGCAAATCAAGCTCATAGGCAACCTTACCAACACGTCTCAAAATCTGATATGGGCCTACATAACGGGGACTAAGCTTCCCTTTCTTCCCAAATCTCATTACACCCTTCATAGGTGAAATTTTCAAGTAAACACAATCATCAACATCAAAAATCTAATTCTCTTCTTCAAAAATCGGCATAAGACTTTTGTCGACTTTGAGTTGCTTTCAGCCTTTCTCTAATAAGCCGAAATCTCTCCATAGCCTCATGTACTAACTCGGGGCCTATCAAAGCAACTTCCCCAATTTCAAACAAACCTATGAGAGATCTACACCTCCTACCATAGAGAGCCTCAAACAGAGCCATACCAATACTAGAATGGTAGCTATTATTATAAGCAAACTCGATCAAAGACAAATGGTCATCCCAAGTACCCTTGAACTCAATAACACAAGCTCTCAACATATCTTCTAAAGTCTGAATAGTACACTCTGCTTGCCCATCGATTTGGGGGTGAAAGGCCGTGTTGAGCTTAACACGAGTACCAAAACCTTTTTCGAATGACTTCCAAAATTGAGAAGTAAACTGGGCACCTCGATCGGAGATAATGGATAAAGTCACTCCATGCAGCTTAACCATCTCCCTCATGTACAACTTAGCATAATCCTCAGTCGAATAAGAAGTTTTGACGGTAATGAAATGGGCTGACTTGGTCATTCTATCAACCACAACCCGAATCGAATCATAGTGTCGCCTTGGGCGAGGCAAACCTACTACGAAATCCATATTCACATCTTCCCACTTCCAAGTAGGAATCTCTATGTCTTGGGTCAAACCTCTCGGTCTCTGATGCTCAACCTTCACTTGTTGGAAATTAGGACACTTATCCACAAATTCCGCTATGTCTTTCCTCATGCCATTCCACCAAGAGATTTCCCGCAAATCACGATACATCTTGGTAGCTCCCGGGTGGATAGAATATCTAGAACTATGAGCTTCCGACAAAATTTGCCCTCTCAAATCATCAACGTCGGGAACACATGAGCGACCTTGGTAACGAAGTACACCATATCTCCCTTGGAAAAAACCTCTATGGACTTCTTGAGAACCGCTTCTTTCAATTCCACCATATGAGGATCAAGGTCTTTCTTAGCTTTTGCATCATGCACAAAAGAGGATTCGAAATCATTGTGAACAGTAGCTTCACCCTTAGCCGAATCGATCAACCGAACACCCAATCGGGCTAAACTATGAACATCACTAACCAACTCTTTCTTGCAATCCTCAATATGCGCAACACTTCCCATAGACAATCTACTAAAAGCATCTGTTACCACATTAGCCTTGCCGGGGTGATAGAGAACACTCATATCATAATCTTTTAGCAATTCAAGCCATCTTCTTTGGCGGAGATTCAAATCTTTCTGCTTAAACACATAATGGAGACTCTTATTGTCATGACACAGACTTTCCCCTAGATGTAACATGGCATACAAGATCCCGAGAGGCCTCATACAAGCCCTTAGCATACATAACATAAAAGATAATAGAGTAGTAAGAGTTCAGAAGAGCATTTCTATAACAAAGCTTTAATCAACAACAACGGAAGTCTACATCTCACATCTTAATCCATCTAACATAATAGAATAGAAATGAAGGTTTGGGACGCAGCCCAGTACAATATCAAAAATAATGGAAAGCATGAAAAAGTAACAAGGTTAGGCCCTCGGAAATAGGAGGCCTCACCAAGTCTTCACGATCGCTAGAACTGACTAGCCACGAGTGGGATGAGAGGAGCCGCCAAACCCTACATCAATAGAATCAACGTAGGCAAGAGTATGCGTTAGTATAATCAAGTACCAAGTATGATAGCAATGCACAAAGGGCATATAAACAATGCTAGAATGACATATAATCATGACATGTAATGGTCAAGCTAAAACATGATAGAACATAACAAACATGAGGCATAAATCATGGCCAAGACAAGCTATTCATCTTTCCTTTACCTTACATCATCATAAGAACAATTAAGTTCATTAGCTGTGGGAAAATAGCCTTAACCGACATATGAGACCATGTGAGCTATAAACATGGAATCTGGTGTCTGCCCCACACCGAAAAGGGGTGTCCTACTTGCAAAGGTAAGAACATGAACTTCTTAGCTTATATGGATCCACTAGCTAGTGTCTATCATAGACCATCACCTTATGGTGGCACATAGGTTATGGGACATGGGTAATCACCCCTTGTCCACTCGGTACTAAGCATACTTCCCACAGATCTATCATAGTTCATTTTATCATAGGTAAACATGGGTAATCACCTCTTGTCTATCCTTTGTCATAATTTCATTGTTAGTAGATATGGGTAATCGCCTCTTGTCTACCTTAGGGAACATGAGTAATCGCCTCTTGTCCCTTCATAGAATAGCTCCTTAATCATGCATTCAAGCTTAGTTGAGCAAACCTTTCAACAAGTTATGAATCATTACGTGTGAGAAAACCTTTCACATTCTTAGGTTGAGCATTACATGAGAAACCCTTTCACAACTCAACATTTCCATTAACATATCATAACTTCATAAAACATACATAAGTTCATAAGCTTCATATTTACGTAGCTCATCATGCTCTTAACTCATAAATCATGGGTTCATAAGCTTCACCTCAAAACATGCAATTCAATGCAAGCTAATACTTAGAAAGCCATAAATCAAGGTAATTTAGTCATAATTGAGGGAACCCACATAATAGAGGAACATCATATATTTTTGATTGAACAAGCATCTTTTCATAAAATATCCTCTTTTCAGCATTCATAGTCTTACATGAAATTCATAGCTTGATAATCATAATACTTAACTCAATTCACAAAGAGTTCATGCAATTCATCTTTTCTCAATCAACCCACAATCATAAGCATAATCATAAATTGGGGGAAACTTAGCATGGACTCATGGGATTCGTCAAGTTGCATGTAAATCACGCTAAATCGTGCACTAGCTTAGTTTACCACGCTAGATCGTGCACTTTGAACCATAACATCAACAATGGAAAGCATAATGAAGAACCCATAAGAATTTTTCAAAAACCCTAGGTCTCTTGGGCAAGACTAAACCTTGAAAACCTTAAGGAAAGGAGGACCAATTGGAGGAAAAACTCCAAATGGTAAATACTATCATACCTTAATGCCAATGCCTTGAAATAAAAGGAGGATTGATGACCTTGATGAGAACCCTAGCTCTCTTTTTCTTCTTCTTGTCCTTCTAGAGAGAGGAATATTTTTGGGAGATAAGAGTTGGAATTAAGGGATTAGGACTTAGAAAGTATAAATAGGGCTAGGGTTAAGGGGCGAAATCGTCTAGGATAAGGAATAAACATTTAGGGAAAAGTCCAAAAAGCCTTTAAATAAAATTGTCGGGGCCAATCGATGGACAGGATCTACGGTCCGTACATCCACTGATGGACCGTCCTTCTCTTCCGTCAATCGATTCAGAAAGTTCGTTTTGGACTGAAAATGTGGCTAAGTCTGGAAGGCATCTACGGAACTCATCTATGGTCCGTCAACTGAACTATGAACCGTCATGCTATTCTATAGGTCAATGTTCAGAAACTCAAAATTCATAAAGTTGACAGGGCCATCGACGGTCCCTATCTACGGCCCGTCACTCCACCTACGGTTCGTAAATGGTCTCCGTCGTCACTGGCACCAGCAAAATTTTAAAACTGCATTTTTCTTTCTTCTCAAAACCTGGGGTGTTACAATATCTCCCCCTTGGGAACATTCGTCCTCGATTGGAGATAAAGTTGTCAAGGGAAGGGTGAAAGACACTTACTATCAACCCAACCTAAAACATGCAATCACATAATTCATATAGCTAAAATAATCAAGTTAGCTCATCTTCTTAAAATTAAACTCTTCATTAACATGCATAATCAAAGAAATCATGGAACTCAACTATGACACATGAAATCAAAGAATGAACCATGAGGGACTAGGTACCTTAAGCTAGAGGAGGATCGGTAGAGAAAAGATGAGGATAACGGGACATCATATCGGCCTCGGCCTCCCAAGTAGCACCCTCAACTAATTGATTCCTCCATAACACTTTCACGGAAGCAACTTCTTTATTTCTCAACTTCCGGACTTTTCGGTCTAAAATATCACCTGAAACCTCTTCATAGGAAAGACTATCCTTAATGCCAAGATCTTCTAAAGGAACTATAGTCAACGGATCGCCAATGCACTTCTTTAGTAAGGAGACATGGAAAACTGGATGCACTGATGCAAAATCATTTGGCAAGTCAAGCTCGTAGGCGACCTTACCAACATGTCTCAAAATCTGATAAGGGCCCACATAGCGGGGAATAAGCTTCCCTTTCTTCCCGAATCTCATTACGCCCTTCATGGGTGAGACATTCAAGTAGACCCAATCATCAACATCAAATTCTAATTCTCTTCTTGTAACATCGGCATAGGACTTTTGTCGACTTTGAGCCGTTTTCAACCTTTCTCTAATAAGCCGAACTTTCTCCATAGCCTCATGTACTAACTCCGAGCCTATCAAAGCAGCTTCCCCAACTTCAAACCAACGTATAGGAGATCTAGCCTCCTACCATAGAGAGCCTCAAATGGTGCCATACCAATACTAAAATGGTAGTTGTTATTATAAGCAAACTCAATCAAAGGCAAATGATCATCCCAATTACCCTTGAAGTAAATTACAAATGCTCTCAACATATCTTCCAAAGTTTGGATAGTACGCTCTGCTTGCCCATCGGATTGGGGATGGAAGGCCGTGATCAGCTTAACACGAGTACCAAGGCCCTTCTGGAAAGATTTCCAAAAACTGAGAAGTAAATTGTGTACCACGATCGGAGATAATGGATAAAGGAAGTCCAAGCAACCTAATCATCTCCTTCAAGTACAACTTGGGCTTCTTTTGAGTTAGAGCCGTCAATGGTGAAGCAATTGAAGAAAACCCTTCAACAAACTTTCAATAGTAACCGGCTAAACCCAAGAAACTACGAATATCCGACGGTGATAGAGGTCTAGGCCAATTCTTAATTGCATCCGTCTTCTTAGGATCTACCTCGACACCTTTACCGAAAACAATATGACCAAGGAAAGCTACAGACTTTAACCAAAACTCACATTTCTAGAACTTAGCAAAGTGTTGTTGGTCCTTGAGAACTTACAGCACAATCCTCAAATGATCAACATGATCACTATCACTCCTTGAGTAAATCAAGATATCATTGATAAACACAATGACAAACATATCCAGGCATTGTCTAAACACCCGATTCATCAAATCCATAAATGCGGCTGGAGCATTAGTCAAAAAGACATCACTAGAAACTAATAGTGCCCATATCTGGTCCGGAAAGCCGTTTTTGAAATGTCATCAACCCTTACCTTCAATTGGTGATAGCCCGAACGAAGATCAATCATAGAGAAATAACTAGCCCCTTTGAGTTGGTCAAACAAATCATCAATTCTCGAGAGAGGATACTTATTCTTGATAGTAACCTTATTCAATTGGCGGTAGTCAATACCTATACGGAGCGAACCATCTTTCTTTCTAACAAACAAGACCGGAGCATCCCATGGAGAAATACTTGGTCGGATGAAACCCTTATCCAACAGATCTTTCAATTGCTCTTTTAGTTCCTTAAGTTCTGTCGGAGCCATTCTATAAGGAGGAATAGAGATAGGTTGCGTACCGGGGAGAAGGTCAATACCAAAGTCTATTTCCCTCTCGGGAGGAACACCGGGTAAATCATCGGGAAACACTTCCAGAAATTCGTTAACAACGGGGACTGACTCAAGAGTAGGGGTTTCAGAATGCACATCCCTCACCCTAACAAGATGGTACATGCAACCCTTAGAAATCATCTTTCTAGCTTGTAGACAAGAAACAAATTGACCCTTAAGTATAGAATTTCCCGCTTTCCCCTCTAGGATCGGCTCATCTGGAAATTGGAACTTGACCATTCGGGTCCTACAATCAATAGAGGCATAACAAGAATGCAACCAATCCATCCCGAGGATAACATCGAAGTCTAGCATATCAAGCTCTACAAGATCCACATGAGTGACTCTATGGAATAAAGAGACGGAACAATTTATATAGACTCTCTTAGCCACAATAGATTCACCGATAGGAGTAGAGACACATAATGGATCTAGCAACACATCCGGAACAACATCAAACTTTATAGCCACATACGGCGTCACAAAAGACAACGTAGCATTGCGATCAAGCAAAGCATAAACAAGAAAGTGGAAGATTTTCAACATACCAGTAACCACATCGGGAGAACCCTCTTGCTCATGACGGGCCTGAAGTGCATAGAACTGGTTTTGCTTTTGATTTCCACTAGAACTTGCCAAATTTTGGGGTTGAGCCCTTCGATGATTTTTCCTCCCTTCTTAGTAGCCAAGGGACAATCCCTTACTTTATGGCCCGTCTTACCACATCCAAAACATGCATTCGAACCGGCTAGACAACTACCCTCATGTTTCCTCCCACACTTGGCACAAGTAGGCAATGAGGAGCCACTACCATTTCCTCCTTTAGGCTTAGGGTTAGACACCCTTCCTTTGTTGAACTTAGGAGGAGCATTGGAAGAACCTTGATTAGAGAACCTTTGCCCAGGCCTAAACAGACCATGTCCATCGGACCTTGAATGAGAGAAACCACTATCACCGATCTTAGCCCTCTTGAAGTCCCTAGACCTTTCCTTGAGCTTCTCCTCCTCTATTTGTTGTGCATGAATCATGAGGCGAGAAATATCCACATTATTAATAAGCATGGGGGTACGACACTCCTTGACCACCATTTCGTACACTCCCGAAACAAATTTGCTCATTCTTGCCCTAGGATCGACAACCATAGAAGGAGCATATCGAGCCAACTGTGTGAACTTCAAAGCATACTCTTTCACACCCATACTCCCTTGATGAAGGTTGATGAACTCAAGTACCTTCGCCTCCCTCATCTCAATGGGAAAGAATCTATTGAGAAAAGTACCCTTTAATCTCTCCCACTCTAGAGGACCTTCATGAACCGCCATCTCACTCTTCCATTGGTTGTACCAAATTTGAGAGACACCTTTGAGTTGGTAGGTGGCCAATTCCGCCTTTTTCGTTGGTGACACTCCCATCAACACTTTATAAACCTCATCAATAAACTCTTGAGGATCTTCCTCCACTTTAGAATCGTAAAACTCCAGAGGGTTCATCCTAGTGAAGTCCCTCACTCTTGACGCCGCCGTACCCACATTTGGGTTCACGGGAGCCACAACCTCCCTATTGGCTTGAGCTATCACGACTTGGGCCAACACATGAAAAGCAGCCCTAAACTCTGCATTGGTTACTTGCTCGACCAAAGGATCGGCTGGAACTTGAGGAGCTTGAAGAGGAGTCTCTTGCTCGTCATTCTTTCTCGCATTCTTTCGAGTATAAGCTCTTCGAGACGCCATATCCTGAAACGCGTAGGATAGGGATTAGGAGAGAGACATATAGAGTAACACTCTATTGTACAACTTAAGGATGATGAAGAAGTGGAGTTTCCTAATCATCTTGTAGCCTCTCATTCATAAATGTGGCACGCTTCACACTCATGAACAAGACTCTACTCGATGTGGCTTATGAGACATCCTAGAATCTTTCTAAAACCTTGTGCTCTGAATACCAAGTTTGTCACGACCCAGGGTGCCCCTAGATGTAACACGGCATACAATAAACCGAGAGGCCTCATACAAGCCCTTAGCATACATAACATACAATATAATAGAGAAGTAAGAGTTCAGAAGAGCATTTTTATAACAAAGCTTTAATCAACAACTGCGGAAGTCTACATCTCATGTCTCAAGCCATCTAGCATAATAGAATAGAAATGAAGATTTGGGACGCAACCCAGTACAATATCAAATATAATGGAAAGCATGAAAAAGTAACAAGGTTAGGCCCTCGGAAATAGGAGGCCTCACCAAGTGTTCACGATCACTAGAACTGACTAGCCATGAGTGGGATGAGAGGAGCCGCCAAACCTTACATCAATAGAATCAACTTAGGCAGGAGTATGCGTTATTAAAATCAAGTTCCAAGTACGATAGCAATGTACAAAGGGCATATAAACCATGCTAGAATGACATATAATCACGATATGTAATGGTCAAGCTAAAACATGATAGAACATAAGAAACATGAAGCGTAAATCATGGCCAAGACAAGCTATTCATCTTTCCTTTACCTTACATCATCATAAGAACAATTAAGTTCATTAGCTGTGGGGAAATAGCCTTAACCGACATATGAGACCATGTGAGCTATCAACATGGAATCTGGTGTCTGCCCCACACCGAAAAGGTGTGTCCTACTTGCCAAGGTAAGACCATGAATTTCTTAGCTTATGTGGATCCACTAGCTAGTGTCTATCATAGACCATCACCTTATGGTGGCACATAGGTTATGGGACATGGGTAATCACCCCTTGTCCACTCGGTACTAAGCATACTTCCCACAGATTTATCTTAGGTAGACTTGGGTAATCGACTCATGTCTATCCTTAGTCATGATTTCAATGTTAGTAGACATGGGTAATCGCCTCTTGTCTACATTAGGGAACATGGGTAATCGCCTCTTGTCCCTTCATAGAATAGCTCCTTAATCATGGATTCAAGCTTAGTTGAGCAAACCTTTCATTAAGTTATGAATCATTACATGTGAGAAAACCTTTAACATTCCTAGGTTGAGCATTAGATGAGAAACCTTTTCACAACTCAACATTTCCATTAACATATCATAACTTCATAAAACATACATGAGTTCATAAGCTTCATATTTACGTAGCTGATCATGCTCTTAACTATAAATCATGAGTTTATAAGCTTCACCTCAAAACATGCAATTCAATGCAAGCTAATACTTAGAAAGCCATAAATCAAACCAATTTAGTCATAATTGAGGGAACCCACATAATAGAGAAACATCATAGATTTTTGATTGAACAAGCATCTTTTCATAAAATATCCTCTTTTCATCATTCATAGTCTTACATGAAATTCATAGCTTGATAATCATAATCCTTAAATCAATTCACAAAGAGTTCATGCAATTCATCTTTTCTCAAATCAACCCACAATCACAAGCATAATCATAAATTGGGTGAAACTTAGCATGGACTCATGGGATTCGTCAAGTTGCATGTAAATCACGCTAAATCGTGCACTAGCTTACGTTAGCACGCTAGATCATGCACTATCAACCATAACATCAACAATGGAAAGCATAATGAAGAACCCATAAGATTTTGTCAAAAACCCTAGCTCTCTTGGGCAAGACTAAACCTTGAAAACCTTCAGGAAAAGAGGACCCACTGGAGGAAAGACTCCTAATGGTAAATACTATCATACCTTAATGCCAATGCCTTGAAATAAAAGGAGGATTGATGACCTTGATGATAACCCTAGCTCTCTTCTTCTTCTTCTTCTTGTTCTAGAGAGAGGAATAGTTTTGGGAGATGAGAGTTGGAATGAAGGGATTAGGGCTTAGAAAGTATAAATAGGGCCAAGGTTAAGGGGCGAAATCGTCTAGGATAAGGAATAAACATTTAGGGAAAAGTCCAAAAAGCCTTTAAATAAAATTGTTGGGGCCAATCAATGGACAGGATCCACAGTCCGTACATCCACTGACGGACCGTCCTGCTCTTCCGTCAATCGATTCAGAAAGTTCGTTTTGGACTGAAAATTTGGCTAAGTCTGGAAGGCATCTACGGAACCCATCTACGGGCCGTCAACTGAACTACGAACCGTCCTGCTATTCCATAGGTCAAGGTTCAGAAACTCAAAATTCACAAAGTTGACAGAGCCATCGACGGTCCCCATATACGGTACGTCACTCCACCTACGGTCCGTAGATGGTCTCTCTCGTCACTGGCACCAGAAAACTTTTAAAACTGCATATTTCTTTCATTTCAAAAACTGGGGTGTTACACTTATGATCGGTCAAAACATCTACATGTACTCCGTACAAGTAATGTCGCCAAATTTTCAAAGCAAACACCACCGCTGCCAACTCTAAGTCATGAGTGGGATAGTTCTTCTCATGTACCTTTAGTTGCCTCGAAGCATAGGTAATCACCTTTCTGTTTTGCATAAAAACACACCCTAGCCCAATCCTGGAGGCATCACAATACACTACAAAACCATTGGTTCCTTCTGGTAGAGTTAATATTGGAGCCGAAGTAAGTCGATCTTTCAATTCTTGGAAACTCTTCTCACATGCCTCGGACCATACGAACTTAACCTTCTTTTGAGTCAAAGCCGTCAATGGAGAAGCAATAGATGAAAATCCTTCAACGAACCTCCTATAATAACCGGCTAAACCCAAGAAACTACGATTGTCTGAAGGTGATAAAGGTCTAGGCCAATTCTTGACCGCTTTGGTCTTCTTAGGATCTACCTTAATACCCTCACCAAAAACAATGTGACCAAGAAAAGCCACGGATCTCAACCAGAATTCAGACTTGCTAAACTTTGCAAATAGCTGTTGATCCTTGAGGACTTGCAACACAACCCTCAAATGACTATCATGCTCAACCTCGTTCCTTGAGTAGATCAAGATATCATCAATAAACACAATCACGAACATGTCAAGGTATTGCTTAAACAACCTATTCATCAAGTCCACGAATGCGGCCGGAACATTTGTCAACCCAAACGACATAACCAAGAACTCATAGTGACCATACCTTGTTCAGAAAGCCGTTTTCAGAATATCATCTTCTTTAACCCTCAATTGGTGATAACCCGAACTAAGGTCGATCTTAGAAAAGTAAATATCCCCTTGAAGTTGGTCAAACAAATCATCTATCCTTGGCAAATGATACTTATTCTTTATTGTAACCTTATTCAATTTGCGATAGTCGATGCACATACAGAGTGAACCATCTTTCTTTCTCACGAATAATACCGGAGCACCCCATGGGGAAACACTTGGTTTGGTGAAACCCTTATCCAACAAGTCTTTTAGTTGCTCTTTCAACTCTTTAAGTTCCATCGAAGCCATTCTACAAGGAGGAATAGAGATAGGTTGCGTATCTAGGAGAAGGTCAATATCAAAGTTTATTTCCCTTTCGGGAGGAATATAGGGCTAGTCATCGGGAAACACTTCCGGAAATTCACTAGCAATGGGGACCAACTCAAGAGTAGGGGTTTTGGAATTACATCCCTTACCCTAACTAGATGATAAATACAACCCTTAGAGATCATCTTTCTAACCTTTAGATGAGAAACAAATTGGCCTCGAAACATAGAATTTTCCCCCTTCCACTCTAGGATAGGCTCATTAGGGAACTAAAACTTGACCACTATGGTCCTACAATCAATAGATGCATAACAAGCATGCAACCAATCCATCCCAAGAAGGACATCAAAATCTAGCATATCTAGTTCTATGAGATCAACATGAGTAACTTTATGGGATAAGGAAATGGAGCAACCTCTATAAACCCTCTTAGCTAAGATAGACTCTCCTATCAGAGTAGAAACAAGGACAGGATCTAGCAACATATCCCGTACAATATCGAACCACATGGCCACATAGGCATCCCAAAGGACAATGTAGCACCGGGATCTAACAAGGCATAGACATCAAAATGGAAAACTTTCAACGTACCGGTGACCACATCGGGTGAGCTCTCTTGCTCATGACGAGCCTGAAGTGCATAAAATTTGTTTTGCTTAGGAGTACCTGAAACCGAACTACTTGGGGCAGCTTGCTTACCCTCTCTTCCTTTAGCCAAGAGAGATGGGCAATCTCTCATCTTGTGACCAGCCTTACCCAAAGTATAGCAACCATCTGTACCAGCTAGGCATTTGCCTTCATGCCTCCTCCTACATCTAGTACAACTAGGCAAAGAAAATCCACCACCTTTCCCTCCTTGAGGCTTAGGGTTTGGCACCCTATCATTGTTGGATCTCGGAGGAGCCTTGGAAGAACCTTGATTAGAGAACCTTTGGCGAAATCTAGAACGTCCACGTCCATCGGATTTTGCATGAGAAAAGTTGTCATCTCTGGTTCTAGTCCGCTTAGTCACTCTAGATCTCCCTTTAAGCTTTTCTTCTTCAATTTGTTTGGCATAAACCATGAGGCAAGAAATATCCACGTCATGCACAAGCATGGTTGTGCGGCAGTCTTTCACCAACATATTGGACACTTCCGACAAAAAATTGCTCATTCTTGCCCTTAGGTCGGCAACTATGGACGGAGCATATCTAGCCAATTGTGTGAACTTCAATGCATATTTTTTCACACTCATACTCCTTTGACGAAGATTAATAAACTCAAGCGCCTTAGCCTCTCTCTTCTCAAGAGGGAAGAATCAATTGAGGAAAGCACTCTTAAACCTCTCCCATCCTATGGGACCTTCATCATGGGCCCTTTCACTCTTCCATTGATTGTACCAAGTTTGGGCAACACTTTTAAGTTAATAAGCGGCCAACTTCGCATTCTCTTCCGGTGTCACACCCATTATCATCAACACTTTATAAACTTCATCAATAAACTCTTGAGGATCTTCTTCCACCTTAGAGCCATGAAATTCTTGAGGATTCATCCTTGTAAAGTCTCTCACCTTCGACGCCACCGTACCCACATTTTTGTTAAGAGGAATCACCACTTCTCTATTGGCTTGGCCCAAAGCTTGAAAAGTAGCCCTAAATTCTGTAGGGGTAACTTGCTCAGCCAAAGGGTTGGTCGAAGCTCCTTGCCCTTCATTCTCTCTTACATTCCTAGTAGCATAGGCCCTTCGAGATGCCATATACTGAAACACGTAAGATAGGTGATTAGGAGGGAGATATAGAGTTAAACTCTATGGCACGACTCAAGAGTAACAAAAGAAGTGAAGTTTTCTAAACATCTTGTAGCCTCTCATTCATAAGTGTGGTGAGCTTCACACCAATGAACAAGACTCTACTCGATGCGGCTTATGAGACATCCTAGAATCTTTCTAAAACCTTACCCTCTGAATACCAAGTTTGTCACGATCCAGGATAGCCCCTAGATGTAACACGGCGTACAAGACCCCGAGAGGCCTTATACAAGACCTTAGGATACATCACATACAAGATAATAGAAAAGTAAGAGTTTAAAAGAGCATTTTATATCAATCTTTACTCAAAATAGCGGAAGTCTACAACTCATGTCTCAAAGCCTTCTAATAGCATAGAATACCAATAAAAGTGATAGGGACGCAGCCCAATACAGTATCCAACATAAGGAAAGACATCAAAGTAAAATCTAACAAGGCTATGTCTTCGGATGGATGAGGACTCACCAAGTCTTCTTCACAACTCTAAGTTAATGCTCTAGCCACGAGTAGGAGAACTGCCACGTCCTACACCAAAGAAGTTGATGCAGGCCAGAGTATGCATTAGCACAATAAAGTACTAAGTATGTTAGCAATGAATATAAACTCATAAAACATGCTAAGAACTGAGATATAAACATGACATGCAATTGGCCAAGTTAAACATGATAAGGCGTATGAGCAAATAGCATAAAGCATAAACAATGGCCAAAGGAGGCTAAATCCTCTTTCTATTACTTTACTTTTAGTAACTTATGCACCATTGTGCAAGCTAAGTTGTGGGAAAAGCCTTTAACCGATCTGTAGACCATGGAATAACTCAACATGGAATCCGGTGTCTGCCCTACACCGAAAAAGGGCAATTCTACTTGCCAAGGTAGAATCTTGAACCATAGCCTATGTGGATCCACTAGCTAAGCTGATATAACATGGGCCTGTTAAAGACCACCATGGGGGCACATAGGCATAGGACATATGGAGACTTGTCACCCGTCCGCTCGGTTTTATGCATAATTTCCACTATACAATAATAAATATTGATATCCATGGAAAGGCACAACTGGGGTTGCCAATCCAACCTAAACATCACTTCACATACCTTGGACTAGTTCAAGCTTACTTCATTGAGTGTTTCTTCTTTCATGGACTTGTCCAAGCTTACACCCCTAGAATAGCTTCTTTAAGCTCTTCATTCAATTTTAGTTAAGCAAACCTTTTAACAAGTCATGAATCCTTTACATGTGAGAAAACCTTTCACAAGTTTAGGTTGAGCATTATATGAGAAAACCCTTTCAAGACTCAACATCAACATATCATAGATTTCATATAAAACATTCTGGAATCTATAAACCAATTTATTCATGATTCTATCATGTTTTTTCTTCATAACTAATGGGTTCATGTTGCCTTTATTTTAAACCATGCAATTCAATGCAAGCTAGCTCTTAAAAGTCATAATCAAGGAAATTTAGTCATACTTGAAGTAACCCACATAAAAGAGGAAAATCATGCTTTTTACTTGAGCATGCTAAATTCATGCAATTAACCCCAATTCATACTAAATGCATGCTCATTTTCATAGATGATCCATCAATTTCATCAATTCATATCTCAACCCAAAAATCAAGGCATAGATTATCAAATTGGGGAGAATTTACTTGGGATCATGGGGGTTCATGCATTAATTACAATTAGACATGTAATTCACGCTAGATCGTGTACTAAATTACTTTACCCACACTAGATTATACACTACAAAGCATTAAATCAGTAAATGAACTCATACTTGAAGAACCCATAACAATTGATCAAACCATAGCTTACTTGAAGGGAATTGAACCTGGAAATTCATGAATAAAAGGGAGGGCCCAATGGAGGAAGCAACTCCATTGGTCAATACCATCATACCTTAGCAAAGCCCACTAGAAATTGGAGGTAATTGGGTGATCTTCAATGGAGGACTTAACTTCTTCTTTTTCCTTGAGCTAGAAAGGATTTCTTTTAGAGAGAGAAATATTTGAGAGGTAACTTTAGGGAATGAGTTAGAATTAAGTGATTTAGGTATAGAGAACTATATATAGGGTCTTCATTAAGGGTAAAACCGACTTATTTAATTAGGGAATTAACTAGAAAAAAGACCAAAAAACCCTTAATTAAAACTGTCGGGGCCTATCTACGGTCCGTACATGCATTGATGGACCGTCCTGTTGAACCGTTAAAAGATTAAGAGATTTGGTATCTGGGGACCCTGTAACAACGGTTTCAATCTACGGTTGGTAGGTCCATATACGAACCATACACCTCAACCGTAGATCACAACCTGAGGTTCAAGAATTTAACCAAGTCTTGGGGACATCTACGGTCACTTTCTACGGACCGTCAACTGACTCACGATCCGTCTTGCTACTCCATAGATCACACTTCAGACCCTGAGAATTACTGAAATTGACAGAGCCATTGATGGCTCCTCACCTGCGGCCCGTCAACCTGAGTACGGCCCGTAAGTGGCCTCCGTAGGTCACTACCTACAGGTAAATTCTGCATTTTCATTCCTTGGAAAGCTGGGGTATTACATCTGGTATGCTTCCGCTTTGCGTATATGTTTTCCATCAATTGGTATCCAGAGCCATGCTTGCATCTTATTCGATAACATGATATATGTATGTATATGTTTTTGACGTACATAAATACATAGTTTTAACTTGAGTCCAGTGTATAGCCAAGATCAATTTTTCATTTAATTATTGATTATTGATAATGGTGGTATATCACCATTGTTGCATATGTGAATCAATCTTAAAAACTTTTGTTACTGCTAGATGGGTTATATTGTTTTGCAAAGTTAAAAGAATATATATATTAAAAGAAGAGAAGGAAACATAGTGCTACGACTGCGACATAGATAATTTTCATAACTTTCAGCACTGTTTTTTCTTGGTTCCTTTTGCAATGAATATTTTTTTATTGAAATAAAAGGAAGTGCACTTTAATTTTTGGCCAAAAATGTGTCGTGTTCATCCTTTTTGAAGAGCAGAAAGTTTTTTTTAATTAGTCCAATTGCTTGGATTAGTAGTGGAAAGACGTAGTTGGTCTTGTGTGATTTTAAATTTGTTTTTATTTCTTAATTACGAAGGGAATTTTTCATAATGTGATCTAGGCGATGTGAAGGATGATTTTAACATATTAAGTTTGAATGGTTTCTACCAATTGTTGTCTAGATAGCTTCAATTTTATTCAATTTAATATGTTTCACTTAATTGCCTATTTCCTCATTAACATTGAAGAGAACAATTTTAATTCACATGCGTGTCTTGGTTCTTCAATAATTACAAAGTTTTTTTAAAAATTATATAGGCATAGGATTTCTCTTTCTCACGTGTATATATTAACTCTTAAATATATTAAGAATTTTATAGTTAATAGATGGTTATCATTAAGTGATTTGTTTAATTGGAATTATTAGAAGTGCTTAATATATTATATATGTGAGATTTTAATATATGAATTGAAAATTATGATTAATAAATAGGATTTACGAAAGTGATCTATTTATTTGCGTCATTAGAATATCTTCAATGTATCATACATAAATTGCTCTATGAGAATACTAGTGGTGAATATTTTTTTAACAGAGATTTACCTTAAGATGCTAGTAATGCCTAATTAATTCATGAGAAGCGATATTAAAGATTTTCACAGGTCTTAAAGGGAGAAATATAATATCTTGGATTCTCAAGTGTATTAATTAAGAAAACAATTTGTTTTAAGGAGGTTAGTTGCGTGTCTTAGCCAAATGACAGGACACAATGTATACCTTGTGCTCATGAGATAATTATTCCAAGAAAATGAAGATCTGAATCAAGTCATTTTAATCTATAAGTATGCCTAAAATGGTTATTTTTCAAATTTGGTCATAATTTAGGTGGTAAAATTTTTTTGATCTCTGCTTGACTTGAAATTTGATGATTCCATTTAAAATCGTTTAGATGGATTTTAGGTAGTTTGTCAGATTAAATTTTTATTTGAATATGATAAGATTATTCTTTATGTCAGTTATGTTTATGTTAAATTCGGAACATGATTACACATGGTAATTTAACATGAATTGATATGTGATAAGAATGTAGGCCATATGGTTTTAATTTCCAAAGATGCTTAAATCACTTGAATTTGAATTTGGTCATAGCATTGGGAATAAATATTTTTTACAGACTCCAATTGACCTGGAATTTGGTAAGTTCATTGGAAACGGCCTAGCAAGAAATACTCATTGCTATGCGGTTATGAATTTTGAGGTCGTTAAATAATTTTTAAGTCATTCTTTCCGATTAAAATGTGATTTAGTATGAAAATAATCCTTTATATCGATTTAATTTATGTTAAATGTGGTACATGATTACACGTGATGAGTTAATATGAAATGATATATGATAAGGATATGGATCTGATTATTTTTCCTTAAATCGTTTGAATCTGAATTTGATCATAGTATCAAATTAAAAATACTCATTGTTATACAGTGATTTGGTAATTTGAGGTCGCTTAGATTATGTTTTTTGATATTTTTTGTATCCTCAAAATTAATTTTAATGAAAATTATTCGACTATGACATAGCGGTGGTAGAGATTGTTCTCTATGGTCTTCATGACTAAATTTTAGTGATGTATTAAGTTCATATGCTGGCTTTAGACCTTCCTCCATATCGAATGAAATTAATACAAGTCATTAAATTTAATCTCTAGCTTGATGATAAGTATTGACTCTCCCTATCTGAGTATTATTTGATTTAATTAATGGATTTAGGGATAATGATATTTACTTGGTATAAATTAACATATACTCTCCATCTGAGTTAGCTTTTGTTCTAAATTTAGTAGAGTGAATATCTCACACCATATATGTATGTTGTATGAGTAGCTATTTTTTCAACAAAATTTATCGTTCAAGATGTACGGATATCTATGAGGTGTGTTTTGAATGTTAATATTCAATGTATACATAAACATGCTGATTTTTGAAAAATAGTACTCAGATAATGTAAATAGTTTTTCAAATTTTATTCTTTTTTCTGATTAGTATATCTATTTGATAATATGCGATTAGAATTACTAAACGAAAAATTTTAAATTCTATTATGGCCAAACAAGGTTTTCAACCAAATTGATCATAGTTTTGGAATTCAAGAAAAAAGGGACTCTGATTGATCTGAAATTTGGTAGAATCATAAGAATCACCTAGTAAGAAATATTATTTTTTTCGGATCATTATATGAGTTTTTTGGTCATATTTGGTTATAGGGTTCCCTCCCTTGATTGCCAAGATTAAATAGTAGTGAAGTATTAGTTTCATGTGCTGGCTTAGACCTTCCTCCTTATCAGATGAAAATAATACAAGTCACTATGTATTTAATCGCAAGTTTTGATAATCTGTATTAACTCTCCTAAACTGAGTAATATATGATTGGATCAATGTAACTAGAGGATTTTCACTTGAATTAAACTAACAGTAGACTCTCCATCTGCATTAGGTCTATATAAGTATATGGAGTGAATAATCAATCATTGTACACGTGTATTGCATGAGTAGTTCTCCAATCCTATCAATTGTCTATTCGAGATGCATGGATATATATGTATAAATGAGCCCTGAATTTTGTTATTCGGGATTATTCGATATATTATGATCTATTTAATATATTATATCTCAAATTCTGAATAGACTTTACAGATCCACTTAACACTACTCAGGAATTTCTTTCGATAGAGATAAAATAGTAATTCAAAGAATGCATTGTACGTGTACCTTATGTTAGAAGGAATTATTTTCAGTTTCTAACCAGATAAGAGATGGATACTTAATATATTTTTCCTGTAACTCTCCTATTATTGAGTTTGATGAATATTTTATCTCTTGTGGTATATTGATGCGTAAATTTTTTTATTAGTATTATCTCTCATGAATTAAATAATATTAATCTATTTCATAAGAGAAAATATCTTTTAAATTGAATGAAACTTATTTGTACACTTGTGTCTAAGTCATTTATTCTAGATATAACTTCTTGGTTGGTTAAAGGATGGACATAAATGTTCATTGAAAGTGAAGTCACTACCAGCAAATTAGTCCTGTTTAGAAGGAAAAATTACTATGAGACCTTTCCTCTTAAAAAGAAAATAGAGGTAGTGATAAGTTAGAATTAATCTATTCAGATTTTTGTAGTAAATGAACATTCAGACAAGAGGTGAATTTGAGTATTCTAAAATTTTCAGAAGGTTACTCATGATATGAACATATATTTTTGATGTTTTGTAAGTTTGAATGTCTTGATAAAATCAAAATATTTAAGACAGAAATTAAAATAGCATCATGAAAAATATATAAAGTGCAAAGCTCATGAGTCACTTATTTAATAGAATAATTGCATTTCAATTGTCTACACCAGGCACTCTATAATAGATTTGTGTAAAAGAGAAAGAAATAGACTCTTATGAAGATTAATGATTGACTTATAAGTAGTGGGACAAACGTTACTAGACATAAGAAAATCTACTACCTCAAGTAGTGGGAGTGATGTTGAGCAAATTAAAGAACACTACATGAAGAAATTATTAATATTTCAATATCGAAAGGTTTTGAAGAAATTATTAAGACTCAAGGACATGAAATTGTGAATATTGTAGTAGTACTTAGCCATAGTGGGAGAATCATAACAAAAAATGATTTGTTTTGTATGCTTGAGAGAACTTTCATGATAGAACTCTGTAACACCTTAGATTTGAAAAAAATCTAAAAAGGGAAACCAGGAAAAGGTTCACGAACCTAAAAATGAACCATGGACCCTTCACGGCACCCTAGACAGTCCGTGAACAGGACCACGGCCTGTTAAGGAGCTCGTGAACTCCTTCCAGAGCCTGCCTCAGGCAGGGGCCACTTGACGATGACCCAGACGGCTCGTGGTGGACTTGACGACCCATCAAGTGAGTCGTACAAGTCACCTAGTTATTGAGGTGTGACCCAAGGTCACAGCAAGAGGGCCACGGACGTCTAAATGGCCCGTGAAGTCATCCGTGAAGGAGACTTGTTAGACTTTGAGTTTTGGGTCAACTTCAGTCGATAATATCTTTTAGCACAAACTAAATTAGGTGGCCCAAGACAAATCAAATTAAAGATCTTTGAGTCCTCCTTCCAACGCCATGAGTTTGCCGTATTTGAGATTAGGAGTAAAACGTTATGCCTGTTTTAGTGAAGCACTGTTAGGCTGAGAAATCTTCACGACCCACTTGACGGGTTGTGGAGCTCTAGACGGCCTGTGAAGCCTGTCTTGAAGTCACTTCGGCAATTTTTAAGTCAGGGTCATATTGGTCTTTTCTCCTATGCGTTAGGTACTTGAACTACGTCGTTTGATGCCTAAACTACGTCGTTTTACTGAGTCTTAGCCTAATAATCTAGTGAGAAACTACCTAGAACCCTCATTCTCCAAAAATCATCTAACTTAGAAAGAAAAGAAGAGGAATAGGCGACCGTTTCTCCCAAGAACGAGCAGATGTGTTCTTTAAGTTCAGCCCCTAAATCCAAAGGATTTCTCCATAGTTTCCGACACCAGGTATATGGAATTTCACTAGTGGGTTCCTTTCACCCATTAGGTCCCTAGAATTCAGCCAGTTCTTCAATTTCTCCTAAATTGTTCAGACCAAGGGTTTCCATAATCTTGGATATTCATTGTGATTTTACCTGCTATAGTTTCCAGGATCTAAATACCATGCTTTCTTGGAAAATTTTCATAGTCACATGTATAGAACTCAGAACCCTACATTGTATTGGTTATCATCATTTCATGAATTACACTTTCTAGACAGATCAATCAGAAAATCATGCTCCAGTATTTGAATGCCATGTCTTTCAGTATATTTATGTGCATTCCTTGATAGCATGTCAGTATTTTGAGCTACTCAGTATATCAGTTGAATTTTAGCATTGCATATTCAGTTGGGAGTAAACTTAGAACTGAGTTGGACGGGTTTAGCGTACCCACAAAGTCCTAGAACTACTTGGCAACGTAGGTTCAGATGTCCCCTCTGTTGAGCATCAATTTTAGTGATCACGCCATAGTCATGCCTTTATACCCTGGCAAGGTATATTGGGTCCTCTCGATGGGGCGTATATATCGGACTCAACGTTTAGCTCACGTGGTTTATGTCGGTTAACCGTAGCTCTCACAATCATACTCTTAATGCATTGACCATGTTATCTATATTACTTCATTATACAGTTCATCATGTTATCTTCATGATTAGTATTTGGTCATTGCATCCAGCTCAGTTTTCAGTTTTCAGTTTATATCAGTCTTTCAGTATTATTAGAGTTGACTGGGGATTTGTCCTAGCAGCTCATCAGTTGCAGAGGCTTTCAGACATAGAATCAGTGTTCAGTGTTTTGGGATTGTTTCTCGTAGATATAATTTTGCCTGGAGTTCTTTTAATTTTGACTCCCTTTATAGTTATACTTTCTCTTACTTAGTCATATTTCAGTATTCTTATGATATGCCAGACTCAGGGTTAGCTTGGGGTCACCTGTGATCCGAGGTCCTGTGTTACGACTAGGGGGTAGGCTCGAAGCATGAAAAGCTTGGTATCATAGCCAGGTTCAAGAGCCCTAGGGTGTCTGAAAGCCACACGAAGTAGAGTCTCTTTCATGGGTGTGAAGCGCGCCACATCTATGAGGGAGAGGCTACGAAGTGTTCTAAGAAAAACTTCACTTCCTTTGCTATCTTTATCGTGGTTGTGTTGTGATTCAACTTCTCCCTTCTAATCCATCGTTATGCATTTCAGATCATGCCTCCTCACAGAGCTAACGCATGAAATGCTAACGTACAGAATGCTAACGCAGTTCCTCCAGTCCCGAACCATGAAGTTACGAATGCAGAGTTTTATACTGCAATCCAATTGTTGGCCCAGACTGTAGCCAACTAGAACAATCAGCAAGCTCCAATTTCTGTAAACACCACTGGTGGATCAGTTGTAGCAAGGGTTTGAGACTTTGTTCGTATGAGTCCACCAGAGTTTCTAGGGTCGAAGGTTGGTGAGGACCCACAGAGCTTCATTGATGAGATCAAGAAGATTCTTGAGGTAATGCAAGTAACTGGTACTGATAGTGTTGAACTAGCATCCTATCAACTCAAGGATGTGGCTCATATCTGGTTCACACAGTGGAAAGAAAATAGGGGTGCGAATACAGCTCCGATGACATGGGACTATTTTACTGGAGCTTTTCTGGATAGGTTCTTCTCGAGAGAGTTGAGGAAGGCTAAGGCTCAAGAGTTTATGAGCTTAAGGAAAGGGTCAATGTCAGCCCAAAAACACGGGCTATAGTTCACTCAGCTCTCTAGGTATGCTCCGCATATGGTGGCAGATTTGAGGGCACAAATGAACAAGTTCTTGTTTGGAGTATCCAATCTGGTAAAGACTGAGTGAAGGAATGCTATGCTATTGGGAGATATGGATATCTCCAGAATAATGACCAAGCTCAGATGGTTGAGGGAGATAAGCTCAAGGAAATGTCTAAGGATAACAAAAAGGCTAGGACAGGCAACTATGAATATTCTCAGCAGAGGTTAGGCTGTGGGAGTCACTAAAAGTTTCAGCAGAGGTCTACCGCCCCGACACATTCATCAGCTAGCGCTCCATTCCCCAGGTTTTGACAGGATCAGAAAGGAAGGGCATCAGGCACTAAGTCTCACGGAAGTGCTTTAGGGAATCAGACTTTTCTGTCTTGCCCAAAGTGTGGTAAGAACCATTCGGGTGAGTGTCTTGCTGGCAGAGAGGGGTGTTTTGGGTGTGGTCAGTCTAGTCATAGGTTGAAGGATTGCCCTTCTGCCAGGCAAGGACAAGGAGGTAACAGGGCTCAATCTACGACTTCAGTAGCACCAGTAGGTTGCCCTACTCAGCAGGGTGCCACATCTGGTACAGGTGGTGGTCAGTGCAAGAATAGGTTGTATTCTCTTCAGGCTTGCAAGGACCAGGAAGATTCTCCTGATGTAGTCACTGGTACATTACAAGTCTTCTGTTTAGATGTTTATGCATTGTTAGATCCAGGGGTTACACTTTCGCTTGTTACTTTTTATATAGCAGTAAACTTTGGTGTCAGTCTAGAAACACTCTCAGAACCCTTCTCAGTCTCTACTTCAGTTGGTGACCCAATAATAGCTAGACAGGTATACAGAAATTGCCCTGTCATAGTTTCCCAGAAAGTCACCTCAGCAGACCTTGTAGAGTTAGAAATGATAGATTTTGATATCATTCTAGGCATGGATTTGTTACATTCCTGTTATGCCTCAGTCGATTGTAGAATTGGGATCATTCGATTTTAGTTTCCAAATGAGCCAGTCTTAGAGTGGAAGGGTAGTAACTCAGTGCCTGCAGGTCGATTTATCTCTTACCTTAAGGCTAGGAAAATGATTTCCAAAGGGTATATTTATCATCTTGTTCGGGTTATGGACTCAAACTCTTAAACCCCGACTCTTGAGTCAGTTCCAATGGTGAATGAGTTTCCAGAAGTTTTTCCAAACGATCTTCTCGGAGTTCCTCCCGAAAGGGAAGTCGACTTCGGAATAGATATCCTTCCAGATTCCTAGCCTATCTCAATTCCTTCTTACAGAATGGCTCCAGCTGAGCTGAAGGAATTGAAAGAACAGTTGAAAGACCTTCTAGATAAGGGCTTTATCAGACCTAGTATCTCTCCATGGGGTGCTCCAGTGTTGTTCGTGCGTAAGAAAGATGGTTCCCTCAGGATGTGCATTGACTATCATTAGCTGAACAAAGTCACAATAAAGAATATATCCCATCCCAAGGATTGATGACTTGTTTGACCAGCTTCAGGGTGCTAGATGCTTTTCTAAGATAGACCTCAGATATCAGCTCAGAGTCAGAGATAGTGACATCCCGAAGATAACCTTTATGACTCGGTATGGTCACTTTGAATTTTTAGTTATGTCTTTTGGACTAACAAATTCTCCTGCAGCTTTCATGGACTTAATGAACAGGGTGTTCAAGCAGTATTTAAACTTGTTCGTAATCATCTTTATTGATGATATCCTCGTTTATTCTCGAAATGAGGAAGAGCATGTGACTCATCTAAGAGTGGTTCTGCAGACCCTCAAAGATCACCAGCTTTTTGCCAAGTTCAATAAATGTGAATTCTGGTTACAGTCGGTCGCTTTCCCTAGTAATTTTGTATCCAGCGAAGGGATCCGAGTGGATTATCATAAAATAGAGGCAGTAAAGCACTGGCCCAGACCCACCTCGCTGACTGATATCAAAAGTTTCTTAGGTTTGGCTGGTTACTACAGAAGGTTTGTAGAAGGATTTTCATCCATAGCTTCCCCATTGACCAAGTTGACTTAGAAAAAGATCAAGTTCAGTGGTCAAATGAGTGTGAGAAAAGTTTCTTAGAACTGAAGACCAGATTGACTACAACTCCTTCCCTGACTCTACTAGAGGGTTCAGATGCTTATGTGGTCTATTGTGATGCATCCAGAGTTGGCCTAGGTTGTATGTTGATGCAGCAAGGTAAGGTCATAGCTTATGCTTCCAGACAACTTAAGGTCCATGAGAAGAACTACCCAACTCATGACCTCGAGCTTGCAGCCTTTGTGTTTGCACTAAAGATTTGGAGACATTAGTTATATGGTGTCCATGTTGTTATGTTTATAGATCATAAGAGCTTCCAGTATGTGTTCACCCAGAAAGAGTTGAATCTTTGTTAGAGGAGATGGTTCGAATTCCTCAAAGACTATGACATGAATGTGCTCTACCATCCGGGTAAGGCCAATGTAGTGGCTGACGCCCTCAGTAGACTATCCATGGGTAGTGTAGCACATGTTGAGAAAGAGAAGAAAGAATTAGCCAGAGAGTTTCACCGGCTTGCTCACTTAGGAGTTTGCCTTATGGATACGTCAGATGGTGGTGTGATAGTTCAGAATAGGTCAAAATCTTCATTGGTAGAGGAGGTTAAGGATAAACAAGATAGTGATCCTATATTACTTGAGTTAAAAGGCGCAGTTCATCAATAGAGAGTCAAGGTTTTCTCCCAAGGGGGAGATGGTGTGCTTCGTTACCAGGGTCGCTTATGTGTCCTTAATGTGGGTGAGCTGAGGTAGCAGAACCTTACAGAAGCTCATAATTCTAGATATTCTATTCATCTGGGTGCTACTAAGATGTATCGTGATCTACGGGAAGTCTATTGGTGGAACGGCATGAAGAGAGACATCGCAGATTTTGTGGCTAAGTGTCCCAACTGTCAGCAAGTTAAAGTAGAACACTAGAAACCAGGAGGTGTGACTCAAGAGATTAGCATTCCTACTTGGAAGTGGGAAGTGGTAAATATGGACTTCATTACGGGTTTACCTCATACTCGCAGACAACATGACTCTATTTGGATGATAGAGGACAGAGTCACTAAGTCAGCTCACTTCTTGGGAGTCAAGATTACAGATTCAGCTGAGAACTACACTAGACTCTACATCAACGAAATACTCAGGTTGCATGGGCTTCCTTTGTCTATCATCTCATAAAGAGGTCCTCAGCTTACCTCTAATTTCTGGATATCATTTCAGAAAGGTCTTGGTACTCAGGTAAATCTCAGTACAACATTTCATCCGCAGACGGATGGTCAGGCAAAGCGTACTATTCAGACCTTGGAAGACATGCTGAGAGCTTGCGTGATCGATTTCAAGGGTAGTTGGGATGATCACTTCTCTCTCATAGAGTTTGCCTATAATAACAGTTTCCATTCCAGTATTCAGATGGTCCCTATGAGGTACTGTATGAGCATATATGTAGATCTCCGGTTGGTTGGTTCGTATTAGGGGAAGCAGCCTTGGTTGAGCCAGATTCGATTCACGAGGCTATGGAGAAAGTTCAGCTCATCAGAGATAGGCTAAAGACATCTTAGTCACCAAAAGTCCTATGCAGATGTGAGGAGAAGAGATTTAGAGTTTGAAATCGATGATTGCGTTTTCCTAAAGGTGTCACCCATGAAGGGGGTGATGAGATTTGGCAAGAAAGGGAAGATCAGTCCCACATATGTAGGTCCTTACAGAATCCTGAAAATGGTTGGTAATGTGGCTTATGAGTTAGAGTTGCCAACAAAACTAGCAGCGGTTCATTCAGTCTTTCACATTTCCTTGTTAAAGAAGTGTGGGTGATCCGACATTGATAGTACCTTTAGAAAGTGTGGCTGTGAAGGATAGCCTCACCTATGAGGAAATTCCAGTTGAGATTCTTGACCGTCAGGTTCGTAGGTTGAGAAATAAGAAAGTCACTTTAATGAAAATTTTGTGGAGCAGTCAGTCTGTAGAGGAAGCTTCTTGGGAAGCAGAAGCAACTATGAAGGCCAAGTATCCCCATCTTTTTCCCTCTGATTCGGTTTCAGCTTGAGGTAATAGCTCCTCTCCAGTGTCTTAGTTTAATCTTGTGTAAATTCAGTTTCAATATCTTGTCCCCCCAGCTATCCGTGCATTTCAACTTATTTGCATGTTCATGAAACTCATTTCAGTTAGATATCAATTGCTAGTACTCAGTTAGTAGGGATAACAACTCTTTCCTCCAAACTCAGATTGTTTAGACTTCCTTCGAGGACGAATGATCCCAAGGGGGAGGTATTGTAACACCTCGGATTTGAAAAAAATCTAAAAAAGGAAAATAGGAAAAGGTCCACGAACCAAAAAATGGACCATGGAGCCTTCACAGCACCCTAGACGATCCGTGAAGAGGACCACGGCCCGTTAAGGGGATCGTGAACTCCTTCCAGAACCTGCCTCGGGCAGGGGCCACTTGACGATGACCCAGATAGCTCGTGGTTGAAGACCCGTCAAGTGAGTCGTACAGGTCACCTAGTCGGTGGGGTGTGACCCAGGGTCACTGGAAAAGGGCGACGGACGTCTAAACGGCCCGTGAAGCTTCACACGGATCGTGAAGGAGACTTGTCAGACCTTGAGTTTTGGTTCAACTTCAATCGATCATATCTTTTAGCACAAAATGAATTGGGTGGCCATATCTATCAAATGAAAGATCTTTACGTTCTCTTTCCAACGCCATTGAGTTTGCCCAATTTGAAGTTCGGAGTAAAAACTTATGCCCGCTTTAGGGAAACACTGTCAGGCTGAGAAATCTTCACGACCCACTTGATGGGCCGTGGTGCTATAGACGGCCCATGAAACCTGTCTTGAAGTCACTTCGGCAGTTTTAAGTCAGGGTCATATTGGTCTTTTCCCCTATGCGTTGGGCACTTGAACTACGTCGTTTGATGCCTAAACTACGTCGTTTTACTCAGTCTAAGCCTAATAATCTAGTCAGAAACTACCTAGAACCGTCATTCTCCCAAAATCATCTAACTTAGAAAGAAAAGAAGATGAATAGGCGACAGTTTCTCCCAAGAACGAGCAGAGGTGTTCTCAAGTTCAGCCCCTAAATCCAAAGGATTTCTCCGTAGTATTCTTCACCAGGTATGTAGGATTACACTAGTGGGTTCCTTTCACCCATTAGGTCCCTAGAATTCAACGAGTTCTTCAATCACTCATAAATTGTTAACACTTAGGGTTTTCGTAATCTTGGATATTCATTGTGATTTTAGCTGCTATAGTTTTCATGGTCTAAATACCATGCTTTCTTGGAAAAATTGCGTAGTCTCATGTATAGAACTCAGAACCCTAGCTTGTATTGATTATCATCATTTCATGAATTATACTTGCTAAATAGATCAATCAGAAAATCATGCTCCAGTATTTGAATGCCATATCTTTCAGTATATTTATGTGCATTCCCAGGTAGCATGTCAGTATTTTAAGCTACTCAGTATATCAGTTGCATTATAGCTTTGCATATTCAGTTGGGAGTAAACTTAGCACCGAGTTGGACGGGTTCAGCGTACCCACAAAGTCCCAGAACAACATGCCAACGTAGGTTCAGAAGTCCCCTCTGTTGGGCATCAGTTTTAGTGATCACGCCACAGGCATGCCTTTATACCCTGACAAGGTATATTGGGTCCTCTCGATGGGGCATATACATCGGACTCCATGTTTAGCTCACGTGGTTTATGTCGGTTAACAGTTGCTCCCACAATCATACTCTTAATGCATTGACCATGTTATCTTTAATACTTCATTATACAGTTCAGCATGTTATCTTCATGATTAGTATTTGGTCATTGCATCCAGCTCAGTTTTCAGTTATACTCCAGTACAACCCCTTCTCTATGTTCAGTTATATTGCTCATTTTATATCGTTCAGTTTATATTGTTCAGTTTAGTATCTATCTCCTGCATGCTCAGTACATTCAAAGTACTGACGCATACTTTTGCGCTACATCATTTCCTGATGTAGGTTCAGGCTCTCAGTATCCAGACAGCGCTTAGCTCGATTTCCAGTTCGTACTCAGTAGCTTCAGTGGTGAGTCCTCATAGTCTGAAGACATTTCTTTATGCTTTAGTTTAGTCAATCTATTATTAGTATTTCAGTATTATTAGAGTTAGCTGGGGATTTGTCCCAGCAGCTCATCAGTTACAGAGGCTTTCAGACATCGAATCATTGTTCAGTGTTTTTAGATTGTTTCCCATAGATATAATTTTTCCTGGAGTTCTTTTAATTTTTACTCCCTTTATAGTTATTCTTCCGCTTACTTAGTCATATTTCAGTATGCTTATGACATGCCAGACTCAGGGTTAGCTTGGGGTCACTTGTGATCCTAGGTCCCGTGTTACGTCTAGGGGGTAACCTCGGGGCATAACAAACTCCTGAAAAGAACTACACTCATGGAGGAAAGGTCCCTCAAGGTCTAGTACAAAATCGATTTGTTACGACGAAGCACTACTAGACGAAATTGCATTTAGAAAATAACTTGGTAAAAATTCTTTCAATAAGAATTAAAGGAATGCCTGTGAAAGTATTAAATGCATAGTTAAGAGTCTAAGTGTAAAATTGTTAGGATATACACTATTAATCATTTGTTTAGACATTGTATTTTAACAATTTTCAAGATTAAATATCTAAGTGAAAGATTGTTAGGGTATATATTGTTAACCATGTGTTTAGATATACTACATTATAACAATTGTGATGGTTAAAAGTCTAAGTGGGAGATTGTTGAGATATATACTATTAATCATATGTTTAGATGTAGTATTTATTATAGAATAATTGTTTATTTAGTTATAATAGATCAAATATTCGTTTGTGGTGTCTATGTAATACCCCCTAGCTTCCAAAGAACTTAAAAATGCAGAACTCACCTGAAGACAGTGACCTACGGGCCGTAGGTGGGGACCGTCAATGGCACTGTGAACCTTCAGGATTTTCAACTCTCTAAACTTTGACCTACAGAGTAGCAGGACAGGTCGTAGATCGATTGACGGTCCGTAGCTAAGACTCGTAGGTGTCCCCTAGACTTAGTTGTAATTTTGACTCAGAAGGTTGACCTACGACTTCAATGTACGGTCCGTCAATGGACCTACGAGCCGTACATTGATGTCGCCGTTGAAGGTCCCCTAAATATAGTTTCTGAATCTTTTGACAGAAGGACAGTACGGTCCGTCATTTGACCTACGGACCGTAGGTCCCCTCTGTCGATTGGCCCCGACAATTTTTAATTAAAGGCTTTTTGGTCTTTTCCCTAATTGGTTACCTATTAAGAAAAGTTGGTTATACCCTTAATCTAAGACCTACAAATACTTTCTAAGCCTAATTCCTTTCATTGTAATTCCTTCCTAAACTCTTCTCTCTCAAATATTTATCTCTCTAAAAGAAACTCTCTCAAGCTTCAAGGAAGAAGAAGAAACTAGGATCCTCCATTGAAGACCATCAATCTTCTCCAATTTTCTTGTGAATTTCATTGAGGTATGATAGTGTTCACCATTAGGAGTCCTTTCCTCCAATGGGCCCTTCCTCTTCTTCATGATTTTCAAAGGTTTACTCTAACCCAATTGAATTAGGGTTTTGATCAATCATTGTGGGTTCTTCAATTATGATTTCAATTATTAATTTTATGATTTGTAGTGCACGATCTAGCGTGATAAAGTAACTTAGTGCACAAATTAGCGTGAATTACATGATTTGATGTAAAGATTACATGAACCCCCATGATCCCAAGTTAAATCTCCCCAATTTGATAATCTATGCTTTGATTGTTGGGTTGAGCTATGATTTGATGAAGTTTATAAATTCTCTCTGAAATCAAGCATGACTTATGAATGAATTGAGGATAAT
Organism: Solanum appendiculatum; assembly: GCA_018342035.1. NCBI lineage: Eukaryota > Viridiplantae > Streptophyta > Magnoliopsida > Solanales > Solanaceae > Solanum > Solanum appendiculatum. The sequence continues at coordinate 106,243 of JAGDQO010001247.1, read as the reverse complement.
CTTATGAATTAAGCATGATCAAGTCAAAAGCATGATTTTCCTCTATTAAGTGAGCTCCTTCAAGTATGGGTAAATTTTCTTAATTATGTCTTTCTAAGCATGAGCTTGTATTGATTTGCATGATATGAGTTGAACTTGCATGAACCCATATGAACTCTATGAACTATTAATTATGAGCTTGATAATCTAAGTGAAGAAGAAGCTAATAAACTTATGCATGTCTCATATAAAGTAAATGATGAATTAAAGGTGCTTTGAGAGTAAAGTACCAAAGTTATGATATGATGATGCTATGGTTGAGTAGTGAAATGTTTTCTAACGTAATTCTCACATAATGCTAAAAGAAGAACAAAGAGGTGATTACCCATTTTCTTAAGGAGTTATTCTAATGACGTAAGATTGGACAAGGTCCATGGAAGATGAAACATCTATAAGCATGATTTTTTTAGCTTGAATTGGTAACCCTAGTTGTACCTTTTCATGTTTAGTGATATAAATATGTTAATGACTAATCCGTGGGAATGATGCTTAGCACCGAGTGGATATTGAGATGGAAGCCCTCTCGTTAGTAGAGGCCGGGTCTTCTAGTGAAAGCTCTCCTATTATTAGAGGCTGGGTTTTCTAGATAGAGCTCTCCCGTTAGTTGAGGCCGAGTCTCCTAAAGCAATCTCTATCCCATAAACTATGTTGCCACCATAGGATGTTGTATTTAAGTAGACATTAGCTAGTGGATCCACATAATCTACGAAGTTCATGGTCTTACCTTGGCAAGTAGGACACCTCTTTTCGGTGTGGGGTAGACACCGGATTCCATGTTGATAGCTCACATGGTCTTACATGTCGGTTAAGGCTATTCCCCACAAGATGATGAACAAGTATTCTCATGATGAAGTTAAGTAAAGCAAAGAAAGGAAAGATGATTTAGCTTGCTAAAGCCTTGATATATGCTTTATGTTTCATGTTTCTCATGATTATCATGTTTTTACCTTGGCCATTGCATGTCATGATTATGTCTCTCTCTCTAGAATGATTTATGTGTTTATATTCATTGTTATCGTACTTAGTACTTAATTGTGCTAACACATACTCTTGCCTACATTAACTTTTTTGGTGTAGGACGTGGCGATTCACTTTCCACTCGTGGCTAGAGCTTTATAGTAGCAGATTGATAGAAGACTTGGTGAGTCCTCATCCATCCGAGGACATAGCCTAGTTGTTCTTATTTTGTTCTTATTTTCATGTCATTTCTTTTTAGTTTTTGGATTGTATTGGGTTACGTCCTAACTTTACTTTCTATGATAGATTGGCTTTGAGACATGAGATGTAGTCTTCCACTGTTTCTTTTAAAAGCTTTGATATGAAATTCTATTTTGAACTTTTATTCTCTATTATCTTGTATGTAATGTATGCTAAGTGGCTTGTATGAGGCCTCTCGGGGTCTTGTATGCCATGTCACATCTAGGGGGTACCTTGGGTCGTGAAAAACTTGTAATTCAGAGCACAAGGTTTTTGAAAGATCCTAGGATGTCTCATAAGCCGTGTCAAGTAGAGTCTGTTCATGAGTGTGAAGCGCGCCATATTAATGAATGAGAGGCTATAAGACGTTTAAGAAATTCCACTTCTTTCTTATTCCTAAATCGTGCCATAGAGTTTAACTCTATAACTCTCTCTCCTAATCCCTATCCTATGCGTTTCAGGCTATAGAGACTTTAAGAGCTTATGCTAGAAGAAACATGGGAGAGAATGTGGAATAAGAAGCTCCTCCTCAAGCTCCTCAAGTTTCGGCTGACCCTTTGGCGGAACAAGTTACTAATGTGGAGTTTAGGGCTGCTTTCCAAGGGTTGGCTCAAGCCGTGACGGCCCAAGCCAATAGAGAGATGGTGGTTCCCGAGAACCCAAATGTTGGTACGACTGTGTCAAGAGTGAGGGACTTTATTAGAAGTAATCCTCCGGAATTTCATGGCTCTAAGGTTGAGGAAGATCCTCAAAAGTTCATCAATTAGTATACAAGGTGTTGATGATTATGGGTGTCACGACCCAGGGTAGCCCCTAGATGTAATAGGGTGTACAAGACCTCGAGAGGCCTCATAGCATCCCTTAGCATGCATAACATACAAGATAATAGAGAAATAAGACTTCAAAAGAGCATTTTATATCAAAGCTTTATTCAAAACAGCAGAAGTCTACAACTCATGTCTCAAAGCCTTCTAAAATCATAGATAACGAATAAAAGTGATAAGGACGCAACCCAATATAATATCCAATATAAGGAAAGACATCAAAGTAAAATTGAACAAGGCTATGCCCTCGGATGGATGAGGACTCACTAAGTCTTCTTCTCAACTCTAAGTCAATGCTCTAGCCACGAGTAGGAGAACTGCCATGTCCTACACCAAAGAAGTTGATGCAGGCAAGAGTATGCGTTAGCACAATAAAGTAATAAGTATGATATCAATGCATATAAACTAATAAAAACATTCTAGAAACTGAGATATAAACATGAAATGCAATTGCCCAAGCTAAACATGATAAGGCATATAAGAAAATAGCATAAAGCATAAACCATGGCCAAAGCAAGCTAAACCATAAACGGGCATTCCTATTCCGAAAAGGCTAGCTGCATTAAGATTGAAAACAAAAACTTGTCGTCAAAAAAAAGGCAATCAATCAGAAAAAATAATTTCTATTACACTTCTTTTCTTTACTTTACTTTTAGTAACCCATGCACCATTGTGAAAGCTGAAGTGTGGGAAAAGCCTTAAACCGATCTTTAGACCATGGAATAGCTCAACATGGAATTCGGTGTCTACCCTACACTGAAAAAGGGCTATTCTACTTGCTATGGTAGAATCCTGAACCATAGCCTACGTGGATCCACTAGCTAAGCTGATATAATATGGGCCTGTTAAAGGCCACCTATGGGGCACATAGGCATAGGACATATGGGGACTTGTCACCCGTCCACTCGGTTCTATGCATAATTCCCACTATATAATCATAAATAATAATATCCATGGAAAGGCAAAACTGGGGTTGCCAATCCAAGATAAACTTGACTTCACATACCAGGGACTAGTCCAAGCTCACTTCATTGAGTGTTTCTTCATTCATGGACTTGTCCAAGCTTACACCCCTAGAATAGCTTCTTTAAGCTCTTGATTCAATTTAGTTAGGCAAACCTTTTAACAAGTTATGAATCCTTTACATGTGAGAAAACCTTTCACAAGCTTAGGTTTACATTATATGAGAAAACCCTTTCAAGACTCAACATCAACATATCGTAGATTTCATATAAAACATGCTTGATTCAATAAACCTCTTTCTTCATGATTCTATAATACTTTTTCTTCATAGCTAATAGGTTCATATTTCCATTATTTTAAACCCTGCAATTCAATGCAAGCTAGCTCTTAAAAGTTATAATCAAGGCAATTTAGTCATATTTGAAGTAACGCACATAAAAGAGGAAAATCATGCTTTTTACTTGAAAATGCTAAATTCATGCACTTAACCCCAATTCATGCTCAATTTCATAGATGATCCATTTTATCTCAACCCAACAATCAAGGCATAGATTATCAAATTAGGGAGAATTTACTTGGGATCATGGGAGTTCATGAAATAATTACAATTAGACATGTAATTCACGCTAGATCGTGCACTAAATTACTTTACCCATACTAGATCGTGCACTAGAAAGCATTAAATCAGTAATTGAACTCATACTAGAAGAACCCATAACAATTGATCAAACCCTAGCTTACTTGAAGGGAATTGACCCCTTGAAATTCATGAAGAAAGGGGAGGGCCCAACGGAGGAAGCAACTCCATTGGTCAATACCATCATACCTTAGCAAAGCCCACTAGAAATTGGAGGAGATTGGGTGACCTTCAATGGAGGACTTAGCTTCTTCTTCTTCCATGAGCTAGAGAGGATTTCTTTTAGAGAGAAAAATATTTGAGAGGTGAATTTAGGGAATGAGTTAGAATGAAGTGATTTAGGTATAGAAAAATATATATATGACCTTCATTAAGAGTAAAACCGGCTTAGTTAATTAGGGAAAAAATCAAAAAGCCCTTAATTAAAAACTATCGGGGCCCATCTACGGTTAGGACATACGGTCCGCACATCCATTGACGGACCGTCCTGTTGAACCGTCAAAAGTTTCAGAGAATTGGTATATGGGGACCCTGCAACGACGGCTTCAATCTATGGTTAGTAGGTCCATAGGCGGACCGTACACCTCAACCATAGATCACAGCCTGAGGTTGAAGAATTTAACCATGTCTGGGGAACACCTATGGTTACTTTCTACGGACCGTCAACTGACTCACGATCCGTCCTGCTACTCCGTAGATCACACTTCAGAGACGGGGAATTACTGAAATTGAAAGTTCCATTGACGGCTCCTAACGTACGGCCCGTCAACCTTACTACGGCCCGTAAGTGGCCTTTGTAGGTCACTGCCAACATGTAAATACTGCATTTTCACTCCTTGGAAAGCTGGGGTATTACAATATCTCCCCCTTGGGGACATTTGTCCTCGAATGAGAACCTGGACATCATGAGAAGGGTGATAGACTCGGACTAACAACCCAACCTAACATGCAAGCATATGAATGCACATATCCGAGAAGGAGACATCAACTCCAAGCTATAGCATGCTAAACACTAAATTCATGAAGGCTTTATGCAACTCATACTCAATGCACATATATCATATCATATTAGACTCTTCATGAACATGCATAAAATCAAGGAATCATGGAAATTAACTATGACACGTGAGACCAAATGAATGAACCGTGAGAAACTAGTTACCTCAAGCTAGAGGAGGATCGGAAGGAAATAGATGAGGATAGTGGGACTTCATATCGGCCTCGGCCTCCCAAGTAGCACCCTCAACTAATTGATTCCTCCATTGAACTTTTATGGAAGCAATTTCTTTATTTCATTGAGCAATTTCAATCGGAACCTCTTCATAGGAAAGGCTATCCTTTATGCCAGAGTCTCTATTGGAACTATAGAGGTCGGATCACCAACACACTTTTTCAACAATGAGACGTGGAAAATCGGATGCACTGATGCCAACTCATTAGGCAAATCAAGCTCATAGGCAACCTTACCAACACGTCTCAAAATTTGATATGGGCCTACATAACGGGGACTAAGCTTTCCTTTCTTCCCAAATCTCATTACACCCTTCATAGGTGAAATTTTCAAGTAAACCCAATCATCAACATCAAATTCTAATTCTCTTCTTCTAACATCGGCATAAGACTTTTTTTGACTTTGAACCATTTTCAGCCTTTCTCTAATAAGCCGAACTTTCTCCATAGCCTCATGCACTAACTCGGGGCCTATCAAAGCAACTTCCCCAATTTCAAACCAATCTATGGGAGATCTACACCTCCTACCATAGAGAGCCTCAAATGGAGCCATACTAATACTAGAATGGTAGCAATTATTATAAGCAAACTCGATCAAAGGAAAATGGTCATCCCAAGTACCCTTGAACTCAATAACACAAGGTCTTAACATATCTTCTAGTGTCTGAATAGTACGCTTCGCTTGCCTATCGGTTTGGGGATGGAAGGCCGTGCTAAGCTAAACACGTGTTCCAAGACTTTTTTGGAATGACATCCAAAATTGAGAAGTAAACTGGGCACCTCAATCGGAGATAATGGATAAAGGCACTCCATGCAGCCTAACCATCTCCCTCCTGTACAACTTAGCACAATCCTCCGCCGAATAAGAGGTTTTGACGGGAATGAAATGGGCTGACTTGGTCATTCTATCAACCACAACCCAAATCGAATCATAGTGTCGCCTTGTGCGAGGCAAACCTACTACGAAGTCAATATTCACATCTTCCCACTTCCAAGTAGGAATCTCTATGTCTTGGGTCAAACCTCCCGGTCTCTGATGCTCAACCTTCACTTGTTGGCAATTGGGACACTTAGCCACAAATTCCACAATGTCTTTCTTTATGCCATTCCACCTATAGATTTCCCGTAAATCACGGTACATCTTGGTAGCTCTCGGGTGAATAGAATATCTAGAACTATGAGCTTTCGACAAAATTTTCCCTCTCAAATCATTAACGTTGGGAACACATAAGCGACCTTGGTAACGAAGTACACCATCTCCCCTTTTGAAGAAAACCTCTATGGACTTCTTGAGAACTGCTTCTTTCAATTCCACCAATTTAGGATCAAGGTCTTGCTTAGCTTTTACATCATGCACAAAAGAGGATTCGAAACCATTGTGAACGGTAACTCCACCCCTAGTGGAATAAATCAACCGAACACCCAATCAGCCTAAACTATGAACATCACGATACAACTCTTTCTTGCCATCCTCAATATGCGCAACACTGCCTACAGACAATCTACTAAGAGCATCCGCCACCACATTAGCCTTGCCTGGGTAATAGAGAACACTCATATCCTAATCTTTTAGTAATTCAAGCCATCTTCTTTGGCGGAGATTCAAATCTTTCTGCTTAAACACATACTGGAGACTCTTATGATCGGTGAAGACATCTACATGTACTCCATAAAAGTAATGTCGCCATATTTTCAAAGCAAACACCACCGCTGCCAACTCTAAGTCATGAGTGGGATAGTTCTTCTCATTCACCTTTTGTTGTCTGAAAGCATAGGCAATCACCTTTCCGTTTTACATAAAAACACACCCTAGCCCAATCCTTGAGGCATCACAATACACTACAAAACCATCGGTTCCTTCCGGTAGAGTCAATATCGGGGCCGAAGTAAGTCTGTCTTTCAATTCTTGAAAACTCCTTCCACAAGACTCGAACCACATAAACTTAGCTTTCTTTTGAGTCAAAGTCGTCAACGGAGAAGCAATTGAGGAAAACCCCTCAACGAACCTCCTATAATAACTGGCTAAACCCAATAAACTACGAATGCTCGAAGGTGATAAAGGTCTAGGCCAATTAATGACGGCTTCGGTTTTCTTAGGATCTACCTAAATACCCTCACCGGAAACAATGTGACAAAGAAACGCAACGGATCTCAACCAAAATTCACACTTGCTAAACATTGCAAAGAGCTGTTGATCCTTGAGGACTTGCAACATAACCCTCAAATGACTAGCATGCTCATCCTCATTCCTTGAGTAGATCAAGATATCATCAATAAACACTATCACGAACATGTCAAGGTATGGCTTAAATACCCTATTCATCAAGTCCTTGAATGTGTCCGGAGAATTTGTCAACCCAAACGACATAACTAAGAACTCATAGTGACCATACCTTATTTGGAAAGCCGTTTTAGGAATATCATCTTTTTTCACCCTCAATTGGTGATAACCCGAACGAAGGTCGATCTTAGAAAAGTAACTAGCCCCTTGAAGTTGGTAAAACAAATCATCTATCCTTGGCAAAGGATACTTATTCTTTATTGTAACCTTATTCAATTGGCGACAGTCGATGCACATACGGAGTGAACCATCTTTCTTTCTCACGAACAATACCGGAGCATCCCATGGGGAAACACTTGGTAGGATGAAACCCTTACCCAACAAGTCTTTTAGTTGCTCTTTCAACTCTTTAAGTTCTGCCGGAGCCCATTCTACTAGGAGGAATAGAGATAGGTTGCGTATCTGAGAGATGGTCAATACCGAAGTCTATTTCTCTTTCGGGAGGAATACCGGGCAAGTCATCGGGAAACACTTCCAGAAACTCACTAGCAACGGGGACCGACTCAAGAGTAGGAGTTTCGAAATCTACATCCCTCACCCTGACTAGATTGTAAGTGCAACTCTTAGAGTTCATCTTTCTAGCCTTTAGTTAAGAAACGAATCGACCTCGAAACATAGAATTTCCCCCCTTCCACTCTAGGATAGGCTCATTAGGGAACTTAAACTTGACTACTCTGGTCCTACAAATAATAGAGGCATAACAAGCATGCAACCAATCCATGCCAAGAATGTCATTAAAATCTAGCATATCTAGCTCTATGAGATCGACCAGAGTAACTTTATGGGATAAGGAAATGGAGCAACCTCTATAAACCCTCTTAGCTAAAATAGACTCTCCTATCGGAGTAGAAACAAGGATAGGATTTAGCAACATATTTGGTACAATATCAAACCGCATGGCCACATAGGGCGTCACAAAGGACAATGTAGCACCGGGATCTAACAAGGCATAGACATCAAAATGGAAAACTTTCAACGTACCGATGACAACATCGGGTGAGCTCTCTTGCTCATGACGAGCCTGAAGTGCATAAAATTTGTTTTGCTTAGGAGCACCTGAACCCGAACTACTTGGGGCAGCTTGCTTACCCTCTCTTCCTTTTGCCAAGAGAGATGGGCAATCTCTCATCTTGTGACCAGCCTTACCACAAGTATAGCGACCATCTGAACTAGCTAGGCATTAGCCTTCATGCCTCCTCCCACATCTAGTACAACTACGCAAAGAAGATCCACCACCATTCCCTCCTTGAGGCTTAGGGTTTGGCACCCTATCATTGTTGGATCTTGGAGGAGCCATTGAAGAACCTTGATTAGAGAACCTTTGGCGATATCTTGAATGACCACGTCCATTAATTTTGCATGAAAAAAGTTGCCATCTCCGGTTCTGGCCCTCTTAGTCTCTCTAGATCTCCCATTAAGCTTTTCTTCTTCAATTTGTTCGGTATAAACCATGCGGTGGGAAATATCCATGTCATGCACAAGCATGGCGGTGAGGCACTCTTTCACCAACATATCGGACACTCTCGACACAAATTTGCTCATTCTTGCCCTTGGGTCAGCAACTATGGACAGAGCATATCTAGCCAATTGTGTGAACTTCAATGGATATTCTTTCACACTCATACTCCCGTGACGAAGATTAATAAACTCGAGCACCTTAGCCTCTCTGTTCTCAAGAGGGAAGTATCGATCAAGGAAAGCACTGTTAAACCTCTCCCATCCTATGGGACCTTCATCAATAGCCCTTACACTCTTCCATTGATTGTACCAAGTTTGGCCAACACCTTTAAGTTGATAAGCGGCCAACTCCGCCTTCTCTTACGGTGTAACACCCATTATCATCAACACTTTGTAAACCTCATCAGTAAACTCTTGAGGATCCTCCTTCACCTTACAGCCATGAAATTTTGGAGGATTCATCCTTGTAAAGTCTCTCACCCTCGATGCCGCCGTACCCACACTTGGGTTCACGGGAATCACCACTTCTCTATTGGCTTGGGCCGCCACGGCTTGGGCCAAATCTAGGAAAGCAGCCCTAAATTCTGCAGGGGTCACTTGCTCAACCAAAGGGTTGGCCGAAGCTTCTGGAGCTTGAGGAGGAGCTCCTTGCCCTTCATTCTCTCTTGCATTCCTAGATGCATTGGCCCTTCGAGATGCCATATCTTGAAACGCGTAGGATAGGTTATTAGGAGAGAGATATAGAGTTAAACTCTATGGCACGACTCAGAAGTAACAAAAGAAGTGAAGTTTCCTAAACATCTTGTAGCCTCTCATTCATAAGTGTGATGCGCTTCACACCCATGAACAAGACTCTACTCGATGCGGCTTATGAGACATCCTAGAATCTTTTTAAGACTTTGCGCTTTGAATACAAAGTTTTGTCATAACCCCGGGTAGCCCCTAGATGTAACATGGCGTACAAGACCCCGAGAGGCCTCATACCATCCCTTAGCATACATAACATACAAGATAATAGAGAAATAAGAGTTCAAAAGAGCATTTTATATCAAAGCTTTACTCAAAACAACGGAAGTCTACAACTCATATCTCAAAGCCTTCTAAAATCATAGAATATGAATAAAAGTGATAGGGGCGCAGCCCAATACAATATCCAACATAAAGAAATACATCAAAGTAAAATTCAACAAGGCTATGTCCTCAGATTGATGAGGATTCACCTAGTCTTTTTCTAAACTCTAAGTCAATGCTATCGCCACGAGTAGGAGAACTGCCAAGTCCTACACCAAAGAAGTTGATGCAGGAAAGAGTATGCGTTAGCACAATAAAGTACTAAGTATGATAGCAATGCATACAAACTCATAAAAACATTCTAGAAACTGAGATATAAACATGACATGCAATTGGCCAAGCTAAACATGATAAGGCATATAAGCAAATAGCATAAAGCATAAACCATGGCCAAAGCAAGCTAAACCATCTTTCTAGTACTCTTCTTTTCTTTACTTTACTTTAAGTAACCCATACACCATTTTGCAAGCTGAAGTGTGGGAAAAGCCTTAAACCGATCTATAGACCATGGAATAACTCAATATGGAATCCGGTGTCTGCCCTATACCGAAAAAGGGCCATTCTACTTGCCAAGGTAGAATCCTGAACCACAGCTGATGTGGATCCACTAGCTATGTTGATATAATATGCGCCTATTAAAGACCACCTATGGGGCCCATAGGCAAAGGACATATGGGGACTTGTCACCCGTCCACTCGGTTCTATGCATAATTCCCACTATACAATCATTAAGATTGATATCCATGGAAAGGCACAATTGGGGTTGCCAATCCAAGCGAAACTTGACTTCATATACCATGGACTGGTCCAAACTCACTTCATTGAGTGTTTCTTCTTTCATGGATTTCTCCAAGCTTAGACCCATAGAATAGCTTCTTAATGTTCTTGATTCAATTTTAGTTAAAAAAACCTTTCATAAAGTTATGAATCCTTTACATGTGAGAAAACCTTTCACAAGCTTAGGTTGAGCATTATATGAGAAAACCCTTTCAAGACTCAACATCAACATATCGTAGATTTCATATAAAACATGCTTGATTCAATAAACCTCTTTCTTCATGATTCTATCATACTTTTTGTTCATTGCTAATGGGTTCATATTGCCTTTATTTTAAACCCTGCAATTCAATGCAATCTAGCTCTTAAAAATCATAATAAAGGCTATTTAGTCATACTTGAAGTAACCCACATAAAAGAGAAAAATCATGCTTTTTACTTGAGCACGCTAAATTCATGCACTTAACCCCAATTCATGCTCAATTTCATAGATGATCCCTCAATTTCATCCATTCTTATCTCAACCCAACAATCAAGGCATAGATTATCAAATTGGGGAGAATTTACTTGGGATCTTGGGGGTTCATGCAATAATTACAATTAGACATCTAATTCATGCTAGATCGTGCACTAAATTACTTTACCCACGCTAGATCGTGCACTACAAAGCATTAAATCAGTAATTGAACTCATACTAGAAGAACCCATAACAATTGATCAAACCCTAGCTTACTTGAAGGGAATTGAACCTTTAAATTCATGAAGAAAAGGGAAGGCCCAAAAGAGGAAGTAAGTCCATTGGTCAATACCGTCATACCTTAGCAAAGCCCACTAGAAATTGGAGGAGATTGGGTGACCTTCAATGAAGGACTTAGCTTCTTCTTCTTCCTTGACCTAGAGAGGATTTCTTTTAGAGAGAGAAATATTTGAGAGGTGAATTTAGGAAATGAGTTAGAATGAAGTGATTTAGGTATAGAAAACTATATATAGGACCTTCATTCAGGGTAAAACCGACTTAGTTAATTAGGGAATTAACTAGGGAAAAGACCAAAAAGCCCTTAATTAAAAACTGTCGGGGCCCATCTATGGTCAGGACATACGATCCGTACATCCATTGACGGACCATCATGTTGAACCGTCAAAAGATTCAGAGAATTGGTATCTGGGGACCCTGCAACGCGGCTTCAATCTACGGTTAGTAGGTCCATATACGGACCGTACACCTCAACCGTAGATCACAGCCTGAGGTTCAAGAATTTAACCAAGTCTAGGGACACCTATGGTTTCTTTCTATGGACCGTCAACTGACTCACGATCCGTCCTGCTACTCCGTAGATCAAACTTCAGAGACTAAGAATTACTGAAATTGACATAGCCGTTGACAAGTCCTCACCTACGGCCCGCCAACCTGACTACGGCCCGTAAGTGACCTTTCTAGTGGCCTACATGTAAATTCTACATTTTCATTCCTTGGAAAGCTGGGATATTACAATGGGTGTGACGCTGGAAGAGAAAGTTGAGTTGGCTGCTTAGCAACTCAAGGGTGTTGCCCAAATTTGGTTCAATTAATGGAAGAGTGAGAGGGTGGTCAATGAGGGTCCTCTTGATTGGGAGAAATTCAAGGTTGCTTTCCTTGATAGGTTCTTTTCCCTTGAGATGAGGGAGGCAAGGGTGCTAGAGTTTATCAACCTTCGACATGTAAATATGTGTGTGAAAGAGGATGCTTTGAAGTTCACACAATTGTCCCGATATGCTCCTTCCATCGTTACCGATCCAAGGGCAAGAATGAGTAAGTTTGTTTCGGGGGTGTTTGAAATGTTGGTTAAAGAATGCCGCATCGCTATGCTTGTTAATGATATGGATATTTCTCATCTCATGGTGTATGCCCAACAAATAGAGGAAGAAAAGCTTAAGGAAAGGTCTAGAGAGACCAAGAGGGCCAGGACCGGAGATTGTAACTTTTTGCATGCAAGGTCCGATGGACATGGTCGTCCTAGATTTCGACAAAGGTTCTCTGGCCAAGGCTCATCCAATGCTCCTCCGAAGTTCAACAATGATAGGGTGTCTAACCCCAAGTCTCAAGGAGGGAATAATAGTGGTTCTTTATTGGCTCCTTATGCCAAGTGTGGGGAAAAGCATGAGAGTTAGATGTCTAGCCGTTACGGATGGTTGTTATAGTTGTGGAAAGAGTGGTCACAAGATGAGGGATTTTCGATCTCTCATGGCCAAGAGAAGGGAGAATAAGCAAGCTCCACCTTGAGGATCGGGTTCGAATGCTCAGAAGCAAAACCGGTTTTATGCACTTCAGGCTCGTCATGAGCAAGAGAGCTCTCCCAATGTGGTTACCGGTATGTTAGGAGTTTTCCATTTTGATGTGTATTCCTTGCTTGATCCCGGTGCTACCTTATCTCTTGTGACGCCCTATGTGGCCATGAGGTTTGATGTTCTTCCGGATATATTGCTAGATCCTTGTCGTGTTTCTACTCCAGTTGGGGAATCTATCTTATCTAAGAGGGTCTATAGAAATTGGCATGTTTCCCTATCCCATAGAGTTACTCTTGTTGATCTTGTAGAGCTAGATATGCTAGATTTTGATGTTATCCTTGGGATGGATTGGCTGCATGCTTGTTATGCCTCTATTGATTGTAGGACCCGAATGGTCAAGTTTCAGTTTTCAAATGAGCCTATCCTAGAGTGGAAGGGGGGAAATTCTATGTTTAGAGGTCAATTTGTTTCTTATCTAAAAGCTAGAAAGATGATCTCTAAGGGTTGCATTTACCATCTTGTCAGGGTGAGGGATATAGATTTCAAGACCCCAACTCTTGAGTCGGTCCCCGTTGTTAATGAGTTTCTGGAAGTGTTTCTCGATGATTTGCCCGATATTCCTCCCGAAAGGGAAATAAACTTCAGTTTTGAACTTCTCCCGGATACGTAACCTATTTCTATTCCTCCTTATAGAATGGCTCCGGTGGAACTTATGGAATTGAAAGAGCAATTAAAAGACTTGTTGGATAAGGGTTTCATCCGGCAAAGTATTTCTCCATGGAGTGCTCCGGTCTTGTTTGTAAGGAAGAAAGATGGTCCACTCCGTATGTGTATCGACTATCACCAATTGAACAAGGTTATCATTAAGAATAAGTATCCTCTACCAAGGATAGATCACTTGTTTGACCAACTTCAAGGGGCTAGTTATTTCTCTAAGATCGACATTCGTTCGAGCTATCACCAATTAAGGGTGAAAGAAGATGATATTCTGAAAACGGCTTTCTGGACTAGGTATGGTCACTACGAGTTCTTGGTTATGTCGTTTTGGTTAACAAATGCTCCGGCCACATTTATGGACTTGATGAACAGGGTGTTTAAGCAATACCTTGACATGTTTGTGATTGCGTTTATTGACGACATTTTGATCTACTCAAAGAATGAGGGTGAACATGCTAACCATTTGAGGATTGTGTTGCAAGTCTTCAAGGACAAACAACTCTTTGCGAAGTTTAGTAAATGTGATTTTTGGTTAAGGTTTGTGGCTTTTCTTGGTCACATTGTCTCCGGTAAAGGCATTGAGGTGGATCCTAAGAAAACGGATGCGGTTAAAAATTGGCCTAGACCTTTATCACCTTCGGATATCCACAGTTTCTTGGGTTTAGCTGGTTATTATAGGAGGTTTGTTGAAGGGTTTTCCTTGATTTCTTCTCTATTGACAGCTTTGACTCAAAAGAAGGTTTAAATTTGTATGGTCCGAGGCATGTGAGAAGAATTTCCATGAGTTGAAGGATAGACTTTCTTCGGTTCCGATATTGACTCTACCGAAAGAATCTGATGGCTTTGTGGTTTATTGTGATGCCTCGAGAATTGGGCTAGCATGTGTTCTTATGAAAAATGGGAAAGTCATTGCTTATGCATCAAGGCAACTTAAGGTGCACGAAAAGAACTATCCTACTCATGACCTGAAATTAGCGGCGGATGTGTTTGCTTTGAAAATATAGCGACATTATTTGTATGGGGTAAATGTAGATGTCTTCACTGACCATAAGAGTTTGCAATATGTGTTTAAACAGAAAGACTTGAATCTCCACCAAAGAAGGTGGCTTCAGTTGTTAAAAGACTATGATATGAGTGTTCTCTATCACCCCGGTAAGGCTAACGTGGTGGTGGGTGCTCTTAGTCGATTATATATGGGTAGTGTTGCTCATGTTGAGGATGGTAAGAAACAGTTGGTTCGCGATGTCCATAGATTGGCTCGATTGGGTGTTAGGTTGATTGATTCCGCTAAGGGTGGTGTTACGGTTGACAATGGTTCCGAATCCTCTTTTGTGCATGATGTGAAGGCTAAACAAGATCTTGATCCTAACTTCGTTGAATTAAAGGAAGAGGTACTAAGGAAGTCCGTTGAAGCTTTCTTCCAAGGGGGAGATGGTGTGCTTCGATATCAAGGTCGTTTGTGTGTTCCCAATGTAGAAGGCTTAAAAGAGAAAATTTTATCGGAAGCCCATAGTTCTCGATATTCCATCCACCCAGGAGCTACAAAAATGTATCGTGATTTGCGGGAAATTTATTGGTGGAACGAAATGAAGAAAGATATTGCGGAATTTGTGGCTAAGTGTCCTTATTGTCAACAAGTGAAAGTTGAGCATCAAAGGCCGGGAGGTTTGACCCAAGATATTAATACTCCTACTTGGAAGTGGGAAGATGTGAATATGGATTTTATTGTGGGTTTTCCTCGCACGAGGCGACAATATGATTTTATTTGGGTTGTTGTTGATAGAATGCCAAAGTCAGCCCATTTCATTCCCGTCAAGACATCTTATTCCGCAGAGGATTATGCTAAGTTGTATTTGAGGGAGATGGTTAGGCTGCATGGAGTGCCTTTATCCATTATCTCCGATCGTGGTGCACAATTTACTTCTCAATTTCGAAAGTCGTTCCAAAAAGGTCTTGGTCCTCGTGTTAAGTTTAGTACGGCCTTTCATCCCCAAACTGATGGGCAAGTGGAGAGTGCAATTCAAACCCTGGAAGATATGTTGAGAGCTTGTGTAATTGATTTCAAGGGTACTTGGGATGATCATTTGCCTTTGATTGAGATTGCTTATAATAATAGCTACCATTCTAGTATTGGTATGGCTCCCTTTGAGGCTCTCTATGGTAGGAGGTGTAGATCTCCTATAGGTTGGTTTGAAGTTGGTGAAGTTTCTTTGATAGGCCCGGAGTTGGTGCATGAGGCTATGGAGAAAGTTTGACTTATTAGGGAAAGGTTGAAAACGGCCCAAAGTCGACAAAAGTCCTATGCCGATGTTAGAAGAAGAGAATTAGAGTTCGATGTTGATGATTGGGTTTACTTGAAAATTTCACCCATGAAGGGTGTAGTGAGATTTGGAAAGATAGGGAAGCTTAGTCCCCATTATGTAGGCCCATATAAGATTTTGAGACGTGTTGGTAAGGTTGCTTATGAGCTTGACTTGCCTAATCATTTGGCATCGGTGCATCCGGTTTTTCATGTCTCATTGTTGAAGAAGTATGTTGGTGATCCGACCTCTATAGTGCCATTAGAGAATCTTGGCATAAAGGAAAGTCTTTCCTATGAAGAAGTTTCGGTTGAGATTTTAGACCGGTAAGTCCGGAAGTTAAGGAATAAAGAAGTTGCTTCCGTGAAAGTTTTATGGAGGAATCAATTAGTTTAGGGTTCTACTTGGGAGGCCGAGTCCGATATAATGTCCCGATATCCTCATATCTTTCCTTCCGATCCTACTCTAGCTTGAGGCATCTAGATCCTCATGGTTCATTCTTTTGGTCTCATGTGTCATTGTTAATTTCCATGATTCCTTGATTATGCATGTTCATGCAGAGTCTTATATGATTATGTGCATTTGAGTATGAGTTGCATAAAGTCCTCATGATATGATGTGTTGATCATGCTTTAACTTGGAGTTGATGTTTCCTCCTCGGATATGTGCACTTATGTTATTGCATGCTAGGTTAGGTTGTTAGTCTGTGTCTATTACCCTTCTCATGATGTCTTAAGTCTCATTCGAGGATGAATGTTCCCAAGGGGGAGATTGTAATAACCCCTACCTTCAAAAGAACTTAAAAATGCTGAATTCACCTGAAGACAGTGACATACGGAGGCCACCCACGGGCCATAGATGGATTGACAAGCCATAGGTGGGGACCGTCAATGGTACTCTCAACCTTCAGGATTTCCAAGTTTCTGAACTATGACCTACGGAGTAGCAGGACGGTTTGTAAATCGATTGACGGTCCGTAGCTAAGACTCGTAGGTTTCCGCAAGACTTAGTTTTAATTTTGACTCAGAAGGCTGACATACGACTTTAATGTACGGTCCGTCAATGGACCTACGAGCCGTACATAGATGTCATCATTGCAGGTCCCCTAAATATAGTTTCTGAATCTTTTGACGGAAGGACAGTACGGTCCGTCATCTGACCTACGAACCATAGGTCCCCTCTGTCGATTGGCCCCGATAGTTTTTAATTAAGGGATATTTGGTCTTTTCCCTAATTGGTTACTTATTAAGCTAAGTCGGTTATACCCTTAATCTAAGACCTATATATACTATTTAAGACTAATTCAATTCATTCTAATTCATTCCTAAACTCTTCTCTCACAAATATTTCTCTCTCTAAAAGAAACTCTCTCAAGCTTCAAGGAAGAAGAAGAAGCTAGAATCCTCCATTGAAGACCATCAATCTTCTCCAATTTTCTTTTGGATTTCATTGAGGTATGATAGTGTTCACCATTGGGAGTCCTTTCCTCCAATGGACCCTTCGTCTTCTTCATGATTTTCAAAGGTTTACTGTAACCCATTTTAATTAGGGTTTTGATCAATCATTGTGGGTTCTTCAATTATGATTTCAATTATTGATTTTATGATTTGTAGTGCACGATCTAGCGTGACAAAGTAACTTAGTGCACAAATTAGCGTGAATTACATGATTTGATGTAAAGATTACATGAACCCCCATGATCCCAAGTTAATTCTCCCCAATTTGATAATCTATGCCTTGATTGTTGGGTTGAGCTATGATTTGATGAAGTTTATGAATTCTCTATGAAATAAAGAATGAATTATGAATGAAGTGAGGATAATCTTATGAATTAAGCATGATCAAGTCAAAAGCAGGATTTTCCTCTATTAAGTGAGTTCCTTATAGAATGGGTAAATTGTCTTAATTATGGCTTTCTAAGCATGAGCTTGCATTGATTTGCATGATATGAGTTGAACTTGCATGAACCCATATGAACTCTATGAACTATTAATTATGAGCATGATAATCTAAGTGAAGAAGAAGTTAATGAACTTATGCATGTCTCATATAAAGTAAATGATGAATTAATGGTGCTTTGAGAGTAAAGTACAAAAGTTATGATATGATCATGCTATGGTTGAGTAGTGAAAAGTTTTCTCACGTAATTCTCCCATTATGATAAAAGAAGAACAAAGAGGCGGTTACCCATGTTCTTCAGGAGCTATTCTAATGATGTAAGCTTGGACAAGGTCCATGGAAGATGAAACGTCTATAAGCCTGATTTTTTTTAACTTGAATTGGTAACCCTAGTTATACCTTTTCATGTTTAATGATATAAATATGTTAATGACTAATCCGTGGGAATTATTCTTAGCACCGAGTGGATATTAAGATGGAAGCCCTCCCATTAGTAGAGGCCGGGTCTTCTAGTGAAAGCTCTCCCGTGAGTAAAGGCCGGATTTTCTAGATTGAGCTCTACCGTTAGTTGAGGCCGAGTTTCTTAAAGCAATCTCTATCCTATAAACTATGTTGCCACCATAGGATGTTGTCTTTTGGGTCGTGACAGTTTATTTACTTATATAGTAGATTATTTAATGTATAGAGTTTTAGCTTATACACGGAGGATTAAATCATCGTTTCTTATAAGTATAAAGTTTTTTGTTCACAATATAGGATGAAAATTTGACATGTCATCAGTACGATTGTAGCACAAGATTATATATAATTTATCTTGATTATGGGAACGGTATAGTTCCAACTTCCTGTGCCAGTGCATTTTGTATGTATTGAACGAGACCAAGTAGAGATAGTTGCTTTAGACTGACTGACAAAAGCATATTCTCAAAACTGTTAAATGTACTTATATTCTTAATCCTGATATAACTATTATGATTTGTATATATTACTTATCATTTTAATATATTAAAAGGTGAGATTATGAGATTGGTCAATATGCCTGGTAAATTGGATAATAATAATATATATTGGTGAAATAATAAGTTAATCCATGTCTCGATATAGAGATTGATTATATATGCCTTTTTGAGAAGCTTATAAGTTTTCATCGTGTCAAACCTTGCAAGTGGATTTATGAATCCATCACATGAAATAAATTAAGCAGTGCTCTAAAGGAAATTAATCATTGAATTAAATTCGTCAGTAATTTAATTTATTGATTAGTATCTGTACTCTTAACATGGGGAATTACATAAGTGTTTAATGGGAAATTTCGAAATATAAATAGAGGAGTGCAATTACGAATTTTTAATGGAATGATTTGTAATTTATTATGGTAAGTAGTTTTCAAATTAATTTTTGGAATTATTCTTATAGTAGGAAGTCTCAGTAATTAATTTTGTGCTCTATCCAGTGCTCATATTTAACTAGAACTCAGAATTCTAAGGGAAAAGGAATTATAAGAAATTGGGCTTTCTTCTCTTTTTTGGATTTGAAGGAAATCTCTATAAATAGGGATTCTCCTAACCTAGAAATAAAAAAAGAAGGTTTCTATTGATACTTGCCCACCCAAGGAAATCACGCTTCAAGAGATAATTTTTGAATTAAATTTCAGCAAGTTTATGTGTTTTATCATAATTTTGTATGTTCTAGCATAAACGCATTGGTCATCTATTATTCATATAAGCAGTATGACTCTAGTATGCTTCTGCTGTGTATATATGTTTTACATCAAAACAAATCATCCAAAACCACAGCTACATTCACTACCAGAAGGCTAGAATTCCCAAGCTCCATTTCTCATTTTCCTCCATAGCTACCGGTAGCAGCAGCAAATGAGACCAGCAGCTCTCTCCCTCTCCTCAACTCATTTCCTAGATTCAACCAACCATACACCGAACAAACTCCAACCAGACCCTGCCGGAGAACAACTAGTAACCTCCATTGAGCCACCGCCCTAAAACCCTTTCAAAACACTAGCTCTAACTCGCTGAAACAACACCGCAAGCCACCAGTAAACCACCAGACCCCTCACCCTCTTCCTTCTCTGATGAGCTCTAGCAACCAATGAGTTCACCGGTGCAAACCATCAAGCCGTCGCTGCTGCTCAAAGCTCCGGCGAAACTCCCAACATTTCCAGAGAGCTTCGACCTCCACAACCATGCCGCTGTGAGCTCACCATCCCAGCGAGCTCTAAGCTCCGGCGAAACAACCACCAGAAGCAAGCCAAACGACCACCAAAGCTCCAACCAAAAACCCAACAGCAACTA
This sequence comes from Solanum appendiculatum, assembly GCA_018342035.1. Taxonomy (NCBI): domain Eukaryota; kingdom Viridiplantae; phylum Streptophyta; class Magnoliopsida; order Solanales; family Solanaceae; genus Solanum; species Solanum appendiculatum. Next base: position 86,216 of record JAGDQO010001247.1, on the reverse strand, counting down.
TCTACTCCAGCCAACACAACATCACTGTAAACCCATATTTCCTTTCCTCTTTTTGTCACTTTTTGTACTCCTTTACAGGTCGTAACTTTGCTGGAATTCGGCAAATAACAGTCAGCTCATTTTTTTCTCATGTCTTTATTATCTTACTCATTTAATTACTACAAATCTAGACATTTTTCATTTTATCTCGTACAGTTACAATTTCTTGTTATTTGTGTTGGGTTATTTGGCATTGTTAGTGTTATTTGTATACTCCAGGGACTGATTTGAGCTTTATTTTAGATGGATTATTTGATTTTTTTTAATAATTTTCTTATCATGATGTATTGATTATTGGTTTTCATTGTTTAAGTATGTGCTACAGTGATTATGTTGGCATTTTTCTGTAAACCTCATCTGTGCTGTTCAAAAGACATTTGTTGCATTTATAATATATTTTATTGTTGGCAGTATCTCTAGTTTTGTCGGTTGAAATGATGTTTAACTTTAAGTGTTATTATTTTATTTATTATTATTATTTACATTTTAAGCAATCTTCTTGAAGTTTTGAGTGAAACAAACATTTGTTTTGGTTGGTATTATTACTATCGTATTGACTATATTCTGTGTGATTTGCTGCTTTTTTGTATATTAAAATTGGCCAATGAAACAAATCTCTTTGTCGATTTTTGAGGCCTCTACATTATTAAAGACAGAAATTTAGTTTAATTTCATATACTTTGTATGTTAAAATTGGCTAATAAAAAAATCTCTCGTCGGTTTTCGAGGTCTCCCCATTATTAAAAATGAAAATTTAGTTTAAGTTCATATAAATTGTATTTTAAAATGGCCGATGAAGAAATTACCGTCGATTTTCAAGGCTTTTCATGTTTATAAGAAGGGTTTTTATTTGATTCGTATTTATTCATCACTAACACTTTCACTAAGTGTCTTTACAAGTACCCGGAAGTGCTTTCCAAGGAAACTATTCGAATGAAGTTCAAATAATTTTTGTTACTTCATTATCTTGTATATATTGATATTAGGCAAACATTAGGCTATTTCTTATATTATTATTTTTACTTTATTTCTTGTGTATATTACATACTTAATATACTTGTATATTTTTTTTTCTCTTCCTTAATTTGTAAAAAAGAATTCAGTCGGGATTCACAATTATGAATTTTGAAGGATACCTAATACCTTTCCTTCGGAATCACTTGAACCCTTACCTAGAATATATTGGCTTTGTAGACTTATTTTTTAATTAATTAATTGATTTTCTAGTTTTCCTAAAATTAGGTGGCGACTCTTTAAATCTTTTTTCTTAAAATGCTTTTAAAATTTAATTGAATTGAATTAATTGATTTTTTTTTGAATTACCACGACGTTTCACCTTATTCACAAAAGTAGGGATGTAAGCATTGCTCATTCTCTTCTTTTATGTATCTTCATTTGAAAAACCTCACTGACATGGTCCTCTCGAATACCACGAGGCAAATAAACGGCTTGTGGTTCCCTTGTGGTATAAAAGAACGCGTCCAATAAATAACTCCCTACGTTCTAAACGCATTTAAAGGGTAGTATTTAGGAAGGAAGGAGGCAATATTTAAATTTTTGTGAATCCTATTTTAAAAGACATTCAACAATGCAGTTATATATCAAAGTGCATATGCCAAATATCAGTAATGTAGTCATCCTCACACAATTGATTTGGTTCATAATTTGCTATGAATATTAATATTTAACAATTATTGTTAAGTCACGGAGAATCATAGCAATGCACAATAAAATAGAAGACAAATCAAAGAAAGGAAAGGCAAGAGGTTCATCACTTTCTTTCTCAAACTGCTTTCTCCTTATTGAGAAAATGAAGTAATTTTTTTAGAAAGGAGCAATTTCAGACAGATCATTAAAATAGAAGAAAGTGAATTAACCTTGTCTTCTTCAATGGTGTCATATCCAAGAACGACATCACCTATTTTTCCTGCAAAGGATCAGCAAGAGACTATATGACTGATTTCTTCATGGAACAGAAGAAAATAGTTCACATATACACAACAAAAAAGTTGAAACATAAGTTGCATTTGGAAACGGATGCAACCTATGTACTCTGGGTTCCATGGAAAAGTTTTACAACACGCCACATAAATAAAAATGTGAAAATTCACTAAAACTACAACAAATACTAAACTTTGTACCCATAATTTTAAATGTAGAATATGTTCATTGCTAAGAACCGTAAATATAGAAATCATCAAATTTAACTACTGAATTCGCCTTTTGAATTGATAATTTGAAAGACAGACATATCATGCTTATCAGAAGAAAAACAGAGATGATTTAGCACCCAAATTGGTGACCTTAACAGAGAAATCTCCTTTCTTAATCTCATAGACCTCTATATATATTTTCCCTGTAACATTGATGGCAGCCCATAGATAAAGAATAAATAAACAAACCAACAAATTAATCTTTGAAAGCATAGACAACTATAGTGATTTTGAGACTTGAGATTGTTTGATCGATAGTTCTTGCACCATAATTGCTTACCTTAATAGAGAAATCTCCTTCCGTGATGTCATAGACCCCTAAATATATTTTTGTCATACCATGAGCCTACATTCTGGACATGGCCGGCACTCGAGAACCACTGTTGATCCCCAAGTGAACCCTTGTCCTTACTAACTTCTTAGCAGAAGACTAACTCAAGCAAAATTAAACTTTAAAAAAGAATTTAACCATTTAATCTCAAAGTACTCAATTGTCTCAAAATACTTCGAAAACAATAATAGTTGAAATACATTTTAACAAAGGAATATTGGAAACACACTCAAAAACTAACTATATATGAAGCATCTACTGTTCAAGACGGATATCGGGAAAAGACCCACGACACCTCAAAGCAACTAACTAAAAGATAAAAGTGGAGTCCTCTGGAATGCAAGGAGGCTCACCAAAGTTAACTGGAAGATATAGGTCAAATAATATCAGTACATTTAATGTACGAGTATGCAATATAGCCGACGTAAAATGACTGAATGAAAGGACTATAATATATATAAATATACACTCAACTGAATGTAATGAAATTACAGAGTGAAAACATTTAAAATTTACAAATACTTACTTATATTTGAACTCAACAAATTAAGTGATATGATAAAAATACACTTTTAACTCTATTTGGGAGATTCTCTAACCGACAATCATCACTATAAGCAAAGTGATGATACAACGTGTCGCCTATGCTGCCAGAACTGTCATATACCTTGTCGGAATATAAAACATCTCAACTAAGTGGATCCACTAAAACTCTGCTCTAAAGTAATAAGGAGTCATCTAAAAAGTATGATCCTTTACCCATGTTGGCTATATGGTTTATGAAGAAGGTGAGATTTCTGAACTCATCCCCATATCGATGCTCAATACTACTCCCAATAAATATATGCTCATGCTCAATTGTGTAAAACATATTCTTTCTCTATTTGAGGTAATTGCTAAAAATATCCTCTTTAAAGAGGTAACTGCTCTAAAATATATCTAAACTCATTAACTCACTTAGAAATTAAAATTTCTCTTTTGTCAATGTAAAAAGTGATATCTTTGGGAATACATAGTTCTCTTGTAGTTTTACTCAAATCATATTTAATACTCTTTCTCAAAACTCATCTTTTGTTTCTCAGAAAATTAGTTTAAGACAAAAATGTTTACTTAAAAGGATTCACAATACCAGCTCAGTAATAAATCAATAATAACTCAACAATAGGGTTCATGCTGAAAAATAGACATGAACAATCAACTCAAGAATCTCAATGCAAGATATAGTAACTCAATAATCAGGAAATAGAATTCTGAACTCAACAATGAAACTCACTTCAAGAATTATCAAAACTAAGGATATAACCCTATATTATTCTTTACTAATAGAAAATAGATGTAGGGCATGAGGATGAACTCAATCCATCACTATGAGTAGCCTTACATACTTGGGAGAACAATGTTTTTGGTGAAACTGGTGAAAACTTAAAAAACACTCGAAACCCTGGCTTTTCTACTCTAGAAACCCTGCTCCAATGACTTGGAGTGTTAATGAACATAAAAGATCGACTAATACTATTTTAACCCTTAACTTAGAGTAAGATATTTGAAGAAGTCTAAAATACCCTTCTTAAAAAAGATGGCGAAAACCTTCCATGGGACCATCTACGGTTCGTGGTTTGATCTACGGACTGTACATCCCATTTGTGGAATTCATATTGAAATTTAAGGCTCAAAATTTCATTCTATGGGTCCAATCTACGACCCGTAGAAGTTTCTACGGACTATAGATCAAATTCATAGAATTTATACTAAAATTTCAGGCTCAAAGGTTCATTCTACGGGTCCAAACTACTGCCCGTAGAAGTTCCTACAACCCCTAGAATGGATCTATAGGAATTGGACCCCAAAATTTGTTCTCTCTAAACTTTTCCTACGACTGGACAATATGGGGCGTAGTTCAATCTACGACCCGTAGAATGGCTTCGTAGTTCATAGACTCAGAAAACTCTGCTGTGGTAGTCTCTGGTAAAATGGTCATAACATTTTACTTCAAACTTGAAATAAAGAAACTTTTGTGGCGTTCGAAAAGGACTCATATACGTTTAATTTGATAGGTGATTAGCCACATAAGTCATTATACATTGAGAGATATGATTGTTTGAAGTTGACCAAAGTAGGATCTTACATCAAAACATAATCGGTAAGTAAGCTTTTAACTCAACTTTGTGCTAGGGGATTGTAGTGACCTTAATTCAAGTGACCTTAATTCAGATCCAAATCCATCCCCACACTAAAGAATTGACCTTAACACCTAAGAATAAGTTTAAGAATCACCCGATATGACTTTTTCACAAATGAAGAATGGTTCGGACCTTAGCTTAAAATTTTTTGAGGTGTTACAATATATCTTCCTTGGGATCATTCGTCCTCAAATGATGGCTGAATTGAGCATGGAAGGGATAGGGAAATGTTTAACAGCCCAATTAATACAAAATACACATAAAAACTCATGAAGACAAAACACTGAAGAAGGGACTGAGTTGAATGAGTACTTTAGGAAAATTTAATACCTTGGACTGGAACTGAATCATAGGATAAATATGAGGGTATCTAGTTTTCATATCCTCTTTGGCTTCCCATGTAGCCTCTTCAACAAAATGATTCCTCCATAATACTTTGACTGATGCTACCTCATTGATTCTCAACTTGCGAACCTGACGATAAAGGATCTAGACCGGAACTTCCTCATAGAACATACTGCCTTTCACACTAATATTCTCTGTAGGCACAACAAGAGAAGGATTGTTGAAGCATTTCTTTAGCATGGAGATATGGAATACCGAACGGACAGCCGCTAACTCTAGTGGTAGCTCCAATTCATAAACCACATTACCAATCCTATTTAATATCTCATAAGGACATATATATTGGGGACTGAGCTTCCCTTTCTTACCAAACCTCATAAAACCCTTCATGGGTGAAACTTTCAAATAGAACCAATCATTCACCACATACTCCAAATGTTTCCTTCTAACATCTGTATAGGATTTATGACAACTTTGGGCTATTTTCAACCTTTCTTGAACAGTCTTCACCTTCTCCATGGCTTGATAAACTAAGTCTTGCCCTATCAACTCAACTTCACCAACCTTGAACCAGAAAATAAGAGATCTACATGTTCACCCATAAAGAGCCTCATAAGGAGCCTTGTGGATATTGGAGTGATAACTCTTATTGTAAGCAAACTCTATGAGAGACAAGTGATCATTCCAATTAACCTTGAAATCCATGACACATACTCTCAACATATCCTCTAAGGTCTGAATAGTGCACTATGCTTGCCCATCTGTCTGAGGATGGAAAGAAGTACTAAGGTTCACCTTCATACTCAGACCTTTCTGGAATGACTTTCAAAACTGAGCGGTGAACTAAGCACATATATCAGAAATGATAGCCAAGGGGACTCTATGAAGTTGAACTATCTCACAGATGTATAAACTAGCATACTTTTATGTTGAATTCGTATTCTTTACCGACAAGAAATGGGTTGAGTTAGTCATCTGATCTAAAATCACCCAAATCGAATCATGCTTCCTGCGAGATCACGGCAAGCCAGTAATGAAATCCATATTAATCATCCCCTACTTCCATTATGGAAGAGCTATGTTCTTAGCCACACCACATGGCCTTTGATGTTCAACCTTGTCTTGTTTGAAATTTGTGCACTTAGAAAAAATATTTGCAATACACCTCTTCATATTATTCAACCAATACACTTCTCTCAAGTCATGGTACATATTTGTGGAGCCCTAATAGATCGAACATCTAGAACTATGATCTTCTTCCGTGAACCTCTCTTGGAGCTCATCCACCTTTGGAACACACAATCTACCTTGATATCTCAACACACCATCTCTCCCTTGTTCAAAAGTCATCACCTTTTGCTTATGAACATTTGCCTTCAGCTCAAGTAAGATAAAGTCTTTGTTTGGCTTCTCCTTCACTTCTGACACTAATGACGATTTAGCCCCATTCTTCACAACAACTCCACTTTCACTTGAATCTAACAAACAGACTCTCACACATGCAAGTATGTGAACTTCCTTAGCCAACTCTTTATTTCCTTTCTCGACATGAGCAATCCTCCCCAGGGACAACCTGCTCAAGGCAACAGCAGCACCGTTAGCCTTCCCTGGGTGCTAGAGGATACTCATATGAGTAACTCTAACCACATCCTTTACTTGAGAATAAGTTCCTACCACACTTAGCATAGGTGGGGGTCCAAGTAGCCCCTTGTGCCACACTACCCTGAGACTGGCTAGCTTCAGCTCAAAAATTCTGATTTCGGAGGTCAATACTTTTCCTTGGTACAGGTGCACTAGTTGATGTTGGAGTAGGTCCAGATGATCTATGCTAAAACAACGATCGATTCCAATTTTCCAGTCTTCTACCGACCAGACTCTTCATTATCTGTCTTAGCTTTCTTGTTTTGAAACTCTTCTCTGTCATTCAACTTATCTTTCTCAACCTGCTGCATATGAATCTTGAGTCTGGCTATGTCCATGTCCCCTATCAACATAGTTGCCTTACCTTTCTTGTTAGATAGGTGAGATAACCCAAACATGAAAAAACTCATCCTGCTACTCATATCTTCCACCATCTCCGGAGCATAGAGGGATAACTGGATGAACGTGAGGTTATACTCTTGCACACTCATAGCTTCATGTTTTACATTTATAAACTCTCTCACCTTAGCTTCCCTTAGCTCTCGGGGAAAGAAACACCCCAAGAAAGAATTCTTAAACACAACCCAGCTCAAAAGTGTTGCTTCCTTCGCCCTCTAATGGTCATACCAAATGTTAGCAACACCTTTGAGTTTGTAAGAAGCCATCTCCACGCGCTATGCACTAGCAACAAGCATAACTCCAAACACTTTCTGTAACTCCTCCTTAAAGTTCTCTGGATCCTCAGTGATCTTCGACCATGTGAACTTTAGGGGATTCATTCCTAAAAACTGACAAAGTTTTGATGTATCAGCCACATTCTGAGTATCCACTCCTTGACCAGCCTGAATTGCCACAACCTGAGTCACCATCTGAATAACATTCTTTGACTCATGATTGGTGACGTCTCCCTAAGAGGGTTGCACTTCTGGTGCATTGGGAGCTTCTTGACCTTGAGAATTAGCATTTCTTCTAACAGGACATCCACGAACAGCTCTTCATGGAGGCATGATCTGAAAAGACACACATAGGCATAAGTTAGAAGAATTTTTATAGAGTTGAACTCCATCGCACGAACAGGAGTAAGAAGAAAGTGAAAAGTTCTTAAATGTTGTAGCTTCCTAATTATAGATGTGGCACGCTTCAGACTGAGAAGAAGGACTCTACTAGACATGGCTTCATAGACACCTTAGGAATCTTGAACTCTGTACTCTATATCATGTTTGTCACGCCCCGAGCCTACACCATGGACTTGGTCGACACTCGAGAACCATTGCTGATTCCCAAGAGAACTCTTGGTCTAGCTGACTACTTAACAAAATACTAACTCAAGAAGAATTAAGCTTTAAAACATAATTAAACCATTTAATCTCAAAGTACTCAACTGTCTCAAAATAATGTTAAAACAAAAAAAGTTGAAATATAGTTTAACAATGGAATACTGGAAACATACTAAAAAACTAACTATCTATAAATGTCACGACCCAAGGTACCCCTTAGATGTGACATGACGTACAAGACCCCGAAAGGCCTCAAACAAGCCACTTAGCATGCATAGACAAGATAATGGAAATCAAGAGTATATATAAAACGAGTTCAAGTCATAAGAGTTTTATAAAACGAAGCAGAAATCTACATAGTCTCAAGCCATCTATTAAATCATACAGTGATGGGGACGTACCCACACATCACATACAAAAGTCTAGAATAGAGAGACATAAAAAAAAAAAAGAGTATCGGTCCTCGAAACATGAGGACTCATCAATCTTCAAGAATCCTTCAACTAGGCTCTAGCCCCGAATAGATGGAGAAGAGTCATCACGCCCTACATTAATAGATCAATGTAGGCAAGAGTATGCGTTAGTATGATCTAGTACCAAGTATGATAGCAATGCACAAAATCATTTAAACATGCTAAAACGGGACATTTTCATGACATGAAATGACCAAGCTAAAACATGAAAAAAAAGTTAGCAACATAAGTCATAAACCATGGTCAAAGCAAGCTAAACATCTTTACTTTACTTGAGAAATATCTTAAAGCACTTTAGTTAATTGTTTGTGGGAAGTAGCCTTAACCGACATTTAAGACCATGTGAGCTATCAACATGGAATCAGGTATCTAACCCTACACCGATAGGGCCATCCTACTTGCCAAGGTAGGACCCTTTACTTAACATATAGCTTACTTGGATCCACTAGCTAGTGTCTATCATAGAGCATAATCCTATGGGGGCACATAGTTAGGGATAAGGAGATTGCTACTAGAAACCCGACTTCTACTACGGGAGAGCTTCCATCTCAATAGCTGCTCGGTGCTAAGCATAAATCCCACGAAATAGTCATAGTTCTTATTCAACTTAGTATCCAGGGAAAGGTACAACTAGAGTTACCAATCCAAGCTAAAGTTTATTAGAATAGCTCCTTAAACCTTTGATTCAACTTTAGTTGAGAAAACCTTTCAACAAGTTATGAATCCTTTATGTGAGAAAACCCCTTCACATTCATAGATTGAGTAATATGTGAGAAAACCTTTCACAACTCAACAACATCATCAATTATGCTTCAATCTCAAAGCAATTCATAAATCATCATAATTTTCATAATTGAGCATGCTTACTTTAATAAAACCCATCTTTTGATCAATCATAATTCATTTTGAAATCATAGCTTTAGGAAACATAAATCATGCACGGGTTCATATAGATTTCATAAAATTCATTTTCTTCACAATTCAACCCACCAACAATTCATAATTTCGAAATTGGGGAAATCACATGGGTTCATGGGGATTCATCTTAATTCATGAAATTCAACTCAATTCATGCTTCATAGTTCATAAAACGATCAATTAAATTAACATTGAAAAGAACCCATGACAGAAGAAAAACCCTACCTTAAATGGAGGATTTCTAACTTGTAAAATAGAGAATTGTGGAACTCTATGGACGAAAGGGCTCCATAGATGAAGACTATAATACCTCAATGCCAAAACCTTGAAATCAAGGGATGATTAGGAGGCTTGAATCTTGAAAACCCTAGCTCTTGCTTTTTTTTCTTCTTCAAGCTTTCTAGAGAGAGAATTATTTGGGAGAGGAGAGTTTTGGGAATGATTGAGAATGGGTAAAATTAGGCTTAAAAGTTTTATATAGGGTCTAGGTTATGAGCCAAACCAACTTAGATTAGGAATTAAACACCTAGGGAAAACACCGAAAAGCGCTTTAAAATAACTGTCGGACCCCCATCTACGGTTGGACCTACAGTCTGTAAATAAACCTACAGACCGTCCTGTCCTACCATAGATAGATTCAGAGACTGTCAACCTTGAACCCTAGAACGACGGACCTCATGTACTGTTCGTGGGTTGACCTACGACCTGTACATGGCCACCGTAGGTCCAATTCTTGGCCCTAAAAATTTAACAAAGTATGGGCCTAACCTACGAGACCCACCTATGGCTCATACATAGATTGACGGTCCGTCCTGCAAGCCGTATAAAAGTACTGCGGCTTAACATTTTAAGGAACATGGACTAGCCACCCACGGGCCTAACCTACGGACCATAGATCAGTCCACGGGCCGTAGGTGGCTCTTTTGGTACTGGCACCAAGGATTCAAGAAAACCTGAAATTCTTTCCTTTATGAATCTGAGGTGTTACAATAAAGCCTCTATTGTTCAAGACGGATGTGGGGACAAGACCTACGACACCTCAAAGCAACTAACTAAAAGATAAAAGTGAAGTCCTCTAGTATGCAATGAAGCTCACCAAAGCTAAATGGAAGTGCAAGTGATCTCAACAAAACATTTACTAATGATGCTAAACACATGTATCTGTATCATAAAAAGATGCAAGTCAAATGACATCAGTACATTGAATGTACGAATATGTAATATAGCTAAAGTTAAATGCCTGAATGAAAGGATTGCAATATCTATAATTATATACTCAACTGAATGTAAAGAAAAAATGAAGTGAACACATTTAAACATTACAAATACTTACTCATCTCTGAACTCAATATATTAAGTGATATTATAAAAATACACTTTTAACGGGAGATTCTCTAACCGACAACAATTACTATGAGCAAAGTGATGATACAACGTCTCACCCACGCTACCAGAACTATCATATACCTTCTCAGGATATAGAACATCTCAACTAAGTAGATCCACTAAAGCTCTGCTCAAAAGTAATAAGGAGTCATCTAAAAAGTATGATCTTTTACCCATGTTGGCTACATGGTTTATGAGGAAGGTGAGTTGTCTGAACTCATCCCCATATCGGTGCTCAATACTACTCCCAATAAATATATACTCATGCTCAAATATATAAAACATACTCTTTCTCAACTTGAGGTAATCGCTCAAAATATCCTCTTTATAGAGGTAACTGCTCTGAAATATCTCTGAACACATTAACTCACTTAGAAATCAAAATTTCTCTTTTCTCAATGTAAAATGTGATACCTTGGGGAATACTTAGTTCCCTTATACTTTTACTTAAATCATGTTTAAGACTCCTTCTCAAAATTAATAATTTCTTTCTTAGAAAATCAGTTCAAGACAAAACTTTTTACTTAAAAGGATTCTCAATACTAACTCAGTAATAGCTCAATAATAACTCAACAATAGGGTTCATGCTAAAAAATAGACATGAACAATAAACTTAAGAATCTCAATGCAAGATATAACAACTCAATAATTAGGGAATAGAATTCAGAACTCAACAATGAAACTCATCTCAAGATTTATCAAAATTAAGGATGAAACCCTAGATTATTCTTTACTGATTGAACGTAGATGTAGGGCATGACGACAAACTTAGTCCATCATTATGGGTAGCCTTACATACCTGGGAGAATAAAGTTCTTGAAGAAATTGGTGATAACTCGAAGAACGCTCAAAACCCTAGCTTTTCTCCTCTGGGAACCTTGCTCTAATTACTTGGAGTGTTAATGAACATAAAAGATTGACTAACACTATTTTTACCCTTAACTTAGAGTAAAAAGTCGGATTTTAGGCTTAGAATAGGTGGGAAAAGTTTGACATACCCTTCTAAAAAAGATGCTAAAAACCTTCCACGAGACCATCTACCGTTCATGGTTTGATCTACGGACCTTAGATCCCATCCATGGAATTTATATTAAATTTTATGTCTCAAAATTTCATTCTACGGGTCCAATCTATGATCCGTAGAAGTTTCTACGGACCGTAGATCCAATATGTAGAATTTATACTAAATTTTCAGGCTCAAAAGTTCATTCCATGGGTCCAAAATACGGCCCGTAGAATTTCCTACGGCCCATAGAATGGATCCGTAGGAATTGAACCCCAAAATTTAACTCTATAAACATTTCCTACGACTTGACAGTATGGGTCGTAGTTCAATCTACGACCCGTAGAATGGTTTTGTAGTTCACAGTCTCAGAAAACTCTACTGTGGTAGTCTATGGTAATATGGTCATAACGTTTTCCTCCAAACTTGAAATGAGGAAAACTTGGTGGCGTTTGAAAGATGACTCATAGACCTTTAATTTTATTGGTTATGGTCCACTTAATTCATTATGTGTTGAGAGATATGTTCGTTTGAATTTGACCAAAGTAGAATCTTATATCAGAACTTAATCGGTAAGGAAGCTTTCAACTCAAGTTTGTGCTAGGGGATTCTAGTGACCTTAACTCATATCCAAATCAATTCCCATAGTAAAGAATTGACCTTAACACCTAAGAACAAATGTATGAATCGCCCGATACGACTTTTTCACAAATGAAGAATGGTTCAGGCCTTAGCTTAAAAATTTTCAGGGTGTTATAATTTTGCCCTATAACACTAATGGTAGCCCACATATGAAAAATGAATAACCAGATCAATAAATTAATCTTTAAAGGCATAGATAGGTATAGTGATTTTGAGACTTGAGATGGTCTGAGTCACAATTTATTCATCCTTTAATATGTGCATTCCTCAAATATCCCTGGCTTTTTACTCGGTTCCTTTATTTTCGGTGGACAATTTGTTTCTTAGTTGATAAAATCATTTTTAGACTTTGTTCATATGTGTTTGTGGGGTCACATACATGCTTCTGGTTATAATTTTTTGTTGATGAGATCGTGTGCTACTAAAATATTTTGAGAGAATGACTGAAATTGTAGCTCTTATGTGTTCGGATAAAAGAATTTTGATTTCGAAGAAAGAGTTTGCAAAATTCTCACAATATCAAAAATTACAAAAATAAGCTTTTTTAGTTACTACCCTTGTTGAATCAACAAAAATATGTCTTATATCCTCTTCGAATAAACGAGTGATCGATTTAGGTGCCACAGATCACATGACAAGTAATCCTAATATATATTCTAGCTTTTAATCACATGGAGCACTCTCTCCTGTGACGATTCTTGATAGTTTAATCTGTATTATTATAGGATCTGGGACTGTAAAACCAACCTTCTTCATTACCTTGTCATCTATATTAGGTCTATCAAAGTTAACCTCTAATTTGATGTCTGTTAGTAAGCTTACCAGAGACCTGAACTGTTATATCTCATTCTTTCCCGATCACTGTTTGTTTTGTGATCTAAATACGAATAATGTTATTGGTAAAAGGCATATATCTAATAGTCTCTACACTCTTGATGAATATTGGGAGCCTTGATTTGCTGCCTATTCTTGTGTCGTGTCTCCATTTAAGGCACATTGTCGATTAGGACATCATTCTTTGCTTATGTTGAAGAAGGTCTGTCCTCAGTTTCAGAATATTCCTTCACTAGATTGTGAGTCATGTCAATTTGCTAAATACCATTGTAGCTCAACAAATCCAAGCGTTAATAAGCGGGTGGAGTCGATTTTTGAGTTAGTTCATTATGATGTTTGGGGACCATGTCCCGTTGTTTCCAAAACAGGACATAAGTATTTTTTCACATTTATGGATGAGTTCTCTCGAATGACTTGGATTTATTTTATGAAGAGTCGTTCTGAAGTGTTTACTCCCTTTTGTAATTTTTGTGCTAAAGTCAAAACCCAGTACAATACTTCAATGCGTATTCTAAGGAGTGATAATGCTAAAGAATATATGTTAGAATTGTTTTAGTCCTATATGAGACAACATGGTATTCTACATCAGACTTTATTCGTTGATACACCCTCTCAAAATGGAGTTGCTAAGAGAAAAAATAGACATCTACTTGAAACAGCTCGAGCACTTTTGTTCCAAATGAAGGTTCCTAAATAATTTTTGGCTGATACAGTCTCTATAACTCTTTTTAGATTAATCGCATGGCATCAACTGTTCTTGTTGGTAATGTGCATTACAATGTTCTTTTTTCAAACAAGTCACTATTTCTGGTGGAGCCTAAGGTATTTGGAAGCACGTGTTATATTCGAGTTGCTACTCCATCTGTTACCAAGTTGGATTGTAAGACATTGAAGTGTGTTTTCTTTGGTTATTCACGCCTTTCGAAGGGGTATCGGTGTTATTCTACTCAGCTTGGTAAATACTTGGTGTCAAATGATGTGGTATTTTCGGAGACTACATCATTCTTCTATGCACCTCCAATTTTTATAACTCAAGGAGGAAGATTAGTGGTTGGTCTATTTGGTTACTCATGTTATGATAGAACAATCAGATAATGTTCTTCAATCTCCTAGTTCCCCTATTGAACACCAATTGACTATTGGGCCTACAACTTCTGCTCCAGCAAGACCTCCAATTGTTAAAGTTTATTAAAGGAGACGGCAGATCGATGATACATGTTATGCACCAGTTCCTCTGTTATCAAATCTTTCTTCACCCGATCCTTTAGAGAAACTTGATCTCCCTATTGCTCTTCGCAAAGGTAAAAGGACTTGTCAATCCACATATTCCATTGTTAATTTTGTTTCCTATGATCACTTATCCTTTATGTAGAGGTCCTTCGTTGCTTCTTTAGACTCCATCTTTGTAACCAAAATAGTAAAGGAAGCCTTGATCCATCTTGGATGGTATGATGCACTGCTTGAGGAAATACATGCCTTAGAGGAAAATTACATGTGGTATTTGGTGGATTTACCTTGCGTAAAGAAGCCAGTGAGATGTAAGTGGGTGTTCACAGTTAAAGTTAATCTAGATAGTTTAGTGGCAAGACTTAAGGCCAGGCTTGTCGCTAAAAGGTATACTCAAACTTATGGAGTGGATTATTCAGACACCTTCTCTCCAGTTGCCAAACTTACTTCCGTCCGCTTTTTCATTTCTCTACCTGCTTCTGAGAATTGGCCTTTATATCAGTTGGTTATCAAAAATGCATTCCTTCATGGTGATCTTCAAGAGGAATTATATATGAAGCAACCACCTAGTTTTGTTGCTCAGAGGAAGTATGGGAGAGTCTATTATTTGAAGAAGTCCTTATATGGTTTGAAACAGAGCCACCGAGCTTGGTTTGGAAAGTTCAGTAAGGTAGTCCTGGAGTTTGGAATGAAAAGGAGCAAATGTGATCACTCAGTCTTCTATCGACAATTAATAGTTAGCACGATCCTGCTGGTTGTGTATGATGATGACATTGTCATCACAGGAAGTGATTATGTGGGGATCTCTTCCCTAAAATCCTTCTTGCATGCTAGGTTTAATACAAAAGACTTGGGTCTATTGAAATACCTTTTGGGTATAGAGGTGAATAGAAACAAGAAGGTAATTCTTTTGTCTCAGAGAAAGTATATTCTTGATCTTCTTGAAGACACTAGAAAGTTGACAGCTAAACCTTGCAGTACTCCAATAGTTCCCAATGTGCAACTTATGAAAGATGATGGCGACCCCTTTGATGATCCTGAGAGATACAAGAGGCTAGTTGGGAAGTTGAACTACCTTGTTGTGACTCGTCCATACATTGCTATAGCAGTAAGTGTTGTTAGCCAATTTATTTCCTCGCCTACATTCAAACACTGGATAGCTTTAGAACAAATTTATGGTACTTGAAAAGGGCCCCTAGACTTGGGATATTATAGAGCAATCACGGTCATACTCGTGTTGAGTGTTTTGCAGATGTTGACTATGTTGGATCCAAAATTGACAGGAGATCGACTGCATAGTATTATGTCTTTGTTGGAGGGAACATGGAATTATGGAGGAGTACGAAGCAAAGGGTTGTATCTCGATCCGGTGTAGAATCTGAGTATGAAAATCATCTTCTAATTGAAATTGAGTTGGAACATCATACACATGCAAAAATTTGGTGTGATAATCAAGTTGCCCTACATATTTATCATGACCTAAAGTACCTCCTAGACGTGAAATGGTTTACAAGACCTCGAAAGGCCCCATAAAAGCCACTTAGCATACATCATACAAGATAATAGTAGTTAAGAGTTCAAAAGACAATCTATATATAAAAGAAATTGACAAAAGTAGCGGAAATCTAACATAGTTTCAAAGCCATCTAATACATCAATAGAATGAAATTGGGAGGTAACCCATACAAGTTCAAAAACTAAAATGACATAAGGCTATAAATGTGGCATTTTCCTTGAAGTTTGAGGACTGACCAAGTCCTCTTAGTCAGGAGTACCATGATCTAGCCAAGAATAGAGGGAGAAGAGTCATCACGCCCTAAATTAGTGAAACAATGTAGGCAAGAGTATGCGTTAGTAGATAGAATGTATCAAGTGTGACAACTACACATAGAACGTATAAAATCATGCTTAAAAGGGCTATATATATGATGCAATGACAAATTTAAATCATAAGATGACATGATAGAACACATGAGTTAAAAATCATAGTCAATGCAAAGAGATCATCTTAAACAACACATACTTGAAATACCTTTCTGAGTAACCTTAGTTCATTATGTGGGAATTAAGCCTTAACCGACATAGACAATGTGAGTTATAACATGGAATCCAGTTTTTACCCCACACCGAAAAGAGGTGTCCTTACTTGCCAAGGTAAGAACCTTGACATCTAGCTTAAGTGGATCCACTAGCTAATGTCTATCTAAGACAACCTATGGTGGCACATAGTTTATGGGACATGGGTAATCTCCACATGTTCATTCGGTGCTAGGCATAGTTCCCACAGATTAGTCATAATTCATAACTTATCTTATCATTACTAGACATGGGTAATCGCCTCTTGTCTTATCATTAGGGGACATGGGTATTTGTCATTTGTCCTTTCATTTTTGGAAAACACATCAAATAGCCAATCCAAGCTAGAGTTCATAAAATAGCTCCTTTGTTTTTGATTCAAGTTTAGTTGAGAAAACCTTTCAACCCTATGAATTCTTCATGTGAGAAAATCCTTTCACAAATCATGTTTTGAGTTGTATGTGAGAAATCCTTTCACAACAAAACAATAACAACATTGATGCTTCACTCTCAAAGAAACCTTAAACCATTTATCTCAATTTCCTAAAGAACATGCATATCTTCATAAATTCATCTTTCATAGTTCAAGACCTCATCATAAGATCAAAGTATAGAAATCATGAATTTCACATAG
Source organism: Solanum appendiculatum (assembly GCA_018342035.1). Lineage (NCBI taxonomy): Eukaryota > Viridiplantae > Streptophyta > Magnoliopsida > Solanales > Solanaceae > Solanum > Solanum appendiculatum. Next base: position 68,997 of record JAGDQO010001247.1, on the reverse strand, counting down.
GTTCATGAGGATTCAACTTCAAAACATTCAATTAACTCAATTCATACATAAAAAGACTTAAATCTATCAATTAGATCACAATTTGAAAGAACACATAAGATAGAAGAAAAACATAATTTTAATTGGAGATTCTAACTTTACCAAATTGGAGAATTTAAGAACCCTATGGAGGAAAGGATTCCATAGGTGAAAGCCATCATACCTTGGAGTTCAAATCTCACAATCATTGGAGAATTTGGAGACTTGACTTGAAGACGTAGCCTTCTTTTTCAAGCTTCAGAGAGAGAAATATTTGGGGAAAATTTTGGAGGAATTTGAAGAGTGATTATAGGTAGAATTAGGCTTAGAAGACTTATATAGGGTCTAGGATTATGACTAAACCGACTTAGATTAGGTATAAGTCAATTAGGAAAAAGACCAAAAAGCCCTTAAAAATAACTGTCGGGCTTTGACCTACGTTCTGTAGGTCAAACTACGGACTGTACTGGTCAACCATAGGTGGGATTCAGAAACTATTAAATTTGGGCTTCCAATGACGGTTTCCATGTACGGTTCGTTCGTCCACTTACAGACCGTACATACCAATCGTAGATCCCAACTTTGACCCTCAAAATTTCTCTAAGTCTGGGAGTGACCTACAAGACTTATCTACGACTCGTACATGGAATATCGGGCCATCCCGTTGAACCATAACTGGGATTCGAAAACTTGACATTTTGAAAATATTTACCCTGCCAGTTACGGTTCCCACCTATGGCCCGTCAGTCAACCTACGGTCCATAGGTGGCTTCCGTCAATACTTGCACCATTTCTAAAAAACCTAAAATTTTCATTCTTTTTGAATCAGAGGTGTTACAATATCTCCCCCTTGGGAACATTCATCCTCTAATAGGAATCAAGACATATTAAGGAGGGTAGAAACTAAATCTAACATTCCAACATGAATGCAATCACATAAGTGCACATATTCGAGGAGGAAACATCAACTCCAAGCTAAAACATGTTCAAAGCATCATTTCATAAAGTGTATATGCAGCTACTCAAATGCACGTAATCATGAAGAAACCAATCAAGTTAACCCCTTTTCTCAAAATTTAAGCTTTACATGAACGTGCATAAATGAGAAATCATGGGAACATCTAAGATACATGAGAGCAAAAAAGTGAACCATGAGGAACAATATACCTCAAGATAGAGTAGGAGCAGAGGGGAAAAATGAGGATAACATGACATCATATCGGCCTCAGCCTCCCAAGTAGCACCTTCAACTAACTGATTCCTCCAAAGGACTTTTACAGAAGCAACTTCTTTATTTCTAAACTTTCGAACTTACCGGTCCAAAATTTCAATCGGAACCTCTTCATAAGAAAGACTCTCTTTTATACCAGGACTCTTTAATTGAACTATAGATGCCGGATCACCAACACATTTCTTCAATAAGGAGACATGGAAAACTGGATGAATTGATGCTAATTCATTAGGCAAATCAACTTGATAAGCAACTTTGCCAATACGCCACAAAATCTGATATGGGCCCAAATAATGGGGACTAAGCTTCCCTTTGTTTCCAAATCTCATTACACCCTTCATGGATGAAATTTTCAAGCAAACCGATCATTAACATCAAATTCTAGATCTCTCCTTCTAACATCGATATAGGACTTTTATCGACTTTGGGCCATTTTCAGCCTTTCTCTAATAAGCCAAACTTTCTCCAGAGCCTCATGTACAAATTCATGGCCTATCAAAGCGACTTCACCAACTGCAAATCAACCTATAGGAGATTTACACCTCCTACCATAAAGAGCTTCAAATGGAGCCATACCAATACTCGAATGATAGCTATTATTATAAGCAAACTCAATCAAAGACAAATGATCATCCCATTTACCCTTGAAGTAAATCACACAAACTCTCAACATATCTTCCAAAGTTTGAATAGTATGATCCACTTGCCCATTGATTTGAGGATGAAAGGTCGTGCTAAGCTTAACACGGGTACCAAGGCCCTTTTGGAAAGATTTCCAAAATTGAGAAGTAAATTGTGTACCACGATTGGATATAATGGATAGGGGCACTTCATGCAACCTAACCATTTCCTTTAGGTACAAATTAGCATAGTCTTTCGCAGAATAAGAAACCTTGACGGGACTGAAATTAGCCAATTATGTCATACGATCCACAATAACCCAAATCGAGTCATGTTGTCGCCGGGTGAGTGGTAAACCAACAATGAAGTCCATATTCAAATCTTCCCACTTACAAGTAGAAATGCTAATATCTTGGGACAAACTTCCCGGCTTTTAATGCTCTACTTTCACTTGTTGACATTAGGACACTTAGCCACAAATTCCGCAATGTCTTTCTTCATCCAATCTAACCAATAGACCTCCCGCAAGTCATGGTATATCTTGGCGGCTCCCAGGTGAATTGAGTATCGAGAACTATGGGCTTCTGATAAAATCTTCTCCCTCAAACTATCATAATTGGGAACACACAAATGACCTTGATATCGGTATACACCATCTCCCCTTTGGGAAAAAGCCTCAATAGACTTTTTAAGCACCGCTTCCTTCAACTCCATCAAGATTGGATCAAGACCTTGCTTTACTTTGACATCTGACACAAAGGATGATTCGAAACTATTATGAACAACAATGCCACCTTCATTAGAATCAATCAACCGAACACCCAATCGAGCCAATCTATGAACATCTCGAACAAAATCTTTCTTATTATTCTTAACATGAGCAACACTACGCATGGATAACCGACTAAGGGCATCCGCCACCACATTCGCCTTGCTAGGTATGATAGAGGACACTCATGTCATAGTCCTTTAGAAACTCAAGCCACCTCTTTTGATGAAGATTCATGTCCTTTTTCTTGAACATGTATCGCAAACTCTTGTGGTCGGTGAAGACGTCAACATTAACACTATACAAGTAATGCCTCCTAATCTTTAGAGCAAACACAACCGCTGCTAGTTCCAAGTCATGGGTAGGATAGTTCTTCTCATGAATCTTAAGTTGCCTTGAAGCATAAGCCATGACTTTCCCATTTTGCATAAGGACACATCCTAACCCAATCCTTGAAGCATCACACTAAACCACAAACCCATCGGACCCTTCCGGTAAACTCAATATCGGAGCGGAGGTAAGCCTATCTTTCAATTATTGGAAACTCTTCTCACATGCTTCAAACCACACAAACTTAACTTTCTTTTGGGTCAAAGTCGTCAATGGAGAGGCAATAGAAGAAAAACCCTCAACAAACCTTCTATAGTAGCCAGCCAAACCCAAGAAACTTTGAATATCCGAAGGGGATAGATGTCTAGGCTATTTTTTAACCACATCCATCTTCTTAGGATCTACCTCAATACCCTTACCGAAAACAATGTGACCAAGAAAAGCCACGGATCTCAACCAAAACTCACATTTACTAAACTTTGCAAGGAGTTGTTGGTCCCTGAGGACTTGCAGCACAATCCTCAAATGATTGGTATGCTCATCCTCACTCCTTGAGTAAATCAAAATATAGTCAATGAACACAATCACAAACATATCCAGGTATTGTCTAAACATCCTATTCATTAAATCCATAAATACAGCGAGAGTATTTGTCAAACCAAACGACATTACTAAGAATTCGTAATGACTTTATGTAGTCCGAAAAGCCGTCTTCGGAATGTCATCTTCCTTCACCCTCTATTGGTGATAGCCGTACTGAAGGTCAATCTTTGAGAAGTAACTCGCTCCTTGGAGTTGATCAAACAAATTATCTATCCTTGGAATAGGATACTTGTTCTTAATGGTAACCTTATTCAATTGCTGATAATCAATACACATACTGAGTGAACCATATTTCTTCCTAACAAAAAAGACTGGAGCACCCCATGGAGAGATACTCAGTCGGATGAAGCCCTTATCCAACAAATCTTTCAATTGCTCCTTTAAATCCTTAAGTTCTGCCGAAGCCATTCGGTAAGGAGGAATAGAGATAGTTTGCGTATCTAGGAGAAGGCCAATACCAAAGCCTATTTTCCTTTTGGGAGGAACACCAGGTAAATCATTGGGTAACACTTCTGGAAACTCATTAACAACTTGGACCGAATAAAAGATAGGGGTCTCGAAATCCATATCCCTAACCCAAACAAGATGGTATATGCAACCCTTAGAAATCATTTTTCTAGCTTTAAGTCAAGAAACAAACTGGCTCTTAGGCATGGAATTTCCTCCTTTCCACTCTAGAATGGGTTCATTCAGAAATTTAAACTTGATCACTCGAGTTCTACAATCGATAGAAGCATAACATGAATGCAGCAAATCCATCCCAAGAATACCATCGAAGTCTAGCGTATCTATCTCTACAAGATCAACATGTGTGACTCTATGGGATAAGGAGACGGGACAATTTCTATAGACTCTCTTAGCCATAATAGATTCACTAATAAGAGTAGAGACAGAAAAAGGGTCTAACAACACATCCAAAAGAATATCAAATCTCATAGCCACATATGGTGTCAGAAAAGATAAGGTAGAATCGGGATCAAGCAAAGCATAAACATCAAGTTGAAAGACTTTCAATATATCGGTAACCATATCGGGAGAACCCTCTTGCTCACGACGAGTCTGAAGTGCATAAAATTTGTTTTGCTTCTGATTTCCACTAGAACCTGATGGGGGATAAGGTTGAGCCTATCGACAGTCATCTCCTTTTTTCTTAGCAACGGAGGGACAATCCCTAATCTTATGATCCGTCTTGCCGCATCCTAAGCATGAATTGGAACTGGCTAGACATTTACCCTCATGATTTCTTCCACACTTAGCACAAGTAGATAATGAAGGCCCACTACCATCTCCTCCTTGAGGTTTAGGGTTAGACACCCTTTCCTTGTTGAACTTAGGGACCGAAGCATTGGAGGAACCTTGACCGAAGAACCTTTGTCAGAACTTAGAATGACCATGTCCACCAGACCTTGAGTGTGAAAAGTCTCTATCACCGATCTTAGCCCTCTTTGCCTCCCTAGACTTCTTTTTAAGTTTCTTCTCTTCTATTTGTTTGGCATGCATCATTAGACGAGAAACGTCCATGTCATGGATAAGCATACCGGTACGACATTCCTTGATAACCATTTCAGACACTCCCAAAATAAACTTACGCATCCTTGCCCTAGGATCGACAACCATAGTAGGAGCATACCTAGACAATTCTGTGAATTTCAAGGCATATTCCTTCACACTCATGTTTCCTTGATGAAGGTTAATAAACTCTAGCACCCTTGCCTCCCTCATCTCAAGGGGAAAGAATCTATCAAGGAAAGCAACCTTAAACTTTTCCCAATCAAGATGACCCGTGTCGACTACCCTCTCACTCTTTCATTGTTCAAACAACACTTGAGTCACACCCTTAAGATTATAAGAGGCCAATTCCTCCTTTTCCACTGGGGTTACACCCATGATCATTAGCACCTTGTACACCTCATCAATGAATTCTTGAGGATCTTCCTCAACCTTAGAACCATGAAACTCTAGAGGATTTATCCTAGTGAAGTCCCTCACTCTAGATGCTACCAAACCCACATTTGGGTTCACGGGGACCACAACCTCCCTATTGGCTTGAGCTGTCATGGGTTGGGCCAACACTTGAAAAGAAGCCCTAAACTCCGCATTAGACACTTTCCCGGCCAAAGGGTTGAGTGGAACTTAAGGAGCTTCTTGTTCAACATTCTCTCTTTCATTTTTCCTAGCATATTCCCTTCGAGTGGCCATATCCTGAAAAGTATCGGATAGGGATTAGGAGAGAGAGACATATAGAGTTAAACTATATCGCACAACTTTAGAGTGGTGAAAGAATTGAAGTTTCCTAAACATCTTATAGCCTCTCATTCATAAATGTGGGGCGCTTCACACTCATGAACAAGACTCTACTCCACATTGCTTATGAGACTTCCTATGACCTTCCTAAAACATTGTGCTATGAATACTAAGTTTGTCACGACCTAAAGTACCCCCTAGACGTGACATGGCGTACAAGACCCCGAAAGGCCCCATACAAGCCACTAGCATACATCATACAAGATAATAGTAGTTAAGAGTTCAAAAGACAATCTATATATCAAAAGAGTTGACAAAAGTAGCGGAAGTCTAACATAGTCTCAAACCAATCTAATACATCAATTGAATGAAATTTAGACGTAACCCATACAAGTTCAAAAAGTAAAAGGACATAAAGCTATAAATGTGGCATTGTCCTCAAAGTATGAGGACTCGCCAAGTCTTCTTAGTCACAAGAACCACGATCTAGGCACTAATGGAGGGAGAAGAGTCGTCACGCCCTACATTAGTGAAACAATGTAGGTAAGAGTATGCGTTAGTACATAAAATGTACCAAGTATAACAACTATCCATAGAATGTATAAAATCATGCTAAAAAGGGTTATACATAAGATGCAATGACCAAGTTAAATCATACGATGACATGAAAGAAAACATGAGTTAAAAACCATAGTCAATGCAAGGATATCATCTTAAACAACACTTACTTGAAATACCTTTTTGAAAGAAACTTGAGTTCATTATGTGGGAATTAAGCCTTAATCGACATAGACCATGTGAGCTATAACATGGAATCTGGTATCTACCTCACACCAAAAAGAGGTGTCCTTACTTGACAAGGTAAGAACCATAACTTTTAGCTTAAATTGGATCCACTAGCTAATGTCTATCTAAGACAACCTATGGTGGCACATAGTTTATCAGACATGGGTAATCGCCACTTGTCCACTCGGTGCTAAGAATAGTTCCCACAGATTAATCATAATTCATAATTTATCTTATCATTAGTAGACATGGGTAATCGTCTCTTGTCTTATCATTAGGGGACATGGGTAATCGCCGCTTGTCCTTTCATTCTTGGAAGGCACATCAAATAGCCAATCCAAGCTAGATTTCATTAGAATAGCTTCTTAGTTCTTGATTAAAGTTTAGTTGAGAAAACCTTTCAACCCTATGAATCCTTCATGTCAGAAAATACTTTCACAAATCATGTTTTGAGTAGTATGTGAGAAATCCTTTCACAACAAAACAACAACAACATTGATGCTTCACTCTCAAAAAAAACTTAAATCATTTATCTCAATTTCCTAAAGAGCATGCATATCTTCATAAATTAATCTTTCATAGTTCAAGACCTCATCATAAGATCAAAGTAATAAAATCATGAATTTCACATAGGTTCATGAGGATTCAACATCAAAATATGCAATTAACTCAATTCATGCATAAAAAGATTAAATCAATCAATTAGATCATAATTTGAAAGGACCCATAAGATAGAAGAAAACCCAAATTTCAATTGGAGATTCTAACTTTACAAAAATAGAGAATTTAGGAACCCTATGGAAGAAAGGACTCCATAGGTGAAAGCCATCATATATTGGAGTTCAAAGCTCACAATCAATGGAGAATTTGGAGACTTGACTTGAATCCCTAGCCTTCTTCTTTAAGCTTTAGAGAGAGAAATATTTGGGGAAAACTTTGGAGGAATTTGGGGGAATTTGAAAAGTGATTAGAATAGGTATAATTAGGCTTAGAAGACTTATATAGGGTCTAGGATTAATACTAAACCGACTTAGATTAGGTATTAGTCAATTAGGAAAAAGACAAAAAAAACCCTTAAAAATAACTGTCGAGCTTTGACCTACGGTCCGCAGGTCTAACTGCGGATCGTCCTGGTCAACCGTAGGTGGGATTCAGAAACTATTAAATTTGGGCTTCCAATGACGATTTCCATGTACGGTCTGTTGGTCCACTTATAGACTGTACATACCAACCGTAGATCCCAAATTTGACCCTCAAAATTTCACTAAGTCTAGGAGTGACCTACGAGACCTATCTACGATTCGTACATGGAATGATGGGCCGCCCTGGCGAACCGTCAATGTAATTCTGAAACTTGACATTTTAAAAATATTTACCCTGCTATCTACGGTTCCCACCTTATGGCACATAAGTCAACCTATGGTCCGTAGGTGACTTCCGTCAGTATTGGCACCGGTTCTGAAAAACTTGAAATTTTCCTTCTTTTCGAATCCGAGGTGTTACAATATTACCTCAAATTCGATGTATCATGAAAGAACTAAAAAAATTGAGGTTGACTTTCATTTTATTCGTGAGAAGATTTAGGAAAACTCTATTTCCAATTGCTACGTGAAGACAAGAGAACAAATAGCTGATTTGCTCACAAAGGCATTGAATGAAACTCGAGTTGATTATCTCTGTAACAAGATGGGCATGATCAACATATATGCTCCAGCTTGAGGGGGAGTGTTGTAGAATGTATATACACTTAAATCTTAGTAATATACATAGCTATATATAGGAAGTATATTTATAGGGATCACTATAGATTTATAGGAATCACACTTAATTTCTTTCCTTAGTTAGCACCTTATGTATTGTATTTATTCATTGTTCACCTATTAGAATAAATTAAGATCTTCCATCCAATTACATTATTGAAAAAATTTTAAAATTTTTAAAAAATTCATTTTTTTTTCATTTTCTTTAATCAACACCTACTCCAATCCCCTACCAGCCCCCAACACCACCCACCCACCCTCCCAAAAAAAATAATTTAAAGTTTATTTTTAAAAAATATTTCAATTTCAAATATTTAAATTTACCCCAGCCCACCCCGCCCTTACCCCTGACCCCCCACCAGCCACCCACCTCTCCTTCCCCCAAAATATTTAAGTTTGTTTTTAAGAAATATTTTCAATTTAAAAATTTTATTTTATACCCCAGCCCGACCCCCTCCTCCATCATCCTCCCCCATAAAAAAATAATTTAAAAGTTTGTTTTTGAAAAGTATTTTTAAGTTTTAAAAAATTTATTTTTTTACCCCACGCTACGCCGACCCCGTACAACCCCCCCACCCCCCGCCAAAGAAAATAAATTTAAAAGTTTATTTTTGAAAAATATTTTTAAATTTTCAAAAACTTTTACCCCCTAGCAGCCCCCCCCCTCCCATATACACACACAAAAGATTTTTTTTTTTAAAAAAATTAAATTAAATCTCAATTAGAAAGTTAGATCCTGAGTCGGGTGTGGTTGGATCTCGATTCGAATGTTGGGGTCGAAATTATGATTTGAAAGTTGAATCTTGGGTCTCGCATCTTTTGTTGGTTGTCGGGGTTGGATCCCAATTTGGAAGTCGGGTCTCGATTCGAGTGTCGAAGTCGAAACCCAAATTAATGAATCGTGTTCAAGTGCGGGTGTCAGGGTCAAGTCTTGGGTCGAATATTTGGTCCCAACTCGAATGCCGGGTCTCGGGTCGAAAGTCGCGGCAAGTCCTGGTCAGATCTCAGGATTGTATTTTAGATCTGTTGTCGGGGTTGTATTTTAGTCCACGTGTCAGGGTCATGTCCTAGATTGATCATCGAGGTTGGTTTTCGGGTAAAAAATTATTTTCTACACTCTAGTAAAATATAAAAGATATTTTCTTTAAAATGTTTTTCATTCATAAATGAAACAGTAAAATATATTTTTCGAAAAATATTTTCTACTCACCAACCAAACATGAGAAAATAAGTCAGAAATCCACTTGTTTTCCAGAAAACATTTTCCATGGAAAACTTTTCCTTCATACTAAACACATCCTTGGCCTTCATAATTTTCTGAATTGATATTTTCTACTTCTAGTGGTAATTTCTGCCCCTAGCAAAGAGAGCGCAAAATTGCGGTACTTCCTCTATTTCTTTCTAAAAGAACAAAAATAAACTAAACCATAATGCAATATACAATCATGTAATGACAAAAGAATGATTTTTTACTTACTGTCTTACTTCTCGTACTTCCTTTAAAGACCCTCATTTTCTTCAACTCTATTCGGGGGGAAAGCACATCCTATAGGAATCTGCCATGACACTATGACAAAGATGGGGGAAAACGCATACTGTATAAATCCACCATGACACAATGACGAAGATGGTTGAATTGACAATATTTTATCTCTCTATGGCGGGAAATATGGAAAGATGAAGAGCAAAAGTTAATCTTTTGCTGGTAAAAAGGAGAGGAAGACAGGGGGGCAACTATGTAAATTTAAAAATGAAAATATGACTTTTCATTAGTAGATTTTTAAGTCAGTCATGTCATTTTGTATTTATTTTTTTAGTGTATTTATTTTTTAATGAAAACGGAATATGGCCAAAAAATTTAAGGTAAAAAATAAATAAAGATGCTAATTTGTGGATGCGCCACATCACCGAGCTAAAGATCCTGTTATATATATATATATATATATATATACATACACATACACACACACGCACACAAAAATTTAAAGTAAAAAATAAATAAAGATGCTAATTTGTGGATGCGCCACGTCACCGGGCTAAAGATCCTGTTATATATATATATATATAATATATATATACACACACACACACACGCACGCACTCAAACATTTAAGGTAAAAAATAAATGAAGATGCTAATTTGTGGATGCGCCACGTCACCGGGCTAAAGATCCTCTTATATATATATATTACATCTCTATATATGTGATAGGCTAAGTATTCATGTCCCCAAAGATTCAATTTTGAAACGACAACATATATATGAATTTGTTTTTTCAATGTATTTTGAAATACATTATTAACAGAATGTAACACCAATAATCAATTGTACCAATAGAGTTTCATGCACATTAAAGTCATTTAACTTTGCTTTTCTGAAACTCTATCAAGCAAGATTTTTTTTTCAACTATGACAACTAAAGATATTGTTGAGATCATAATTAACTAATAAAAATGTGCTCTCTGTAATAGCTTAAGCTTTTAGATGAGATGATTACACACTTCAACATGGTATTAGAGCAAGCAGAGGTCCTGACATCGAATCTCATTGCCACTCATATCAAAAAGAATTTTCACGTGCTTGGCATATGAAAAAGAATCAGGCCTGCACACGACGAGGCGTGTTGAGAATATAATTAACTAATAAAAGTTTTCTCTCTCTAACAGCTTAAACTTTTAGATGAGATGGTCACACACTTCAATAGATATGCAACATTGTTAGTCCTAAGATAGAATCTATAAGCAGAAAAAGCATAAACATTAATGGAAGACTAGTAATTAATACAACAAAAATACTATAACTCAAGGGATGAGGCACAAGTACCTCCCTAGACTATGACCGAAATCCTAGAGACACACCTTAACCAAACTAAGGTCCTATTCCCCCCCTCCCCCCCCCCCTCCGAACTCATTTTCTTTGTAATTTTGTACACTTTTTGGCTTACATGGAACTCTCCGTGAATCACGTAGTTGAGACGGGTGGGAGATGTTTGGATGCCACATAAGCTAATAAGGTGTACAAAATTTAAAAAATGGGTTGGGGAGGGGGGAGGGGTAATAGGACCTTAGTTTAGTTAAGGTGTGTCTCTGAGATTTCGGTCATAGTCTAGGGGAGTACTTGTGCCTTATCCCATAACTCAATAAACAAATAATTAAATCCATGGAAAACTACTCCCCATCCTTCTTCTTTGTGTTGGGTTTTAGGCCTTTTTCCCTTCCTATGTGGATAAATAAAAGTCCAAGGTTTTGGGTGTCCCTTCCTTTTCTTTGTGGATAAATTTGAGCCTACTTTGCCCATAAGCCCAATATTATGGTGCATTTATAAGACTTTATTTTAGGTCTTATTTTGATAAATCATAAGAGTTTTGAGAGAAGCCATATAGAAAGAAAAGAGAGAAAGTGCAGATTTTCGCACAAGCCCTAGCAGCCAATTTCAAATCACGATTCCCGTTTCGTTTCTTGTCCGATTGAGCTGATTTTTGGACAGCTTGTTCCTTTCAACTTAATATTTGATTGGAAACTTAGAGAGGGTGATTTGGAGTCCCGTAGCTCCAGATTTTTGCTCGTGAACAGTAGCTGCATTTTGGTGATTTTGCTCCTTTTTATTTCTCTAGTTTTTGGTGCTATCTTGTAGTTGTGTTGCTCATTGTTTGGCACTTTGTTGGTGGCCATTTTGGAGAATACTTTTGTAACTCTTGCTGATTATAGTGTAGCTTTGTCCTTGTGGTTTTTTCTCTTCACACCGAAGAGGTTTTCCACGTTAAACTTGGTGTCTCGTGTTGATTTATTTTTCTTGCTTGGTTGAATTGCTTGCTGCCCCAAATTGTTTGTTCTTGCATTGTTTTGTCTTCTCTTGGTTCAAATAGAAAGGGAAAGTTTTGACTTGAGTTTCTTCCGCAATTGCCTTGTCGTGCACATTTATTTTGTGCTTGCCTTTCCCAAGAAAGTGGTATCAAAGCATTAGGTTGTTGTGATTGTCTATTTGAATGATGGAGTCAAATATGAGTAAGATGGTTCGTTTGAATGGTAGTAATTATCATACTTGGAAAGGCAAGATGAAAGATCTTCTATTTGTCAAGAAAATGCATCTACCTGTGTTTGCCTCTAACAAACCCGAATCCATGAATAATGAGGATTGGGAATTTGAGCACCTGCAGGTTTGTGGATATATTAGACCTTCCTCCATATCGGATGAAATTAATATAAGTCACTAGATTTAATCTGATCTCTAGTTTTGATAATTTGCATTAACTCTCCCTGTCTGAGTAATATATGATTGGATCAATGGCTCTAGGAATATTGATATTCACTTGGCTTAAATTAACATATACTCTCGATCTGAGTTAGCTTTTGTTCTAAATTTATTAAAGTGAATATCTGACACCACATATGTATGTTGTATGAGTAACTATTTTTTCTTCAAAATTTATTGTTCAAGATGCATGAATATCTATGAGGTATGTTTTGAATTTTAATATTCAATGTATACATAAATATGTTGATTTTTGGAAAATAGTATTCAGATATTGTAAATAGTTTTTAGAATTTTTATCTTTGTTCTTGATTCATGTAACTATTTCAAAAATGATAATATGTGATAAGATTACTGAACGAAATATTTTAAATTCTATTTTGGCCAAACAACGTTTTCAATCAAATTGTTCAAAGTTTTGGAATTCGAACAAAGGGACTCTGATTGATCTGAAATCTAGTAAATTCATAAGAATGAACTAGTATGAAATATTTTTTTTCGTTGTTATAAGAGTTTTGGTCATATTTTGTTATATGGGTCCCTCCCTTGATTACAAAGATTGAATAGTAGTGAAGTATTAGTTTCATGTACTGGCTTAGACCTTCCTCCATATCGGACGAAATGAATATACATCACTATGTATTTAATCGCTAGTTTTGATAATCTGTATTAACTCTCCTAAACTGAGTAATATATGATTGGATCAATGTAACTAGAGTGATTTTCACTTGACTTAAACTAACAGTAGACTCTCCATCTGAGTTAGGTCTCTATAAGTTTATGGAGTGAATAATTAGTCTGTGTACATGTGTGTTGCATGAGTAGTTCTCCAATCCCGTTGATTGGCTATTCGAGATGCATGGATATATATGTATAAAACGATCCCTGAATTTGATTATTTAGGATTATACGAGATATTATGATCTATTTAATGTATTATATCTCAAATTCTCTTTAGACTTTACGGACTCACTTAGTACTAGTCAAGCATTTCTTTCGGAAGAGATAAGATATTAATTCAATAAATGCATTGTACATGTACCTTATGTTAGAAGAAATTACTTTCAGTTTCTAGCTAGATAAGAGATGAATACTTAATATGCTTTTCATTTAACTCTTCTATTATTGAGTTTGATAAATATTTATCTCTTATTGTACATTGATGTATGAATTTTTTTTATTGTATCTCATGAATTGAATAATATTAATCTATCTCATAAGAGAAAATATCTTTCAAATTGAATGAAACTTATGTGTAAACTAGTGTCTACGTCATTTATTCTGGATAGAAGTTCGAGGTTGGTTAAAGGATGGACATAACGGCTTTCAATAAAATCACTACCAAGATGTGAGTCCCGTTTAGAAAGAAAAATGACTAAGAGACCTCTCCTCTTAAAAAAGAAATAAATGTAGTGATAAGTTAGAATTTATCTATTCTGAATTGTGCAGTAAATGAACATTCATGCAAGAGGTGAATTTGAGTATTCTCAAATTTTCAAAAGGTTACTCATGATATGAATATATATTTTTGATGTTTTGTAAGCTTGAATGTCTTGATAAACTCAAAATATTTATGAAAAATGAAAATAGCATCATGAAAATATATAAAGTCACTGCAATTTGATTGTAGTGGCATATATCTCTCTGCAGAGCTGATGAGTCACTTATCTGATAGAATAATTGCATTTCAATTGTCTACACCAGACAACTCTATTATAGTTTGGTTTAAAAGAGAAAAGAAATAAACTCTTATGAAGATGACAAGATTAATGATTGACTTATTCGTAGTTATTTTGCTTCTTTTAGGATATGTTCTAAGAACTACATATCACATTCTGAATCTATTTCCTTTCAAATCAGTACCTTGGTCAACTATAGAACTAGTTGAATTTGACGTAAGTCTAATCTGTGACATATTCAAATATAAGATTGTCCAGCACATGTGCTGAGAGGGAGAGTAAGCAAATTGGAATTAAGAAAGGAATGTGTGTGTTAATTGGATATCCTAAAGAATGAAAGAAGGTTTATTTTACTATCCTAAAGAAAAAAAGACAAGTATTGATACAACTGTCAGATTTCTAGAAAAGGATCATTTAATAAACCATTTTCCTAGAAGTGAACTAGTTTTACAGGAACTGAACTAAGAAATAACAAATGATTCAATTGTAAATTCAGACGCTCAAGAACATCTAACCAATATGTCAGAATTGCCGTTCCATCACATTTAAGTATTGGGAGAAACGTTACTAGACATAAGAAATCTACTACTTCAAGTAGTGAGAGTGATGTTGAGCAAATTAAAGAACACTACATGAACAAATTATCAATATTTCAATACCGAAAGGTATTGAAGAAATTATTAAGACTCAAAAACATGTAAATGCGATTATAGTAGTACTACTTAGTCGTAGTGGGAGAATCATACCGAAGATTGATTTATTTTGTACGCTTGAGAAAACTTTCATGATAAGAATTCCTGAAAAGAAGTACACTCTTAGAGGATTTCATGATAAGGTCGCTCAAGATCTAGTACAAAATCGATTTGTTACGACAAAGCACTATTAGACGAAATTGCAGGAGAAAATAACTTGGCAAATTTCTTTTCATAAGAAATAAATGAATGCCTGTGAAAGTTGTAAATGCATAGTTAAGAGTCTAAGTGGGATATTGTTAGGGTATATATTATTAATCATGTGTTAAGACATAGTATTCCAATAATTTTTAAGATTAAACATCTAAGTGGGAGATTGTTAGGGTATATACTATTTAACCATGCATTTAGATATAGTACATTATAACAATTGTGATGGTTAAAAGTCTAAGTGGGAGATTGTTGGGATATATACTATTAACCATATGTTTAGATATAATATTTATTATTCAGTTTTAATAGATCATATATTCGTTTATGGTATCTGTTTACTTATATAGTAGATGATTTAGTGTATAGAGTTTTAGATTATACATAGAGAATTAAATCATCGGTTCTTATATGTATAAAGTTTTTTGTTCACAATCTAGGATGGAAATTGAACATGTCATCGGTACGATTGTAGCACAAGATTATATTTAATTTATCTTGATTATGGGAACGGTATAGTTCCAACTTCTTTTGCTAGTGCATTTTGTATGTATTGAACGAGACTGAATAGAGATAGTTGCTTTAGACTTACTGGTGATAACACTCAACTATACCTATCACGATTCAAGATGTAGGTGGTCGTTAGCAATATAAACCCAACAAAGAGTTGGGGTCGATCCCACGAGGAATGGAACTAAGTATAGAATTCAAAGATAAAGTATTAAAGTGATCTAGCTTTTTGTAGATGTAAGCAAGTGAATGGATGCATAATTTAAATCGTTGAAGTTTCAATCATCAAATAAGAGGGGTTTTAAATGATTGATTTCGACAAACACTAATTAAAGAGGGATTTAACCAATGAGAGTTTGGACCTTAGGGATGTGTGAGTGTTCAACTACCAATTTCACTA
This sequence comes from Solanum appendiculatum, assembly GCA_018342035.1. Lineage (NCBI taxonomy): Eukaryota > Viridiplantae > Streptophyta > Magnoliopsida > Solanales > Solanaceae > Solanum > Solanum appendiculatum. The sequence continues at coordinate 52,893 of JAGDQO010001247.1, read as the reverse complement.
AATGGGTCATTAAGAATTGCTTAAGAATGCTGAATCATAATGGGTAGGAAAGATTACGACTATGATAGCTATTTTGCAACAAACTACCATGCTTTCAATTGGGTTTTATCAAACCCCAACAGGCCATACAAATAGAACAAAATATTATACCTTAATTAAACCCACTTTAGCAAGCTGAGTAGCACAAGTAAGAACTCATACAATTAACAGTTTATAATTTCACTCAAATGCATCTTCTACAAGCATACAAAGAGATATAGACTAGAACTGAATTTGCAACTTCAATTCATAAGATGAAAACATGAATTATCAACTGAATCTATACTAATTTAACATTTAATTCAGCAATCCATAAGACCAATAAACTAATTAGGCATTTGAACACATAATCACACCCCTATGTCATTGGGGTTTTAGCCAATCATAGTAGTGATGAAGAGATAGTTAACAAAAACATTGGCCATTGATTTTCCAAGTCTTCAAACAGCAAATACAATCAACTAGAATTATACCCGATGTTCAATTCCAAAGAAATCACAAGAATAGTTCACAAAATCCCTCAAAGTGCAATGTACTTTCTAAGTTCGAGTTCTAGTTTCTCTCTCAATCACTCGATGTTCAATTCAATTCAAAATTTTCTATTTGTCCTTTCCCAAAAACTCCACACGATTTGAATTTTAGGGTCATTCAGCAGTGTATGTCGGGCTCTCCCTTTCACTCGGCGAAGCGCCGAGTTGCTCGATCTTGCATTTTAACTCTTGACTTCAGTATTGATTTCATCTTGGAACTTTAGGCGATGTGCATCGGGCTCACCGTTCTGATCGGTGACTCGCCGTCTAGTCCCTCAGCTCACCGACTTGACTTAGATCTTCTCTTTGTCTACTTGAACTTTAGGCGAGGCAAGGTACTGTCCACTCGGCGTGTCGCCGAGTTGCCTTTGGCGAGCCTCAACCGTCTTGTTCCTTCAATTTTGCAACTTTTCGGCTTCTTCTTTGCATTATATTGTCCTTGCCTCATTCCAAGTCCTCTATTCTTCACACAAATGATTTAACATTAGTTTTAGGTGCAAAATGGGCATTAAGGAAACTAATTTGGCACAAACGAAGCTATAAATAAGTCAAAACTACCGACAAATCAACACCCCCAACTTAAACTTTTGCTTGTCCTCAAGTAAAACAAGAGATCAATGAGCTCAATAGGGATGTCTACAAGCAGTGCTGCTTAAGAACTCACATGAAAGTGCACACGAGGATTAATCTAAGATAAAAGGATCAAATGTACACCAAAAGCATCAAATTCTGACTAGCCATCATCAGTTAAAGTCTATGCTCACAAGTGCTCACCTAAAACGCAAACTTATGCCCACAAAGATATTTGAATGCCCTTATATCAAAAAGGATTCCACCTCTTGCCCAAATTCAATTGAAGATCAATATTTCGGAATCAATACAACACTCACACTCTCAAAAGAGAAAGAGTTTTCACAACTTTGCCCATAGGCTTGCCTGAGTTTTCCATATAACCATCACAAGGTTCATGTAAGATCACAAAGGACTTTAGAGGTTTGTAATGGGGCTGGGGCTCAAGGTATGGTCATTTTTTGTTTAGTAGTTCTACCTTCATGAAACATGGTTTCCAATTCACTTCTCCTTCCCTTTCTTTCAAACATTTCAATTTCACAACTGATCCTTTGTCACTTTGTAGTACACAAATCATTTTAATGAACACCCCTTTTTATTTTCACCTCCATGCACAATGGTACTATCTTATTCAAATCTTTTTCTTTCTTTTCAGCTTTTTCTCTTTTCTTTTTCTTCTTTTTTTTAAATGGAGGGGTTCCATCTTTTTCACAAACAACCTTTCAAAAGATCAAACTCACAAACCTCTAGCTCAAATTCTCTCTTCATTTTCACCACACCCCAAACTTAGGCTTTTTGCCTAAGTTGGCTATTCAAACTGACCAATACTTCACGAAGGTTATAGGTGGGAGAGACATGGTATTTTTAAATAAACGGCTAATGTTCTTGTATTTTTGTTTCAATCAAGGAGAAGGATAGGCTTAAATGGTGCCAAGCTGGGTTCACACACTCACAAGGTAGCCAACAAAAGTTTAGCAATTAGGTTCACCCTCAACAATAATTGATGCCTAAGATCATTTTCCCACATTCACCAATGCTTAGTCAAACAGAGTACCAGGGCAAGTTCTAGGCATCATCATACACACTTTTCAAGTAAAGCTCACCACATATGGTATTCAAACAAAATTGCGGATCACAACTCTACGAGTCAAGCTTGCGTGCAACGGTCATTGTAAGACTCACCATCGACAATTCACTAGTAACAATGAGAGGCTAAGAGTTTACACAAGACTATGCAACTCAAATTTACCTCGTTAGACACACACCAATATTTTGTTCAATCAAGAGCACTATTGAAGTCATCGATATTGAATACAATCGACACTCAAAAGTACAAGTGAATTGCAATCATTCATTCAGCACAAAATCAACAATGATAAGTAAAGAGAGATATCGATAGAACTCAAAATAATTTTATTTAATTAAAATAATAGCAAAATAACAATCAAAGGAAAAACAATTAAAATAACAGTCAAAGGAAAAACACCACCCCACCAAAAAGACCAAGTAGTGTCCTCAATGCGAAATAACAAAATAAACATACAAACTAAAAAAATAAAGGAAGTGCAATAGAAAGTCCCCTGTCCCGGTATGCCGGAGGTGTGTCCTCAGCCTGGGCAATAGTACCCGATGCACTCTCCTCGATATGCCGGGTCCCACTCGATCAAATCATCGATGTCTCTCGGAGATACTCAGCAGTGGCAGCTCAGACCACATCCCTCTCCAGATCCTCGAGATCCGCATACACCTCTCAATCCCTCATAGCAAAGTGCTCCTCATCCGTCTCAGGTACATCAGACGCACCCTCATCATCAGCAGGCGAAGCAACACCAGTGGTGGTAGGTGGAGGAACATCGGGACTCGTACCCTCTGGCACACCCACACTACCCCAAAGAATGGTAATGTCTGTGGACTTCAGCTCGCCTACATCTCTCCTCAAACTAGTAATATTAGTGCGGATGACCGTCAGCTCTGTGGAGCTACTCTTTCGCTGCTCACATGCCTCGACTCTAGCGGTGAGGACGACCAAAGCCTCTCCATGAGCTGTAATAAGTCGGCGCTGATCAGCCAACTCTGTGCGAATAGGGTCAAGGGCGGTAGCTAAAGCTCTCTCAATCATGCCCGAGACAACTACCTCAACCCGAGAAGCTCAAACATCTGCAGAATGTGCAAGGTGCCCCATCTTAATAATCATGGTCTGTGTCAAAGGCCGGGTGTCAGGGGCTGAAGCTGGTATAGTGACAGAAGAGGGACCCGATGCAGGGGCAGAGGTGGAAGGAGCATCCGTAACAGGCTTACCTATCGGCTCAACTGCAGGAGGGGTAGAACTCGTCTCTATGGCCTCAACGTCCACAGCCGGAGACGTATCAATTAGGGGCCTCCTCCACCTCTCGGACTCATCTTTCAAGTACTCGGCCTCAATCCTCCAGATATTGCAAGATGAGGTCGAAGTGACCTGAACATACATTTTCTTATCAAATGGGACACCGGCCCGCCTACACAACTCACTAATCAAAATCGGGAACGGGAGAGAGGTATGCTATTACTTGGACCTCACCAACATCTCACACTCGATAATCATTCCGAAATTCAACAACTGCTTATCAATAATACATCCTAAGAGTGCAGCCTTCTGATGCCGAAGAATCATCTCGTTCTACAAAGGCATGATACTCGAGAAGCCAAACCCATACCGTGCCTCAATATTGAGGTCCTTCTTTTCGATTATGGCCCCAACATCTAACCATAAGGGGGAGGCATGTAACACCCCAAGTTTTCTAAGAAAGGAAAGTGCAGAATTTAACTGATACCAGTGACCTACGGAGGCCACCAACGGGCCGTAGGTGGGATGACGGGCCGTAGAAAGGGAACCGTCGGTGGCACTGTGTACTTCAGGATTTCCAAGTTTCTGAACCTTGACCTACGGAGAAATAGGACGGGTTGTCGTTCAGTTGACGATCCGTAGATAGCTTCCGTAGATGCCTTCCAGACTTGGTCAAATTTTTCAGTTCTAAAGTTTGACCTACCAATGGCCATGTACGGACCATAGATCCAACGACGGGCCGTACATGGGTGTCGTCATTGCAGGGTCCAAATTGATATTTTCTGAATCCAACTATGGAGATGCAGGACAGTCCGCCGTTTGGCTTACGGACCGTAGATCTCCACCGTCGATTGCCCTCGATAGTTATTAATTTAAGGTCTTTTTGGTCTTTTCCCTAAGTGATCACCTATTAATCTAAGTCGGTTATACCCTTAATCCAGACCCTATAAATAGTTCTTAAGCCTAATTTTACTCATTCTACATCATTCCTAAACTCTACTCTCTCAAATATTTCTCTCTCTAGAAAGAATTCTCTCAAGTTTCAAGGAAGAAGAAAGCTAGGATCCTCCATTGAAGACCATCAATTTCCTTCAATTTCTTGTGGGCTTTGTTGAGGTATGATAGTATTCACCATTTGGAGCCCTTTCCTCCAATGGGTCCTCAACTTTCTTCAAGGTTTTCAAGGTTCAATTTCACCAATTGAATTAGGGGTTTTGATCAATTCTTATGGGTTCTTCAATTATGATTTCAATTGTTGATTTTATGATTCCTAGTGCACGATCTAGCATGATAAAGTAATTTAGTGTACGAATTAGCGAGAATTACATGATTTGATGTAAAGATTGCATGAATCCCCATGAACCCATGCTATGTCTACCCAATTTCCAAATCTATGCTTTGATTGTTGGGTTGAGCTATGAATTGATGAAGTTTATGAACTCTCTATGAAGTTATGCATGAATTAGGAATGAATTGAGGATGATCTTATGAATTTAACATGTTCAAGTCAAAAGCATGATTATGGGTAAATTGTATTAATTATGGCTTTCTAAGGATGACCTTGCATTGAATTGCATGATTTGAGTTGAACTAGCATGTACCCATATGAACTCTATGATTTATGGATTATGAGCATGATGAACAATGTAAAGATAAAGTTTATGAACTTATGCATGTCTCATATGAAGCAAGTGATCAATTAAGGGTGCTTTGAGAGTAAAGTACCAAAGTTATGACTTAATGATGTTGTGTTGAGTTGTGAAAGGTTTTCTCATGTAATGCTCACACTAAGAATTAAAAGAACAAAGAGGCGATTACCCATGTTTTTAAGGAGCTATTCTAATGACGTAAGCTTGCACTAGTCCATGGAAGATGAAACTTCTATAAACATGATTTTAGGTTGGATTGGTAACCCTAGTTGTACCTTTCCATGGATAAGGATATAAATATGTTAAATAACTATTCCATGGGAAATATGCTTAGCACCGAGAGGATACTGACATGAAAGCTCTCCCGTAGTAGAGGCTGGGTTTCTAGTAGCAATCTCCTTATCCCTTACCTATGTGCCCCCATAGGATGATTGTCTCAGATAGACATTAGCTAGTGGATTCACGTAAGCTACAAGTTAAGTTCAGGGTCCTACCTTGGCTAAGTAGGATACCCATTTTTTGGTGTAGGGCAGACACCGAATTCCATGTTGATACCTCACATGGTCTTATAGGTCGGTTAAGGTTTTTTTCCCACAACTAATGAACACAAGTGTTGTTATGATGATCTAAAGTAAAGTAAAGTAAAGAAGATGATTTAGCTTGCGTTGGCCATGGTTTATGTTTCATGCTTCTTATGCCTTATCATGTTTTAGCTTGGCCATTACATGTCATGATATGTCTCATTCTAGCATGATTTATATGTTCTATGTGTATTGCTATCATACTTGGTACTTGATTGTACTAACGCATACTCTTGCCGACATTAACTTCTTTGGTGTAGCACTTGGCAATTCACCATCCACTAGTGGCTAGAGCTTAGTAGAAGATTGATAGAAGACTTAGTGAGTCCTCATCCATCCGAGGACATAGCCTAGTTGTTCTTATGTTCATGTAATTTCTTTTCATTTTTTTTGGATTGTATTAGGTTACGTCCCAAACTTTACTTCTTTATGTTAGATTGTCTTTGAGACAATGAGATGTAGACTTCCACTATTTCTTTTAAAGCTTTGATATGAAATTCTCTTTTAAACTCTTAATCTCTATTATCTTGTATGTATGCATACTAAGTGGCTTGTATGAGGCCTCGCGGGGTCTTGACAAATTTTGTATCAGAGCACAAGGTTTTAGAAAAGATCCTAGGTTGTCTCATAAGCCGCGTCGAGTAGAGTCTTATTCATGAGTGTGAAGTGCGTCATATTTATTAATGAGAGGCTATAAGGCGTTTAAGAAACTCCACTTTTTCATTATTCCTAAGTCGTGCCATGGAGTTTAACTCTATATATCTCTCTCATAATCCCTATACTACGCGTTTCAGGATATGGCAACCCGAAGAGCTTATGCTAGGAGAAACATCGGAGAGAATGTGCAACAAGAAGCTCCTCCTCAAGCTCCTCAAGTTCCGGCCAACCCTTTGGCCGAACAAGTGACTAATGCGGAGTTTAGGGCTGCTTTTCAAGTTTTGGCTCAAGCAAATAGAGAGATTGTGGTTCCCGTGAACCCAAATGTGGCTACGGTGGCATCAAGAGTGAGGGACTTTACTTGAATGAACACTCCGAAATTCCATGGTTCTAAGGTTGAGGAAGATCCTCAAGAATTCATTGATGAAGTGTACAAGGTGTTGACGATTATGGGTGTGACACCGGAAGAAAAGGCGGAGTTGGCCGCTTATCAAGCCAAGGGTGTTGCTCAAATTTTGTTCAACCAGTGGAAGAGTGAGAGGGCGGTTAATGAGGGTCCTCTTGATTGGGAGAAATTCAAGATTGCTTTCCTTTATATTTTATTTCCCCTTGAGATGAGGGAGGCAAGGGTGCTTGAGTTTATCAACCTTCGTCAAGGGAACATTAGTGTGAAAGAGTATGCTTTGAAATTCACACAAGTGTCTCGATATGCTCCTTCCATAGCTACCAATCCTAGGGCAAGAATGAGTAAGTTTCTTTCGGGAGTGTCCGAAATGTTGGTTAAAGAGTGCCGCACCGCTATGCTTTTAAGTGATATGGATATTTCTCGTCTCATGGTGTATGCTCAACAAATAGGGGAAGAAAAGCTCAAGGAAAGGTCTAGGGAGACTAAGAGGGCTAGGACCGGTGATGGTAACTCTTCACATTCAAGGTCCGATCGACATGGTCGTCCTAGATTTGGACAAAGGTTCTCTAATCAAGGCTCATCCAATGCTCCTCCTAAGTTCAACAAAGTTAGGGTGCCTAACCCTAGGCCTCAAGGAGGAAATGGTGGAGGTTCTTCATTGTCTACTTGTACTAGGTGTGGGAGGAAGCATGAGGGTAAATGTTTAGCCGGTTTGGATGGTTGCTACAATTGTGGAAAGAGTGGTCAGAAAATGAGGGATTGTCCATCTCTCACGGCTAAGGGAAGAGAGAGTAAGCAAGCTCCACCTAGTGGACCATGTTCTAATGCTCCTAAGCAAAACCGATTCAATGCATTTTAAGCTCGTCATGAGCAAGAGAGCTCTCCCGATGTGGTTACCGATATGTTGAAAGTTTTCCACTTTGATGTTTATGCATTGCTTAATCCTGGTGCTACCTTGTCTTTTGTGACGCCATATATGGCTATGAGGTTTGATGTCTTTCCGGATGTGTTGCTAAATCCTTTTCATGTCACTACTCCTATTGGTGAATCCATAGTGGCTAAGAGGGTCTGTAGGAATTGCCCCGTTTCCTTATCCCATAGAGTCACTCATGTTGATCTTGTAGAGCTTGATATGTTAGATTTTGATGTTATTCTTGGGATGGATTGGTTGCATGCTTGTTATGCCTCTATTTATTGTAGGACCCAAATGGTCAAGTTTCAATTTCTGAATGAGACTATCCTAGAGTTGAAGGGGGCAAATTCTGTGTTTAGACGTCAATTTGTTTCTTATCTAAAAGATAGAAAGATGATCTCTAAGGGCCGTATTTACCATCTTGTTAGGGTGAGGGATATAGATTCCGAAACCCCTACTCTTGAGTTGGTCCCCGTTGTTAGTGAGTTTCCGGAAGTGTTTCCCGATGATTTACCCGGTATTCCTCCCAAAAGGAAAATAGACTTCGGTATTGACCTTCTCCCGGATACGCAACCTATTTATATTCCTCCTTATAGAATGGCCCCAGTGGAACTTAAAGAACTAAAAGAGCAATTAAAAGATTTGTTGGATAAGGGTTTCATCCGACCAAGTGTTTCTGCATGGAGTGCTCTGGTCTTGTTTGTCAGGAAGAAAGATGGTACACTCCGTATGTTCATTGAGTACCGCCAATTGAACAAGGTTACCATTAAGAATAAGTATCATATACCAAGGATAGATGACTTATTTGATTAAATAAATCCATCTGAGTAACCATCTTAGCCATATTCGTATCACACTCTTGATCTTTCTCAATTTGCTCCTTAGTCATTCCAACCATAAGAGGTGATACTTTGTCTTCTCTTGTGTTCCATGCCTGGTTGCTTTTAGTCATATCATCTAGCAACGCTGATGCAATAGGAAACGACTGTCTCATGATCCCAACTTGGATTAAACGATCAACGATAGACTTGTTCACCGATTCAAGGCTACGGTAGAAGTATTGCAACAACACACTATCATGTAGACCATGAGTAGGGCATTGTAGAAGGAGCTTTTGGAATCTGAGCTATGTCTGATGGATTGGTTCACCATCAAGTCTCTTGAAGTTTTGAATACCATCTCTTAACTTCACTATGTTCAAAGGAGGAAAGAATCGTTCAATGAATGCTTCCGTCAGTTCCACCTAAGAAGTAATTGAGTGTCTTGGTAGTTCAGCCAACCATTTTGTTGCCTCTCCAATTAGAGAGAAGGGAAACAACCGAAGTCGAATCGACTCTTGAGAGATGTTCTTGAATGTGAAAGGGTTGCACACATCCAAAAAGTTCTAAAGATGCTCATGGGGATCCTCAAGAGCAAGTTCTCCAAAGAAACCTTTGATTTTCGACAGCTGAAGCATGGTTCCGGTCACATGAAAGATAGCATTACCCACAGTAGGGGGCAAGCGTATGGCTCTAGCACTCCCAACTTGAGCTACATTAAAGTCATTCAGATTATCAACGTCATCGTTCACATGATGTATCTCATCATTCTGACCAACAACATTATCAGTATCACTCATGTTGTCACCTGTTGAAAATAAACAACGATAAGGCTAATGAGTAAATTAGACTACAATCAAACTAATTTACTAAAATACGTCGATTCAAGAATTCTAAATGACATTCCCCGGCAGCGGCGCCATTTTTGATAACGCTCAACTACACATATCACGATTCAAGATGTAGGCAGTCGTTAGCAATATAAACCCAACAAAGAGTTGCGGTCGATCCCACGAGGAATGGAACTAAGTATAGAATTCAAATATGAATTATTAAAGTGATCTACCTTTTTGTAGATGTAAGCAAGTTAATCGATGCATAATGTAAATCGTCGAAGATTCAATTATCAAATAAGAGGGGTTTTAAATTATTGATTTCGACAAACACGAATTAAAGAGGGATTTAACCAGTTAGAGTTGGGACCTTAGGGATGTATGACTGTTCAACTAAAAATTTCACTAAATGGGTCATTACGAATTGCAAAAGAATGCTGAATCATAATGGGTAGGCACGATTACGACTATGATATATATTTTGCAACCAACTGCCATTCTTTCAATTGGGTTTTATCAAACCCCAACATGCCATAGAAATAGAACACAATCTTATAACTTAATTAAACCCACTTTAACAAGTTGAGTAGTACAAGTAGGAACTCATACAATTATCAGTTTATTATTCCACTCAAATGCATCTTCTACAAGCATACAAAGAGATATAGACTAGAACTGAATTTGCAACTTCAATTCATAAGATGAAAACATGAATTATCAACTAAACCCATTCTAATTCAACATTTAATTCACCATTCCATAAGACCCATAAGCTAATTAGGCATTTGAACACATAATCACACCCCTAAAGCATTGGGGTTTTAGCAAATCATAGTAATGATGAAGAGCTTGTTACCAAAAACATTAGCCATTGATTTTCCAAGTCTTCAAAAAGTAAATACCATCAACTAGAATTATACCCAATGTTCAATTCCCAAGAAATCACAAGAATAGTTCACAAAATCCTTCAAAGTGCAATGTACTTTCTAAGTTCGAGTTCTAGTTTCTCTCTCAATCACTCGATGTTCAATTCAATTAAAAAATTTCATTTATACTTTCCCAAAAACTCCACACGATTTGAATTTCTAGGTCATTCGGCGGCGTAAGTCGGGCTCGCCCTTCCACTCAGCGATGTGCCGAGTTGCTCGGTCTCACCTTTTAACTCTTGACTTCAGTATTGATTTCATCCTGGAACTTTAGGCGATGTGGGCTCGCCGTTCTGATCGGCGACTCACCGTTTGGTTCCTTAGCTCACCGACTTGACTTAGATCTTCTCTTTCTCTAATGGAACTTTAGGCGAGGCACTGTCCACTAGGCATGTCACCGAGTTGCCTTTGGCGAGCCTCAGCCTTCTTGTTCCTTCAATTTTGCAACTTTTCAGCTTCTTCTTTGCATTATATTGTCCTTGCCTCATTCCAAGTCGTCCATGCTGCACACAAACGATTTAACATTAGTTATAGGTGCAAATTGGGCATTAAGGACACTAATTTGGCACAAATGAAGCTATAAATGAGTCAAAACTACCAACTCATCAACTGACAAAAGCATATTCTCTAAAATGTTAAATGTACTTATATTCTTAATCCTGATATAACTAATATGATCTGTATATCTTACTTATCGTTTTGATTTATTAAAAGGTGAGATTCTAAGATGGGTCAATATGCGTAGTAGATTGGATGATGATAATATATATTGGTGAAATAATAAGTTATTTTATGGAATACATGTCTTGATATAGAGATTGATGATATGCCTTTTTGAGAAGCTTATAAATTTTCATCGTGTCAAATCTTACAAGTGGAATTATGAATACGATACATGAAATAAATTAAGCAGTGCTATAAAAGAAAATTAATCTTTGAATTAAATTCGTTAGTAATTTAATTTATTGATTAATATCTTTAATCTTAACATGGAGAATTACATAAGTGCTTAATGGAGAATTTTGAAATATAAATAGAGGAGTGCAATTAAGAATTTCTAGTGGAAAGATTTGTAATTTATCATGGTAAGAATAATTCAAAATAATTATTTAGAATTATTTCCATAATAGAAGCTTCAGTAATTAATTTTGTGGTTCCTATAGTGCCTATATTTAACTAGAACTCATAATCCTATTTCTAGTGGGAAAAGGAAGAATAAGAAAAATTGGTTTTCTTCTCCTTTTTGGACAGGGAGGAAATCTCTATAAATAGGGATTCTCCTAACCTAGAAAGATTGAAGGTTTTCTATTGATACTTGCCCACCAAAGTATTGAGAGAGTTCGAATGTGAACTTGGGATCATTGTAGAAGACCGTGGAACTGCTGTATAACTTGTGGATTCGCTCGAAGGTATCTGCTCAAGCTTCAAGAGGTAATTCTTGAATTAAATTTCAAAAAGTTTATGTGTTCTAGCATGATTGCATGTGTTCTAGCTTAAACGTATTGGTTATCTATTATTTATTTAAGCAGTATGATTCTACTATACTTCCACTGTGCATATAGTTTTCCAACACCTTCAACACACCTTTTGCTTCAATTTCACTGTCAACCCCTGTGCTATCGACAACCTCACCACCTCTCTGAATCAGCCCATTTCGTTCATTTATCAATATATGTATAGGGATTTCAATATATTGCAAATGGATAGAAAAATTACATCTTTGAGAGCTTGTTAAGGCATTCTCTAGAGAGATAAATTTCGGAGATATCATTTTTTTTCTCTCGGACATTATAACGTCACCTTTCCAGGATGATACATGTCCAAGAAAGTGTGCATGCCTTAGTTTTTCCTCTAGTCAATCTAATAGATAACGGTATTAGAAAATTTTCCATTATTTATCATTTTCCCCAAATAACCTACAACTATTTGGTGGCCGATACAAAAAGAGAAATTGATCTTAATTTTGTATTTTCTCAATTATCCAATTGAAATATAATCAAATCAATAAGAATAACATCCCCACTCTCAACGACACCCCTAAAAAAAGCCTTGCAATTGAAAGTATCAAGTAAAGTATAACTCACCCAAATATTCAAACCAAAAAAAAATAAATTGATACTTGACTCAGTAGTCATATTAGAGAACTACAAATTAAAATAACTATACTCTTATCAGGGAACAACTTGGTTATAACTCTACTATATAACTTGCCTAAAATTAAATATAATCATCTTTCTAACTGAAACCATAAAATTTTGAAACTTCTTCTTTTTAAGAATTTAATATAAATTACACCTATTATAATATTTAAAGACCAGATATTATCTTCTTATTATAAATGAACTAAATATTTAATTTAATGACAAAAGTTTTCTTTGGTCGTTATAGGTATATTTTAACAACCGAAGTTTTCTTTGGTCACCATAGGCATATTTTTAACGACCGGAATTTTGTCCCTTCATTTAGCATGGTCATTAAAGATAAAAAATTTTGTAGTGCACCTCTCACATTTTTGATTCGCTTCCACCTTATTTTTTTTCGTTTTATGGTGTTTACTCAATTCAAACACCCACTTTTCTTTTAACTTAAGACATGTGCACACTATGAGCTAACACCAACACTTTGTTTTCCTTCTTATCAGTCTTTCATCTATGAATCTATTTAAACACTTTTCATTTTGAAGCGTATGGTGCTCTATGATTTTAGCTCATTCCTCTTTGTTTTTATTAGTGCACAAACCCCCAAGCTTAGGTTTTTGCCTACATCACAACTCATTCAATTTTCCTCCCTCAAACATAGGATTTTAGCCTGCACTTTTTCTCATAAGAAACTAGGGAGACATGAGGGTGCCCAAATAGAGGATTACAAAGGTTCGAAGTATGCAACATGGTGGCCAAAAAAATTCAGTTTAGGTTCAATGAGGTTGATTAAGATTACATATGTGGAAGGAATATTTGGGTAAAGTGGCTAATCTAAAAGGGCCTAGGTTCAACTTTCGAGCCAAGTCACATCTAGAATTTTGCCTTGAAATACATTTTGGAGCAAATTCTAGAAAATTTGCATACGCAAGAATGAATCAAAACCTTATCGCACAAGGTATCACAACCCAACAAGATCTCAATAATTAGTCTCCAAATCAATTAAACAAAAATACTATTGACAAACTTGTAAATCACAAAGCCAAACAAAGAATGTATGAGTCATGAAAAGAGGTTGCTTTAAATTCACTTTTTCACAATTTGAAATCATTTTCAATCTTCCTTTGCCAATCCACAAAATTTGGTGGTCCCTCTTGCAAGAGATATGACACAAGTCTCAATTTTAAAATTAATACTTGATATTTTCCCTTTAAGAAAGTCACCTCTCAATCTATCATAGGAAAATGTAAATCACGTTTGATACAAAAGACTCAAAGAAAAGAATAAGATAAAGAACATTTTCCCATTGTGAAAGAACTATGGCATAAAGAAAAGCCTTGAACTTTATTCACTTAACTAAAAACATTCCCCAAACTAAAAACAAGCAATGCCCTCATAGAGGTATGATGGCGAGTATAATGTAGGGCCCGGCGATTCTCCATCTATTTGTGGCTAGAGCTTAGTAGAAGGATTGTTGACGACTTGGTGAGTCCTCATCCATTCGAGGACATAGCCTAGTTGTTATTTCTTTTATGTCCCTTTTCATTTTGGCATTGTATTGGGTTACGTCCCAAACTTTATTTCTCATTTTTATGATAGATTGTCTTTGAGACATGAGATGTAGATTTCTGCTATTTTTCTTAAAAGCTTTGATATGATATTATTTTTGAACTCTTAAATCTCTACGATCTTGTATGTATGTATGTTAAGTGGCTTGTATAATTCCTTTCGGGGTCTTGTACGCCATGTCACGTCTAGGGGGTACCTTGGTGACAAACTTGGTATTCAGAGCACAAGATTTTTATAAAGGTCCTAGGAAGTCTCATAATCCACGTCGAGTAGAGTCATATTCATGAGTGTGAAGTGTTCCACATTTATGAATAAGAGGCTATAAGATGTTTAGGAAACTCCACTTCTTTCATTATTCTAAAAGTCGTGCTATAGAGTTTAACCTCATAGGTCTTCCTTTCCTAACTCCTATCCATGCTTTGCAGAATATGCCTCCACGAAGGATTCCCATAAGAAGGAATAGGAGTGTTGTTGTAAATGTGAGACAAGAGATTTCCCAAGTGCCAGTCAACCCTTTGGCTTAGGAAATGACTAATAATGGGTTTCGAGCCGCATTTCATGTGTTGGCCTAAGCTATAATGGCCCAAGCAAATAGAGAGGTTGTGGCTCCCGTGAATCCAAGGGTGAGTAGGTGGCAACAAGAGTGAGGGACTTTATTAGGATGAATCCTCCATAGTTTCATGGTTCTAAGGTGGAGGAAGATCCTCAAAAGTTCATTGATGAGGTGTACAAGGTGCTAATAATCATGGGTGTGACGCCGAAGGAAAAGGTGAAGTTTGCCGCTTATCAACTTAAGGGTGTGGCTCAAGTATGGTTCAACCAATGGAAGAGTGAGAGGACGGATGATGCGGGTCCTCTTGATTTGGAGAAATTCAAGGTTGCTTTTCTTGATAGGTTCTTTCCCCTTGAGATGAGGGAGGCAAGGGTGCTTGAGTTTATCAACCTTCGTCAAGGAAACATGAGTGTGAAAGAGTATGCTCTGAAGTTCACACAATTGTCTCGATATGCTCTTTCTATGGGTGTCGATCTTAGGGCAAAAATGAGTAACTTTGTTTCGGGAGTGTCCGAAATGGTGGTCAAGAAATGTCGTACCTCTATGCTTATCCATGATATGGATATTTCTCATCTTATGGTGCATGCTCAACAAATAGAAGAGGAAAAGCTTAAAGAAAGGTCTAGAGAGGCGAAGAGGGCTAAGACTGGTGATGGTAATTTCTCACATTCAAGGTCCGATGGACATGGTCGTTCTAGATTTCGACAAAGGTCTTCCGATCAAGGTTCCTCCCATGCTCCTCCTAAGTTCAAAAAAGATAGGGTGTCTAAACCTATGCCTCAAGGAGGAAATGGTGGTGGATTTTCATCAACTATATGTGCTAGGTGTGGGAAGAAACATGAGGGCAAGTGCTTAGCCGGTACGGATGGTTGCTTCGGATGTGGTAAAAGTGGTCATAAGATAAATGATTGTCCATCTCTGATGGCTAAGGTAAGAGAAGGTAAGCAAGCTCCACCTAGTGGGTCGGATTCAAATGCTCCCAAGCAAAACCGATTCTATGCACCTCATGCTCTCCATGAGCAAGAGGGTTCTCCCGATGTGGTTACCCGTATGTTAAAAGTCATTCACTTTGATGTTTATGCCTTGCTTGATCCCCAAGCTACTTTTTCTTTTGTGACGCCATATGTGGCTATGAGGTTTGATGTTGTTCCGGATGTGTTGTTAGATCTTTTTCATGTCTCTATTCCGATTGGTGAATCCATTGTAGCTAGGAGAATCTATAGAAATTGTTCCGTCTCCTTATCCCATAGAGTCATTCATGTTGATCTTTTAGACCTTGATAAGCTAGATTTTGATGTTATTATTGGGATGGATTGGTTGCATTCTTGTTATACTTCTATTGATTGTAGGACCCGAATGGTCAAGTTTCAATTCCCAAATGAGTCTATCATTGAGTGGAAGGGGGGAAATTCCATGCCTAAAGGTCAATTTGTGTCATGTCTTAAAGCTAGGAAGATGATTTCTAAGGGTTGCATATACCGTCTTGTTAGGGTGAGGGATGTAGATTTTGAAACCCCTACTCTTGAGTCGGTCCCCATTGTTAATGAGTTTTTGGAAGTGTTTCCCGATGATTTACCCGATATTCCTCCTGTAAGGGAAATAGACTTCGATATTGACCGTCTCCCGGATACGCAAACTATCTCTATTCCTCCATATAGAATGGCTCCGGCGGAACTTAAGGAACTAAAAGAGCAATTGAAAGACTTGTTGGATAAGGGCTTGATCCGACCAAGTATTTCTCCATGGGGTGCTTCGGTCTTGTTTGTGAGGAAGAAGGATGGTTCACTTCGTATGTGCATTGACTACCGCCAATTGAACAAGGTTACCATTAAGAATAAGTATCCTCTTCCAAAAATAGATTATTTGTTTGATCAACTTCAAGGCAACTCAAGGCTCATGAAAAGAACTATCCTACTCATGACCTATAATTAGTGGCGGTTGTGTTTGCTCTAAAGATTAAGAGGCATTATTTGTATGGTGTGCATGTTGACATCTTCACTGACCATAAGAGTTTGCAATATGTGTTCAAACAAAAAGATCTAAATCTTCATCAAAGGAGGTGACTTGAGTTGTTAAAAGACTATGACATGAGTGTCCTCTATCACCAGACAAGGCTATTGTGGTGGGTGATGCTCTTAGTCGGTTATTTATGGGTAATGTTGCTCATATTGAGGATGGTAAGATAGAGTTGGTTCGTGATCTTCATAGATTGGCCTGATTAGGTGTTGGTTGGTTGATTCCACTAAAGGTGGTATTATGGTTCGCAATGGTTCCGAATCATCCTTTGTGCAAGATGTGAAGGCTAAACAAGATCTTGATCCTAATTTGGTTGAGTTGAAGGAAGCGGTGCTCAAAAAGTTCATTGAGGCTTTCTTCCAAGAGGGAGATGGTGTGCTTCGATATCAAGGTCATTTGGGTGTTCCAGATGTAGATGACTTAAGACGACAAATTTTATCGAAAACCCATACTTCTCGATATTCCATTCACCCGGGAGCTACCAAGATGTACCGTGATTTGCGGGAGATCTATTGGTGAAATGGGATGAAGAAAGATATTGCGGAATTTGTGGCTAAGTGCCCTAATTGTCAATAAGTGAAGGTCGAGCATCAAAATTTAGGAGGTTTGTCCCAAGATATTAGCATTCCGACTTGGAAGTGGGAAGATTTCAATATGGACGTTATTATTGGTTTTCCACGTAGCTGGCGACAATATGATTTGATTTGAGTTATTTTGGATCGTATGACGAAATCAACCCATTTCATTCCCGTCAAGATTTCTTATTTGGTGAAGTATTATGCTAAGTTGTACTTGAAGGAAATGGTTAGATTGCATGGAGTGCCTTTATCCATCATCTCCGATCGTGGTACACAATTTACTTCTCAATTTTGGAAGTCTTTCCTAAAGGGTCTTGGTACTCGTGTTAAGCTTAGTACCGCCTTTCATCCTCAAATCTGATAGGCAAGCGGAGCGTACTATCAAAACTTTGGAAGATAAGTTGAGGGCTTGTGTAATTGATTTCAAGGGTAATTAGGATGACCATTTGCTTTTGATTGAGTTTTCATATAATAATAGGTACAATTCTATTATTGGCATGGCTCCATTTGAGGCTCTCTATGGAAAGAGGTGTAGATCTCCTATAGGTTGGTTCGACGTTGGTGAAGTTACATTGATAGGTCCCGAGTTGGTACATAAGGCTATGGAGAAAGTTTGGTTTATTAGAGAAAGGTTGAAAACGGCTCAAAGTCGATAAAAGTCCGATGCCGATATTAGAAGGAGAGATTTAGAATTTGATGTTGATGATTGGGTTTACTTGAAAATTTCACCCATGAAGGGTGTAATGATATTTGGGAAGAAAGGGAAGCTTAGTCCCCATTATGTAGGCCCATATCAAATAATGAGACGTGTTGGTAAGGTTTCTTATGAACTTGACTTGCCTAATGATTTGGCATCGGTGCATCCGGTTTTCCATGTCTCATTGTTGAAGAAATGTGTTGGTGATCCGATGTTTATAGTGCCATTGGAGAATCTTGGCATAAAGGATAACATTTCCTATGAAGAAGTTCCGATTGAGATTTTAGACCGGCAAGTATGGAAGTTAAGAAATAAATAAATTGCTTCCGTGAAGGTTCTTTTGAGGAATCAATTAGTCGAGGGTGCTACTTGGGAGGCCGAGGCAGATATGATGTCCCGATATCCTCATCTCTTTCCCTCCGACCCTACTCTAGCTTGAGGTATCTAGTTCCTCATGGTTCATTCTTTGGTTTCATGTGTCATAGTTGTTTCCATGATTATTTGATTATGCATGTTCATGAAGAGTCTAAATTTTTAGAAAATGAGCTAGCTTGATTGATTTCTCTATGATTATGTGCATTTGAGTGTAAATTGCACAAAGCCTTTACGAAATTATTTTTTGAATATGCTTTAGCATGGAGTTGATGTTTCCTCCTCGATATGTGCATTTATGTGATTGTATTCATGATGGGTTGTTAGATCTTGTTCCTACCCTCCTTATGATGTCTTGAGTTCCATTCGAGGACGAATGTTTCCAAGGGGGAGATATTGTAACACCTCGGATTTGAAATAGGCTACAAAGGGAAATTAGAAAAGGTCCACGAACCCAAAATAGACCATGGAACCTTCACGACACACTACACGGTCATTGAAGGGGACCACGGCCCGTTAAAGGGCTCGTGAACATGTTCCCAGAGTTGGCCCAGATGGTGTCCCTCCCACGGACGCCCAGATGGCTCGTGGTGAGGTTCACAGGCCGTGAAAAGGGTCGTGAGGTTGCCCACTCAAGAAGGGCTTCTCCCCTAGTTACTGGTCAAGGACCACGTACGTCGAAACGGTCCATGAAGCCCCACACCGATCGTGAAGTCATCCGTCAAGAAAACTTGTTAAACTTAGAGTTTAGGGTCAACTTCAAACAATCCTATCTTTCTGCACAAAATGAATTAGGTTTTTCATGACCTATCAAATTAAAGGTGTTTAAGTCCTCTTTCCAATGCCACAAAGTTTGCTCCATTTGAAGTTTGGCGTAGAAAGTTATGCCAGTTTTAGTGGAACACAATATGGCTGCTGAGTAGGTCGTGAAGCACTGTATGGCTCGTGAAGCCTTTCTTGAAGCCATTTCGGCAGTTTTTAAGTCAGGGTCAAATGGGTCTTTTCCCAATTGTTCAAACACTATACTACGTTATTTTTCCTTCTACCCAAAGTCCTATATAAGGATATTTACCCCCAAAATCACCCAATTCAATTCATTCTCTCAAATTCCAAAAGATTGACCAAGTTCATCCTTCCCAAATATTTCTCTCTCTAAAGAAGAAGAAGAAGGAGTCAAGTAAGGGTTTCAAGATCAAGTCTCCAATTCACCAATTGCTTAAGGGCTTTGAACCCCAAGGTATGATAGTGTTCATCCATGGAGTCCTTTCCTCCATGGAATCCCCAAAACCTCAAATTTTCAAATTATCAAATCCCCAATTTGATTTAAGGGTTTTCTTCTATGATGTGAATCCTTTCAATTATGATCAAATTACTTTCAATTATGGTTTTATAAGTATGAATTGAGTTGAATTACATGTTTTAAGATGAATCTACATGAATTCCCCTAATTTGTATATTTATGCATTGATGATGGGTTGAATTATGAAGAAGATGGAATTTATGAAGTTTATGTTAACTCATGCATGTTTTTATGATTTCAAAAGTTATGATTCATGATGAAATTGATGAATGATGAAAAATGGGTTTTATGAAGTATGCATGTTCAACTATGGAAATTATGATGATTTATGAATTACTTTAAGATGGAAGCTCAATTGAAGATGTTGTTGAATTGTGAAAGGTTTTCGCACATGTAAAAGATTCATAACTTGTTGAAAGGTTTACAAAACTAAAGTTGAATCAAAGTTTTAAGGAGCTATTCTAATGATGTAAGCTTGGACTAGTCCATGGAATATGAAACGTCTATACACATGATATAGCTTGGATTGGTGTTTCTTGATGTACCTTTCCATGGATTGATAATATGATCAAGGACTATTCCATGGGATTTAAGCTTAGCACCGAGTGGACAAGTGGAAATCTCCCATGTCCCATACTATGTGCCCCCATAGGAAGTCTTAAATAGACCTTATATTAGCTAGTGGATCCACGTAAGCTTGATGTTATAGGTCCTACCTTGGCAACTAGAATGGCCCTTCCGATGCAGGGAGTATGTCAGATTCCATGTTGATAGCTCACATGGTCTAAAATGTCGGTTAAGGATAACTTCCCACAACAATGAACTAAAGTATTTTTATGATGTTCCTCAAGTAAAGTAAAGATGCTTACCTTGCTTTTACTATGGTTTATGTTTATGTTTTCTAACCTTTATCATGTTTTAGCTTGGTTATTGCATGTCATGAAAATGTCCTGTTTTAGCATGTTTTAAATTATTTTGTGCATTGCTATCATACTTGATACTTGATTATACTCACGCATACTCGTACCTACATTGACTTTTTAATGTAGGGCCTGACGATTCTCCATTTATCTGTGGCCAGAGCTTAGTAGAAGGATTGTTGAAGACTTTGTGAGTCCTCATCCATTCGAGGACATAGCCTAGTTGTTATTTCTTTTATGTCCCTTTTCATTTTGGCATTGTATTGGGTTACGTCCCAAACTTTATTTCTTATTGTTATGATGATTGGCTTTGAGACATGAGATGTAGACTTCCGCTATTTTTCTTAAAAGCTTTAATATGATATTGTTTTTGAACTCTTAAATCTCTACGATCTTGTATGTATGTATGATAAGTGGCTTGAATGAGGCCTTTCGGGGTCATTTATGCCATGTCACGTCAATGGGGTACCTTGGGTCGTGACACCTAAGAAGATGGATAAGGTTAAGAGTTAGCCTAGACTTCTATCCCCTTCAGATATCTGAAGTTTCTTGGGTTTTGCTGGTTACTATAGAAGGTTTGTTGAGGGGTTCTCTTCAATTGCCTTTCCATTGACGGCATTGACCCAAAAGAAAGTTAAGTTCGTATGGTTTGAAGCATGTGAGAAGAGTTTCCAAGAATTGGAAGATAGACTCACCTCTGCTTCGTTGTTAACTCCCGAAAAGATCCGATGGGTTTGTGGTTTATTATGATGCTTCAAGTGTTGGACTAGGATGTGTTCTTATGCGAAACGGGAGAGTGATTGCTTATTCTTCAAGGCAACTTAAGATTCATGAATAGAACTATCCTACCCATGACTTCTACTAGCAGCAGTTGTGTTTGCTCTAAAGATTTGGAGGCATTACTTGTATGGTGTTCATGTTGACGTCTTCACCGATCATAAGAGTTTTCAATATGTGTGCAAGCAAAAGGATATGAATCTTCGCCAAAGGAGGTGGCTTGAGTTGTTAAAAGACTATGACATGAGTTTCCTCTATCATCCCGGCAAGGCGAACGTGGTAGTGGATGCCCTTAGTCGGTTATCCATGGATAGTGTTGCTCACCGATTGGGTATTCGGTTGATTGATTCTAATGAAGGTGGCATTGTTGTTCACAATGGTTCAAAATCGTCCATTGTATTAGATGTATAATCAAAGCAAGGTCTTGATCCAATTTTAATGGAATTTAAGGAAGCAGTGCTTAAAATGTCCGTTGAGGCCTTCTCCCAAGGGGGAGATGGTGTATTCTGATATCAAGGTCGTTTGTGTGTTCCGAATGTTGATAACTTGAGAGGGCAAATCCTATTAGAAGCCCATAGCTCTAGATATTCCATTCACCCAGGAATTACCATGATGTACCGTGACTTGCGAGAGGTCTATTGGTGGAATGGAATAAAGAAGGACATTGAGGAATTTGTGGCAGTGTGTCCTAACTGTCAACAATTGAAGGTTGATCATCAAAAACCGGGAGGTTTGTCCCTTGATATTAGTACTCCTACTTGGAAGCAGGAAGATTTTAATATGGACTACATTGTTGGTTTACCACGTACCCGACGATAACATGACTCGATTTGGGTTATTGTGGATCTTATGACGAAATCGTCTCAATTCCCCCACATCAAGGTTTCTTATGCGGTGGAGGACTATGCTAAGTTGTACCTAAGGGATATGATTAGGCTTCATGGAGTGCCCCTATCCATTATATCCGATCGTGGTACTCAATTCACTTCTCAATTTTGGAAATCTTTCCAAAAGGGCCTTGGTACCCGTGTTAAGCTTAACACGGCCTTTCATCCTCAAAGCGATGGGCAAGCGGAGCGTACTATCAAAACTTTGGAAGATATGTTGAGAGCTTGGGTGATTGATTTCAAGGGAAATTGGGATGATCATTTTCCTTTGGTTGAGTTTGCTTATAATAATAGCTATCATTCCAGTATTGGTATGGCTCCATTTGAAGCTCTTTATGGTAGGAGGCCTAGACCATATATAAGTCCTCTAAGCCTAAATTCTACCCATTCTAATCACTTTTCAACTTCCCCCAAAATCCCTCCAAGTTTCTTCTCAAATATTTCTCTCTCTAAAAGCTTGAAGAAGAAGAAGAAGATCTAGGGTTTCAAGTCAAGTCTTCTAATTCTCCATTGATTGTGGGCTTTTGACATTAAGTTATGATAAATTTCACATATGGAGTCCTTTCCTCCATAGGGTTCTTAAATTCTCAAATTTTTTAAAGTTAGATTCTTCAATTGGAATTAGGGTTTTCTTCTATCTTATGGGTTCTTTCAAATTATGATCTAATTGATTGAATTATATCTTTTTATGCATGAATTGAGTTAATTCCTTGTTTCTAAGTTGAATTTCCATGAACTTATGTGAAAACCATGATTTCTAGACTTTGATCTTATGATGAGGTTTTGAACTATGAAAACATGAATTTATGAAGATATGCATGTTCTTTATGAAATTGAGATAAAAGATTTAAGCTTGATTTGAGAGTGAATCATCAATGTTGATTGTGAGGTGTTGAATTTCAAAAATTGAACATGCATATCTTCATAAAATTCATCTTTTGATCATTCATAAACTTCATTATAGAATCATAGCTTGAAAACCATAAATCATGCATGGGCTCATATAGTTTCATCTTAAAATCCTGGAATTAACTCAATTCATGCATAAATAAACATAATTCAATCAATTATATCATAATTTGAAAGAACTCATAAGGTAGAAGAAAACCCTAATTTCAATTGGAGAATTCTAGCTTTGCAAATTGGAGAATTTAGGAACCGTATGGAGGAAAGGACTTCATAGGTGAAAGCTCTCATACCTTGATGCAAAAAGCCCGAAATCAATGGTGAACTTAGGAGACTTGAATGGAAAACCTAGAACCTTCTTCTTCTTCAATCTTCTAGAGAGATAAATATTTGGGGAAAGACTTTGGAGGGAATTTGGGAGTGATTAGAAAAGAGTAGAATTAGGCTTAGAAGCCTTATATAGGGTCTAGGATTAGGGCTTAACCAACTTAGACTAGGAATAGATCAGTTAGGGAAAAGACCAAAAGACCCTTAAAAATAACTATTGGCTTCGACCTACGGTCTATAGGTTCAACCACAGACCTTCCTCGTCAACCATAGAAACATTCAGAAACTATGGTTTTGGACCTTCAAACGATGGGATCCCATGTACGGTCCGTAGGTGCATTGATGGACCATACAATACCAACCGTCAGTCCGACCTTGAACACTTAAAATTTCACTAAGTCTGGGAGAACCTATGAGACCTACCTACGGTCCGTAGAAACAATAACGAACCCTCTTATTGAATGGTAGAAAGGATCCTGAAACTTGACATTTTAAAGAAAAATCACTTTGCCACCTATGGTTCCCATATATGGCCTATAATTCGATCCACGATCCATAGATGGCTTCCGTTGCTACTGGCACCAGACCTGAAAACTAGAAATTTCCCTTCCTTTTTGAATCCGAGGTGTTACAATATCTCCCCCTTGAGAATATTCTTCCTCGAATGAGAATCAAGACATCACAAGGAGGATAGGAACTAAACCTAACAGCCCAACATGAATGCAATCACATAAACGCACATCTCCGAGTAGGAAACATCAACTCCAAGCTAAAGCATGTTCAAAACATCATATCATAAGGTCTGTATGCTACATATACTCAAATGCACATAAACATGAAAAACATCAGTCAAGTCAACTCATTTTCTCAAAATCCAGCTTTTTTATGAACCTGCATAAATGAGGAATCATGGGAATATCTAAGACAATTGACACCAAAGAGTGAACCATGAGGAACTAAATACATCAAGCTAGAGTGGGAGTGGAGGGAAAAAGGTGAGGATAACGGGACATCATATCGGCCTCGGCCTCCCAAGTAGCACCCTCAACTAATTGATTCCTCCGAAGAACCTTAACATAAGCAACTTCTTTGTTTCTCAACTTCCGAACTTGCCGATCTAAAATCTCAATCGAAACCTCTTCGTAAGAAAGACACTTCTTTACACCAAGACCCTCCAATAGCACTATAGATGCCGGATCACCAACACACTTATTCAATAAGGAGACATGGAAAACTGGATGAATCGATGCCAAATCGTTAGGCAAGTGAGTTCATAAGCAACCTTCCCAATTCGCCTCAAAATCTGATATGGGCCCACATAACGGGAACTAAGCTTCTCTTTCTTCCCAAACCATATTACACCCTTCACGGGTGAAATTTTTAAGTAAACCCACTCATTAACATCAAATTCTAAATCTCTCTTTGTAACATCAGCATAGGACTTTGGTTGACTTTGAGCCATTTTCAACCTTTCTTTAATAAGCCAAACTTTCTCCATAGCCTCATGTACCAATTCGGGACCTACCAAAGCAACTTCGCCAACATCAAACCAACCTATTGCAGATCTACACCTCCTACCTTAAAGAGCCTCAAATGGAGCCATTCCAATATTGGTATGATAGCTATTATTATAAGCAAACTCAATCAAAGTCAAATAATAATCCCAATTACCCTTGAAATCCATCACACAAGCTCTTAACATATCTTTCAAAGTTTTAATAGTATGCTCCGCTTGCCCATCAGTTTGAGGATGGAAGGCTATTTTAAGCTTAACACGGTTACCAAGGCCCTTTTGGAAAGATTTCCAAAATTGAGAAGTGAATTGAAAACCACGATCGGATATAAATGACAGAGGTACTCTATGCAACCTATACATTTCCCTTAGGTAAAACTTAGCATAGTCTTCCGTCGAATAAGAAACCTTGACAGGAATGAAATGAGTCGATTTCTTCATATGATCCACAATAACCCAATCGAGTCATGTTATCGCCGGGTTCGTGGAAAACCAACAACGAAGTCCATGTTCAAATCTTCCCACTTCCAAGTAGGAATACTAATGTCTTGGGACAAACCTCCCAGCTTTTGATGCTCTACCTTCACTTGTTGACAATTAGGACACTTAGCCACGAATTCCGTAATGTCCTTCTTCATCCCATTCCACTAATAGACCTCCCACAAGTCACGGTACATCTTGGTGTCTCCTAGGTGAATGGAATATCGGGAATTATGGGCTTCCGATAAGATCTGCTCCCTCAAGTTTTCAACATTCAGAACACACAAATGACCTTGATATCGGAGTACACAATATCCCCCTTGGGAGAAAGCCTCAATGAACTTTTTAACCACTGCTTCCTTCAACCCCATCATAATTGGGTCAAGACCTTGCTTTGCTTTCACATCCGACACAAAGGACGATTCTGAACCATTATGAACAACAACACCACCTTCAATAGAATCAATCAACCGAACACCCAACCGGGCCAATCTATGAACATCTCGAACAAATTCCTTCTTAGTATCCTCAACATGAGTAACACTACCAATGGATAACCGACTAAGGGCACCGCCACCACATTCGCCTTGCCGGGGTGATAGAGGACACTCATGTCATAGTTCTTTAGCAATTCAAGCCACCTCCTTTGGAAAAGATTCAGTTTCTTTTGCTTGAACACATATTGTAAACTCTTGTGGTGGGTGAAGACATCCACATGGACACCATACAAGTAATGCCTCCAAATCCTTAGAGCAAACACAACCATCGCTAGTTCTAAATCATGGGTAGGATAGTTCTTTTTATGAATCTTAAGTTGCCTTGAAGCATAGGCAACCACTTTCTCATTTTGCATAAGGACACATTCCAACCCAATACTTGAGGCATCAGAAATCCATTAGATCCTTCCGGTAGAGTTCACACCGGAGCGGAGGTATGCCTATCTTTCAATGATTGGAAGCTCTTCTCATATGCTTCAGACCATACAAATTTAATTTTCTTTTGGGTCAACGCCATCAATGGAGAGGCAATCAAAGAGAACCCCTCAACAAACCTTCTATAGTAACTAGCAAAACCCAAGAAACTTTGAATATCAAAAGGGGATAGAGGTCTAGGCCAACTCTTAACCACATCCGTCTTCTTAGGATCTATTTCAATACCCTTACCGGAAACAATGTGACCAAGAAAAGCCACAAACCTCAATCAAAACTCACATTTACTAAACTTTGCAAAGAGTTGTTGGTCCTTGAGGACTTGCAACAAAATCCTCAAATGATTAGTATGCTCATCCTCACTCTTTGAGTAAATCAAAATGTCATCGATGAACACAATCAAAAACATATCTAGGTATTGTCTAAGCACCCTATTCATCAAATCCATAAATGCATCCGGAGCATTGGTCAATCCAAATGACATTACTAAGAATTCGTAATGGCCATATCTAGTCTAAAAAGTTGTCTTTGGGATGCCATCTTCCTTCACCCTCAATTGATGATAGCCCGACCGTAGGTCAATCTTGAAAAAGTAACTCGCTCCTTGAAGTTGGTCAAACAAATCATATATCCTATCAAGAGAATACTTGTTCTTAATAGTAACCTTATTCAATTGTCGATAATCAATGCACATGTGGAGCAATCCATCCTTCTTTCAGACAAACAGAACCGGAGCACCCCATGGAGAGATACTCGGATGGATGAAGCCCTTATCCAGTAAGTCCTTTAATTGGTGCTTCAATTCCTTAAGTTCTCCCATAGCCATTTGGTAAGGAGGAATGGAGATAGTTTGCATATCTAGGAGAAGGTCAATACCAAAGTCTATTTCCCTTTCGGGAGGAACACCGGGTAGATCATTGGGAAACACTTCCTGAAACTTATTGACAACGGTGATCGACTCAGAGGTAGGGGTTTTGGAATCCATATTCCTAACCCGAACAAGATGGTATATGAAACCATTAGAGATCATCTTCCTAGCTTTAAGACAAGAAAAAAATTGACTCTTAATAATAGAATTTCCCCCTTTCCACTCTAGGATAGGCTTATTTGGAAATTGAAACTTGACCACTCGGGTCCTGCAATCAATAGAAGCATAACATTAATGCAGCCAATCCATCCCAAGAATAACATCGAAATCTAGCTTATCAAGCTCTACCAGATAAACATGAGTGACGCTATGGGTTAAGGAGATGGGACAATTTCTATAGACTCTCTTAGCCACAATAGATTCACCAATAGAAGTAGAGATGGAGAAAGGATCTAACAACACATTCAAAAGAACATCAAATTTCATAGCCACATATGGCGTCACAAAAGACAAGGTAGCACTGGGATCAAGCAAAGCATAAACATCAAGATTAAAGACTTCAACATACTGGTGACTACATCGAGAGAACCCTTTTAATCATGTCGAGTTTGGAATGCATAGAACCGATTTGGGAGCATTTGAACCCGAACCACTAGGTTGAGCTTGTCTACCTTCTCTTCCCTTAGCCGTAAGTGATAGGTAATCCCTTATCTTATGATCACTCTTACCAGAACCGAAGGATCCATATGTACCAGCTAAGCACCTACCCTTATGCCTCTTTCAAGATTTAGCACAAGTAGTAAATAAAGATCCTCTACCATTTCCTCCTTGAGGCTTAGGGTTAGACACTCTATCTTTGTTGGATCTAGGAGGAGCATTGGAGAAACGTTGATAGGAAAACCTTTGTCGAAGCTTAGGACGACCATATCCATCAGACCTTGAGCGTAAGAAGTCACCATCACCAGTCTTAGCCCTCTTTGCCTCCCTAGACTCCTCCTTAAGTTTCTCCACTTTCATTTGCTGACCATGTACCATTAGACAAGAAATGTCCATATCAATGATGAGCATGGTGGTACGACATTCTTTGACTACCATTTTAGATGCTCCGGACACAAACTTACACATCCTTTCCCTTTGAACGGCAACCATAGTAGGAGCTTACCTAGATAATTGTGTGAATTTCAAGGCATACTCTTTCACACTCATGCTTCCTTGACGAAGGTTAATGAACTCAAGCACCCTTGCCTCCCTCATCTCAAGGGGAAAGAACCTATCATGGAAAGAAACCTTGAACTTTTCCCAATCAAGAGGACCCACATCAACCACCCTCTCATTCTTCCATTGCTCAAACCATACTTGAGCTACACCCTTGAGTTGATAAGCGGCAAATTCTGCCGTTTCCACCGGGGTTACACCCATGATCATTAGCACCTTATACACCTCATCAATGAACTCTTGAGGATCTTTCTCAACCTTAGACCCATGAAACTCCAGAGAGTTCATCCTAGTAAAGTCCCTCACTCTAGATGCCGCCGTACCCATATTTGTGTTCACGGGGACCACAACCTCTCTATTGGCTTGAGCCGTCATGCTTGGGCCAACATATGAAAAGCAGCCCTAAACTCTGCTTTAGTCACTTGCTAGGACAAAGGGTTGATCGGAACTTGAGGAGCTTCTTGTTCCACATTCTCTCTCGAATTCCTCCTAGCATATGCCCTTCAAGTGGCCATATCCTGAAAAACATTGGATAGGGATTAGGAGAGAGACATATAGAGTTGGACTATATCGCACGACTTTAGAGAGATGAAAGAAGTGGAGTTTCCTAAACATCTTATAGCCTCTCATTCATAAGTGTGGCACGCTTCACACCCATGAACAACACTCTCCTCGATGTGGCTTATAAGACATCCTAGGACCTTTCTAAAATCTTGCTCTGATACCAAGTTTGTCATGACCTAAAGTACCCCTAGATGTGACATGGCGTACAAGACCCCGAAAGGCCCCATACAAGCCACTTAGAAGGCATCATACAAGATAATGGTAATACCTCGGATTCAAAGGGTGGAAAATTTTTGACTTTTCTGTGTTCTACTGCCAATGAAGGAGGCCACTTATGAACCGTAGATCGACTGATGGACCGTATGTGGGAACCGTAGTTGGCCCACTGAAAATCTGTAAGATGTCAAGTTTCAGAACCTTAACGATGGTCTGCCAGGACGGCCCATCGATTGACTCACAAGCCGTAGATTGGACCCGTCATTGCAAGGTCCAAATTGATAGTTTCTGAACCTACCTACAGAAGGACAAGACGGGTCGTAAGTCTGACCCACGGATCGTAGGTCTTACCGTAGTTATTTTAAAGGGGTCTGTTGGTCTTTTCTCCCAATGACTTATTTACTAACTTAAGTGTGTTTCCATCATTACCTAACACTATATAAGTCTATTCAATCCGAAAATCTACCCTTTACAACCACTTTGTAAAATTCCCTAAACCCTCATTTCTCAAATATTTCTCTCTCTAGAAGATAGAAGAAGAAGAAGAGGGCAAGCTAGGGTTCACGAAATCAAGCTTTCTTAATCAAATTGCTTAAGGAATTGAGACCCTAAGGTATGATAGTGTTCATCCATGGAGCCCTTTCCTCCATGGAATCCTTAAAATCTCCAATCTTCAAGCTAGAAGTTCTTAATTAAATTAGGAGTTTTCTTCCATGTCATGGGTTCTTTACAATGATGATTGGATTGATTGATTTGTCAAAGTTGGAGTATAAATTGAGTTGAATTTCAAAAATTTAGATGAATCCCCATGAACCCATGCTATATCCACCAATTTCGAAATCTATGTTTTGTGGGTGGGTTGAATTATGAAGTGATGAATTTTATGAAATCTTTATGATTCCATGCATGAATTATGATTCCTAAATTAATATCTTCATGATGAAAATATGAATGAACTAAGGATGGTTTTATGGAAGTAAGAAAGTTCAATCAAAAACTATGATTTTCCTCTATTATGTGGGTTCCTTCAATTATGGTCAAACTGTAGTGTTTATGGTTTTCTATGCATGTGTTTGCATTGAATTGCATGATTGAAGAAGAATTCTCATGAAGCTATGTGAACCCTATTATTTGTAAGTTATGAGCATGATGAACTATGTGAAGATGAAGTCTATGAAATTATGCATGTTTCATATGAAGTAAATGATGATTTAAGGTTGCTTTGAGATCGAAGTACCAAAGTTTATGATATGTAGATATTTTGTTGAGTTGTGAAAGGGTTTCTCATGTAATATTCACACTATGAATTTGAAACGAACAAGAGGCGATTACCCATGTTCTTAAGGAGCTATTCTAATAAAGGGACAAGAGGCGATCACCCATGTTCCCTAACAGAGACAAGAGGACATATCTACATATGATAATGGAACTATATCTAATCTGTGGAAATTATGCTTAGTACCGAGTAAATAAGTGGCGATTACCCATGTCCCATAAACTATGTGCCACCATAGGATGATTGTCTATGATAGACACTAGCTAGTGGATCCACGTAAGCTATATGTAAAGTAAAGGGTCCTACCTTTGCAAGTAAGATGGCCCTATCGGTGTGGGGTTATACACCGGATTCCATGTTAATTGCTCACATGGTCTTATATGTCGGTTAAGGCTACTTCCCACAAACACTGAACTAAAAGCGTTGTTATGATGTTTCTCAAGTAAAGTAAAGATGCAGCTTGCTTTGACCATGATTTATACTTTGTGTTTACTAACCTTTATCATATTTAGCTTGGTCATTGCATGTCATGAAAATGTCCCGTTTTAGCATGTTTTAAATGTTTTGTGCATTGATATCATACTTGGTACTTGATTGTACTAACGCATACTCTTGCCTACATTGACTTGTTAATGTAGGGCCCGGTGATTCTCCATCTATTCGTGGCTAGAGATTAGTAGAAGAATTGTGAAGACTTGATGAGTGCTCATCCATTCGAGGACATTGCCTAATTGTTATTACTTTCATGTTCTTTCATTTTGGCATTGTGTTAGGTTACGTCCTAAACCTTATTTCCATTCCTATATTAGATTGGCTTCGAGACATGAGATGTAAACCTCCGCTATTATTCTTAAAAGCTTTGATATGATATTATCTATCTATTGAACTCTAAATTCTCTATGATCTTGTATGTATGCATGCTAAGTGGTTTGTATGAGGCCTTTTGGGGTCTTGTACGCCGTGTCATGTCTAGGGGGTACCTTGGGTCATGACAAACTTGGTATTCAGAGAGGAAGGTTTTAAAAAGATCCTAGGATGTCTCATGAGCCGCATCAAGTAGAGTCTTGTTCATGAGTGTGAAGCACGCCACACTTATGAATTAGAGGCTATAAGGCATCTAAGAAACTTCGCTTCTTTCATTATTCCTAAGTCGTGCCATAGAGTTTAACTCTATATCTCTCTCCTAATCCCTATCCTATGCGTTTTAGGACATGGCGACCTGAAGAGCTTATGCTAGAAGAAATGTGGGAGAGAATATAGATCAACAAGCTCCTCCTCAAGCTCCTCAAGTTTCGGCCGATCCTTTAGCCGAACAAGTGACTAATGCAGTGTTTAGAACTGCTTTTCAAGCGTTGGCTCAAGCCGTGACGGCTCAAGTCAATAGAGAGGTTGTGGCTCCCGTGAACCCAAATGTGGGTACGGCGGCATCAAGGGTGAGGGACTTCACTAGGATGAACCCTCCGGAATTTCATGGTTCTAAGATTGAGGAAGATCCTCAAGAATTTATCGATGAGGTGCACAAGGTGCTAATGATTATGGGTGTGAGGCTGGAGGAAAAGGCGGAGTTGGCCTCTTATCAACTTAAGGGTGTTGCTCAAATTTGGTTCAACCAATGGAAGAGTGAGAGGGCGGTTAATGAGGGTCCTCTTGATTGGGAGAAATTCAAGGTTGGTTTTCTTGATAGGTTCTTTCCCCTTGAGATGAGGGAGGCAAGGGTGCTTGAGTTTATCAACCTTCATCAAGGAAACATGACACTGAAAGAGTATACTTTGAAGTTCACACAATCGTCTCGATATGCTCCTTCTATGGTTGCCAATCCTAGGGCAAGAATGAGTAAGTTTGTTTCGGGAGTGTCCGAAATGGTGGTTTAAGAGAGCCATACCTCCATGCTTGTCAATCACATGGATATTTCTCGTCTCATGGTGTATGCTCAACAAATAGAAGAGGAGAAACTCAAGGAAAGGTCTGGAGAGGCAAAGAGGGCTCGGACCGGTAATGGTAACTTTTCACACTCAAGGACCGAGGGACATGGTCGTTCTAGATTTTGACAAAAGTTCTCCGGTCAAGGTTCCTCCAATGCTCCTCCTAAGTCCAACAAGGATAGGGTGCCCAACCCTAAGCATCAAGGAGGGAATGGTAGTGGTTTTTCATCGACTACTTGTGCTAAGTGTGGGAAAAAGCATGAGGGTAAATGTCGAGCCGGTTCAAATGCATGCTTTGGTTTTGGCAAGATGGATCACAAGATAAGGGATTGTTATTTAGTGGCTAAGAATGAAGGGGATAACTATCGACGCACTCAACCTCAACATCCATCGAGTTCTAGTGGAAATCAAAAGCAAAATCGATCATATGCACTTCAAGCTTGTCATGAGCATGAGAGTTCTCCCAATGTGGTTACCGGTATGTTGAAAGTTTTTCACTTTGATGTTTATGCCTTGCTTGATCCCGGTGCTACTTTGTCTTTTGTGACGCGATATGTGGCTATGAGGTTTGATGTTGTTCCAGATGTGTTGCTAGATCCTTTTCATGTCTCTACTCCGATTGGTGAATGTATTGTGGCTAAGAGAGTCTATAGAAATTTTCCCATCTCCTTATCCCATAGAGTCACCCGTGTTGATCTTTTAGAGCTTGATATGTTAGATTTTGATGTTATTCTTGGGATGGACTAGTTGCACTCTTGTTATGCTTCTATTGATTGTAAAACCCAAATGGTTAAGTTTCAATTCCCGAATGAGCCTATCCTAGAGTGGAAGGGGGGAAATTCTATGTTTAGAGGTTAATTTATTTCTTGTCTAAAAGCTAGAAAGATGATTTCTAAGAGTTGCATATACCATCTTGTTATGGTGAGGGATGTGGATTTTGAAACCCCTATTCTTGAGTCGGTCCCCATTGTTAATGAGTTTTCGAAAGTGTTTCTCGATGATTTACCCGGTATTCCTCCCGAAAGGGGAATAGACTTCGGAGTTGACCTTCTCCCAGATATGCTACCTATCTCTATTCCTCCTTACCGAATGGTTCCGGAAGAACTTAAGGAACTAAAGGAGCAATTGAAGGATTTTTTTGGATAAGGGTTTCATCCCACCAAGTGTTTCTCCATGGGGTGCTCCAGTCTTATTTGTAAGGAAGAAATATGGTTCACTACGTATGTGCATTGACTACCATCAATTAAACAAGGTTACCGTTAAGAATAAGTATCCTCTTCCAAGAATAGATGACTTATTTGATCAACTTCAAGGGGCTAGTTACTTCTCTAAGATCGACCTCCGTTCAGGCTATCACAAATTTAGGGTGAAAGAAAATGATATTCCGAAAATGGCTTTTCGGACTAGATATGGCCATTACGAATTCCTAGTGATGTCGTTTAGATTAACAAATGCTCCGGCCGCGTTTATGGATTTGATGAATAGGGTGTTTAGACAATATCTTGATATGTTTGTGATTATGTTCATAGATGATATTTTGATTTACTCAAGGAGTGAGGATGAGCATGTCAATCATTTGAGGATTGTATTGCAAGTCTTCAAGGACTAACAACTATTTGCAAAGTTTGGTAAACGTGAGTTTTTGCTAAGGTCTGTGGCTTTTCTTAGTCACATTGTCTCCGGTAAAGGTATTGTGGTAGATCCTAAGAAGACAGATACGGTTAGGAATTGGCCTAGACCTCTATCACCTTCGGGTATTCGTAGTTTCTTAGGTTTAGCCGGTTATTATAGGAGGTTTGTTGAAGGGTTTTCTTCAATTGCTTCCCCATTGACGGCTTTGACTCAAAAGAAGGTTAAGTTCACTTGGTCCGAAGAATGTGAGAAGAGTTTTCCAGAGTTGAAAGATAGACTTACCTCGGCCCCGATATTGACTCTACTGGGAGGGTCCAGTGGTTTTGCAGTTTATTGTGATGCCTCGAGAATTGGGCTAGGATGTGTTCTTATGCAAAATGGGAAAATTATTGCTTATGCTTCAAGGCAACTCAAGATTCATGAAAAGAACTATCCTACTCATGACTTACAATTAGCAGCAGTTGTGTTTGCTTTATAGATATGGCGGCATTATTTGTATGGGGGTGTATGTTGATGTCTTCACCAACCACAAGAGTTTGCAATATGTGTTTAAGCAAAAAGATCTGAATCTTCGCCAAAGGAGGTGGCTTGAAGTGTGAAAAGACTATGAAATCAGTGTCCTCTATCACCCCGGCATGGCTAATGTGGTGGCGAATTCTCTGAGTCAGTTATCTATAGGTAGTGTTGCTCATGTTGAGAAGGGTAAGAAAGAGTTGGTTCGTAATGTTCATAGTTTGGCCCGATTGGGTGTTCGATTGATTGATTCCGCAAAAGGTGATGTAATGGTTCACAAGGGTTCCGAATCATCCTTTGTGCATGATGTAAAGGCTAAAAAGCTCTTGATCTGAATTTGGTTGAGTGGAAGGAAGCGTTGCTCAAAAAGTCCGTTGAGGCTTTCTCCCAAGGAGGAGATGGTGTACTTCGATATCAAGGTCATTTGTATGTTCCCGATGTAGATGACTTAAGAAGACAAATTTTATTGGAAAACCATAGTTCTCGATATTCCATTCACCCAGGAGATACCAAGATGTACCGTGATTTGTGTGAGATCTATTGGTGGAATGGGATGAAGAAAGATATTGCGGAGTTTGTGGCTAAATGTCCTAATTTCCAACAAGTGAAAGTAGAGCACCAAAAGCCGGGAGGTTTGACCAAAGATATTATAATTCCTACTTGGAAGTGGGAAGATGTGAATATGGACTTTATTGTTGGTTTACCACGCACCCGGTGACAAAATGATTCGATTTGGGTTATTGTGGATCGTATGACGAAATCAGCCCATTTCATTCCCGTCAAGGTTTCTTATTCGGTGGAGGATTATGCTAAGTTGTACTTGAGGGAAATGGTTAGATTGCATGGAGTGCCTTTATCCATTATCTCCGATCGTGGTGCACAATTTACTTCTCAATTTTTGAAATCTTTCCAAAAGGGTCTTGGTACTCGTGTTAAGCTCAATACGGCCTTTCATTCCCAAATCGACGAGCAAGCGGACCATACTATCCAAACTTTGGAAGATATGTTGAGATCATGTGTAATCTATTTCAAGGGTAATTGGGATGATCATTTGCCTTAGATTGAATTTGCTTATAATAATAGCTACCATTCTAGTATTGGCATGGCTCCATTTGAGGCTCTTTATGGTAGGAGGTGTAGATCTCCTATAGGTTGGTTTGAAGTGGGTGAAGTTGGTTTGATAGGTCCCGAGTTGGTACATGAGGCTATGGAGAAAATTCGGCTTATTAGAGAAAGTTTGAAAATGGTTCAAAGTCGACAAAAATCCTATGCCGATGTTAGAAGGAGAGATTTAGAATTTGATGTTGATGATTGGATTTACTTGAAAAGTTCACCCATAAAGGGTGTAATGAGATTTGGGAAGAAAGGGAAGCTTAGTCCCCATTATGTAGGCCCATACCAAATAATGAGACGTGTTGGTAAGGCTGCTTATGAGCTTGACTTGCCTAATGATTTGGCATCGGTGCATCCGGTTTTCCGTGTCTCATTGTTGAAGAAATGTGTTGGTGATCCGACGTTTATAGTGCCATTGGAGAATCTTGGCATAAAGGATAGTCTCTCCTATGATGAAGTTCCGGCTAAGATTTTTGACCGGAAAGTTCGGAAGTTAAGAAATAAAGAAGCTGCTTCCGTGAAGGTTCTTTGGAGGAATCAATTAGTTGAGGGTCCTACTTGGGAGGCCGAGGCTGATATGATGTCCCGATATCCTCATCTCTTTCCTTCCGATCCTACTCTAGATTGAGGTACCTAGTTCCCCATGGTTCATTCTTTTGGTTTCATGTGTTTTAGCTATTTCCATGATTCATTGTCATGCATGTTCATGAAGAATCTAATGTTGTGAAAATGAGCTAGCTTAATTTATTTATCTATGATTATGTACATTAGGTATGAGTTGCATAAAGACTTCATGAAATGATGTGTTGAACATGCTTTAGCTTGGAGTTGATGCTTCCTCCTCGGATATGTGCATTTATGTGATTGAATTCTAGGTTGGGTTGTTAGCTCTTGTTTCTTACCCTCCTTATGATGTCTTGATTCTCATTTGAGGAGAACTATTCCCAAGGGGAAGATAATGTAATACCCCGAATTCAAAGGGTGGAAAGTTTTTGACTTTTTTGGGTTCTGGTGCCAGTAACGGAGGCCACCTATGGACCGTAGATGGACTGACGAACCGTAGGTGGGAACCGTAGTTGCCCCATTGAAAATCTGTAAGATGTCAAATTTCAGAACCTTAACGACGGTCTGCCAGGACGGCCTGTCGATTAACCCATGAGCCGTACATTGGACCCGTCGTCGCAGGGTCCAAATTGATAGTCTTTGAACCTACCTACAGAAGGATAGGACAGGTCGTAGGTCCCACCGTTGGTAGGCGCCCGACAGTTATTTTAAAGGGGTCTTTTGGTCGTTTCACCCAATGACTTATTTACTAACTTAAGTTGGTTTCCCTCATTCCCTAACACTATATAAGAATATTCAATCCTAAAATCTACCATTTCCAACTACTTCGCAAAATTCCCCAAACCCTCCTCTCTCAAATATTTCTCTTTCTAGAACATAGAAGAAGAAGAAGAGGGAAAGCTAGGGTTCACGGAATCAAGCTTTCTTCATCAAATTGCTTAAGGAACTAAAACCCTAAGAAATGATAGTGTTCATCTATGGAGCCCTTCCCTCCATGGAATCCCTAAAATCTCCAATCTTCAAGCTAGAAGTTCTTAATTAAAATAGGGGTTTTCTTCCATGTCATGGGTTCCTTGCAATGATGATTGAATTGATTGATTTATGAAATTTGGAGTATAAATTGAGTTGAATTTCATGAATTTAGATGAATCCCCATGAACCCATGCTAAATCCCCCAATTTCGAAATCTATGTTTTGTGGGTGGGTTGAATTATGAAGTGATGAATTTTATGAAATCTTTATGATTCCATGCATGAATTATGATTCCTAAATTAAGTTCTTCATGATGAGAATATGAATGAACTAAGGATGTTTTTATGGAAGTAGGCATGTTCAATCAAAAACTATGATTTTCCTCTATTATGTAGGTTCCTCAATTATGGTCAAATTGCCT
Source organism: Solanum appendiculatum (assembly GCA_018342035.1). Taxonomy (NCBI): domain Eukaryota; kingdom Viridiplantae; phylum Streptophyta; class Magnoliopsida; order Solanales; family Solanaceae; genus Solanum; species Solanum appendiculatum. Next base: position 15,410 of record JAGDQO010001247.1, on the reverse strand, counting down.
TGTTTATGGTTTTTTAAGCATGAGTTTGCATTGAATTGCATGATTTAAGAAGAATTCTCATGAAGCTATGTGAACCCAATGATTTGCAAGTTATGAGCATGATGAACTATGTGAAGATGAAGTCTATGAAATTATGCATGTCTCATATGAATTAAGAAGAATTCATAGTGTGAGTATTACATGAGAAACCCTTTCACAACTCAACACAATATCAACATATCATAAACTTTGGTACTTATACACCGGATTCCATGTTAATAGCTCACATGGTCTTATATGTCGGTTAAGGCTACTTCCCACAAACAATGAACTAAAAGCGTTGTTATGATATTTCTCAAGTAAAGTAAATATGCTTAGCTTGCTTTGACCATGATTTATGCTTTGTGTTTACTAACCTTTATCATGTTTAGCTTGGTCATTGCATGTCATGAAATTCTCCCGTTTTAGCATGCTTTAAATGTTTTGTGCATTGCTACAATACTTGGTACTTGATTGTGCTAATGCATACTCTTGCCTACATTGACTTGTTAATGTAGGGCCCGACGATTCTCCATCTATTCGTGGCTAGAGCTTAGTAGAAGAATTTTTAAGACTTGGTGAGTCCTCATCCATTCAAGAACATTGCCTAGTTGTTATTACTTTCATGTTCTTTCGTTTTTGCATTGTATTGGGTTATGTCCCAAACCTTATTTCCATTCCTATGTTAGATTGGATTTGATACATGAGATGTAGACTTCCGCTATTGTTCTTAAAATCTTTGATATGATATTGTCTATCTTTTGAACTCTAAATTCTCTATGATCTTGTATGTATGCATGCTAATTGGCTTGTATAAGGCCTTTCGGGGTCTTGTACGCCTTGTCACGTCTAGGGGGTACCTTGGGTCGTGAAAATAATAGTAGATAAGAGTTTAAAAGACAATTCATATCAAAAGAGAGGAAGTCTAAACATATTCTCAAAGCCATCTAATACATGAATGGAATGAAAGTGGGACGTAACCCATACAAGTCTTAAATAAAAATTACATGAAAAGTAAAAATGACTATTTCCTCGAACATATGAGGACTCACCAAATCTTCAACTCTTGAATGCAATGACTAGCCATGGGAGGATGGAGATAGGCCGGATCCTACACTTAAAAGAAAATGTAGGCAATAGTATGTGTTAGTACAAGAATGTACCAAGTATGATAACTATGCATATAGGATATAAAATCTTGCAAAAAGGGCTATACGTATGATACAATGACCAAGTTAAATCGTATGATGACATGATAGAAAACATGAGGTAAAAGCCATGGTCAATGCAAGAAAATCATCTTAAAACAGCACATGCTTAAAAGCCTTTAGAAAGTAACGTTAGCTCATTATTGTGGGAAGTAAACCTTAACTGACATAGAACATGTGAGCTATAACATGGAATCCGGTGTCTACCCCACATTGAAAAGAGGTTTCCTTACTTGCCAAGGTAAGAACGAAAGTTTTTAGCTTAAGAGGATCCACTAGCTAATGTCTATCTAATACAATCGTCCTATGCTGGCACATAGTTTTGGGATAAAAAGATTGCTACTAGAAACCCAGCCACTACTAATGGGAGAGCTTCCATCTCAATATCCACTAGGTTCTAAGCATAATTCTCACGGATTAATCATAACTCATAACTTATCTTATCATTATTATGGAACATGGGTAATCGCTTCTTGTCCCTTCATTAGAATAGCTCCTTAATATTTGATTTAAAGTTTAGTTGAGAAAACCTTTCAACCCTTATGAATCCTTTATGTGAGAAAAGTCTTTTCACAAATCATGTTTTGAGTAGTTTGTGAGAAATCCTTTCACAACCCAATGACAACAACATTTATTCTTCACTTCTCAAAGTAAATCTTAAATTATCATAATTTCATAAAATGAACAAGCTTATCTTCATAAAATTCATCTTTTGATCATTCATGAACTTCATCATAGAATCATAGCTTGAAAATCATAAATCATGCTTGGGCTCATATAATTTCATCTTAAAATCATTGAATTAACTAAATTCATGCATAAATAAACATAATTCAATCAATTGGATCATAATTTGAAATAACCCATAAGGTAGAAGAAAACCCTAATTTCAATTGGAAATTCTAGCTTTGCAAATTGGAGAATTTAGGAACCATATGGAGGAAAGAACTCCATAGGTTAAAGCTATCATACCTTAATGCCAAAATCTTGAAATCTATGGTGAACTTAGGAGACTTGAATGGAAACCCTAGTACCTTTTTTTTCGTCAATCTTCTAAAGAGAAATATTTGGGAAAAGACTTTGGAAGGAATTTGGGAGTGATTAGAAAAGAGTAGAATTAGGCATAGAAGTCTTATATAGGGTCAAGGATTAGGGCTTAATCGACTTAGATTAGGAATTGATCAGTTAGGGGAAAAAACAGAAGACCCTTAAAAATAACTATCGATTTCGACCTACAATCAATAGGTCCAACCACGGACTGTCCTGATCAACCGTAGAAAGTTCAGAAACTATGGTTTTGGACCTTCAAATGATGGGACCCCATGTACGGTCCGTAGGTCCATTGACGGACCGTACATACCAACCATCAGTTTGACCTTGAACCATTAAAATTTCACTAAGTCCGGGGAGCCTGCTAGACCTACCTATGGTCCATAGAAACAATAACGAACCATCTTGTTGAGTGGTAAAAAGGATCCTGAAACTTGACATTTTAAAGAAAAATCACTTTGCCACCTATGGTTCCCATCTACGGCCCGTAAGTCGACCTACGATCCGTAGATGGCTTCCGTTGGTACTGGCACAAGACCTGAAAACCATAAATTTTCCTTCCTTTTTGAATCAGAGGTGTTACAATAGCTCACCTTTATCAAGTATGTGTTGTTTAAAAGAGGATTTACTTGCATTGACCATGGTTTTTAACTCATGTTTTCCATCATGTCATCATATGATTTTACTTGGCCATTGTATCTTATGTATGGCCCTTTTTTAGCATGATTTTATAACCTCTATGCATAGTTATCATACTTGGTACATTCTTTATACTAACACATACTCTTGCCTACATGTTCTCACAAATGTTGGATCCAACTCTTCTCCATCCTTTCGTGGCTAGATCATGGTATTGTGATTAAGAAGACCTGGTGAGTCCTCACACATTCGAGGAGAAGGCTACATTTAAAATTTTATGTCATTTCATTTTAGAACTTGTATGGGTCACTTTCATTCTACTGATGTATTAGATGGCTTTGAGGCTACGTTTAGACTTCCGCTACTTGTTTCAAATCTTTGATATATAGATTGTCTTTTGAACTCTTATCTACTATTATCTTGTATGATGTATGCTAAGTGACTTCTATGGGGATTTTTGGGGTCTTGTACGCCATGTAACGTCTAGGGGTACTTTAGGTCATGACAGACAACCATCACTATGAGTCTCGCGATGATACAACATCTCACCCACGTTGCCAAAACCATTCTATACTTTGTCGAGGTATAGAATGCAATATAACTTATGGTTCCACTAAAAACCCTTCATGAGGTAGGTGAGGAGTCGTCTAAATTCCAGTACGATCCTATCTATACTAGCGACGTAGGTTATGGGGTTTTAGTTATCTCAACTCTTACCCAATTCGGTTCTCAATACTACTCCTATAATATATGCAAAAATGCTCAAATAATAGTACCCACTAGGCTGAGTTAATACTTAAAAGGTCCTCTTTAAGGGATAACTAAGCTTTATTTTACTGACTGTAATACTTCTGAAAACTTTTACATTCCTCTCGAAATAGTACTTCTTTTCTCAATGCAAAATAATACATTTGGAACCATTAGTGTTCCTTTAAAACTCTTTTCAAATGATTTTTAAGAATATACTTGGACTAACTTTAAATTTCAAAATTAATGCATGGAATACTTGCACAAAAGTTTGCAAAAAATTCTCAATAACTAGGGTTCATGTGATAATATAAGCATGAACAACAACTCAAGAATCAAAATGCATAAAGATCATAATCTCAATAGTTAAGAAAATTAGAATTCATAATATGAAACACAAACCAAACTTAGAATTCATGGAACTTTGGGTGGAACCTTATATTTTTCTCTTTACTAGCCGAATTTAGATATAGGGTGCGAGAATGAACTTAGTCCACCACTATGAATAGACTTACATACCTGGAAGAACAAAGTTCTTGAAGAAGATGCTTGAAAACATAGCTTCTAACTTTCTTACGGTGGTTTCTAAGTTTGAAGAAGTTAAGAGTGTATGAACTAAGTCTTGAGCGTGTAAAACCTTTGAGGATATGTGTAAAGTCGTGTCTTAGACTTAGGAAAAGTAGGAAAAGACAAAAGAAGCCCCAATAAGAAAAAAGTCAGAAACCTTCCACGAGGTCATCTACCGTCTGTGGTTTGATCTACGGTTATTACATCCAAACAGTCCGTAGATCCAAACAATGGAAGTCAAACTAAAATTTTGAGTTTCTGAAGTTCATTCTATGGGCCCAAACTATGGCATGTAGATTCTTCCAAAACCTATAATTAGATCCGTGGAACTCAGGTCCGAAACTAGGATTCATAACTTTATTATATGGGCCCAAACTACGGCCCATAGATACTTCTACGACCCGTAACTGGGTCCGTAGGATCTGGATCTAAAAATGACTTTCAAAACTTTTTTTGATGAGTGAATAGTACGGTTCACACCTCGATATGCCACCCATAGATTAGGTTCGTAGGTCACTGACTGAGAAAACTCTATTGTAGTAGCTTCTGGTAATTTGGTCATAACTTCTTACTCCGAACTCTGGATGAGGCAAACTTGGTGGGTTTGAAAGAAGACTCATAGACCTTTAATTTGGTAGGTCATGAGCCACCTAATTCGTTATATGTTGAGAGATATGAGCATTTAAACTTGACCCTTATATGAACTAATGCTAAAAACTTAGCAGGTAGGAAGGTTTTGAACTTGACTAAGTACTAGAGGTCTCTTATGACCCTAAACCATTTCCAATACACTTGCCACACATAGGAATGACCCTTAACACATAAACACAAGTAGGACATAACCTATTTCAATCTTATATACTTACGACATGAGATTCAGATTCTTAAAATAAAGTTATGAGGTGTTACATAAGGATCACCGAGCCCAAAGAGGGTTTCCTACGTATCTCATTGATCTGAGAATTAGGTGTGCATAGTGTGTGAATAAACTAAAGAAACTTCTTCTTTTCTTGATTTTGAGATAAGGAAGAGAAACTTTTATTTTTTGATCTTTTGAATAAAGACCAAAACCTTTTTTATATTTAATTATTTATATTTTTTGAATAAGGATCACGAAATCTGAGAAAGATTGCCTACGTATCTCACATGGAGATTCAGGTGTGCGTACGTCGTCCTTATTGGGCCATTAAGAAGTTTTGTAAGATTGAAATTTTATAGAAAAATGTACCTATATTTTTGTTTCTTTTTAAAAAAGAACTATGTATATAAAAAAACTTTCTTTCATTGATGAACTATAAAAAAGAAATTAAAAATAGAAACTTTTTTGTGAGTTTTCTTTTGAATGTATTTTTAAAAAAATCATTTTATTTTAAAAAAATGCATAAGAAACTAAAACAAGAAAAATATTTGTGTTTTCTTACTCTTTGTTTTGTGTAAAAATCAAAAGATAACTCGTTTTCTCATTTCATTGATCCCTCTAAAATTTGTCAGCATGAAAATACCTTCTAAATAAATGTATTTTCTGATAACATGTAAAATGATCTAAGTGGTCAATAAGAGAGGAATACTTGTCTTTAAAAGGGAATAACTAATTGAATGATCATCGTTTATTCTATGACACATAATAAGGTATATTAAGGATGATACCCTAACTACAATCCCTATAAGTCTCAATTGTTCTCTATATTTGAATAGAGTCCTACGATTTGAAAAGAAGTAAAAGATTCCTAAAATCTAGGAAACAAATGACAAAGAGTAGTTACACTAGGTCTTTTCCATTGTTACGCCCCCACCAGTTGGTGGTGACATTGAAAACACCCAACTTGTTGAAAACTCATTTGAAGGAAGCACGCGAAAGTGGCTTGGTGAGTATGTCCGCAACCTGATCACAAGAGTGTAAATCCTTCACTTCAAGAGTATTGTTCTGCATTTGTTCCTGAACAAAGTGGAAATCAATTGCAATTTATTTCATTTTTCTATGAAGCACGGGGTTCTGGCAAATGTAGGTTGCACTAACATTGTCACACATGATTTTGGGAATTCCAGTGAGAGGAAATTGAAGTTCTTGTCAAAAATTGACTAGCCAATTAATTTCTGCAGCAGTAGCTGCTGCAGAACGATATTCAGCCTCTGTAGAAGAACGTGAAACTGAGCATTGCTTCTTGGATGAACAAAGGAGTGCTGCCAAGATAAACCACGTAACCAGTAGTGGAGGTGCGATCAATAGGGTCTCCTAGACTGTCATAGTAAGAATAAGCAACCAACCTTGAATCTAGCTCCTTAGGCACTCGAATACCATAGGAAGAAATTCTATTCAGGTACCTGAGCAAGTGTTTAACCACCTTCCAGTGATCTTGGTTAGGATAATGCATAATCTGAACAAGCTATTTTACAGTAAATGCAATATCTCACTAGGTGAGGGATAGTTTCACGACCCAAGGTATACCCTAGATGTGACATGGCATACAAGACCCCGAAAGGCCTCATACAAGCCACTTAGCATATGCACATACAAGATCATACAGATTTAAGAGTTCAAAAGATAATATCATATCAAAGCTTTTAAGAAAATAGCGGAAGTCTACATCAAATGTCTCAAATCCAATCTAATATAGGAATGAGAAATAACATTTGGGACGTAACCCAATACAATGTCAAAATGAAAGAACATAAAAGTAAGAACAACAAGGCTATGTCCTCGAATGTATGAGGACTCATCATGTCTTCCAAAAACCTTCTACTAAGCTCTAGCAATGAATCGATGGAGAATTGCCAAGCCCTACATTATGAGGCAATGTAGGCAAAAAGTATGCGTTAATACGAGGAATGTACTAAGTATGATAGTAATGCACCAAATCATATAAACATGCTAAAACGGGAAATTTTCATGACATGCAATGACCAAGCTAAAACATGATAAAGGTTAGAAACATAAGTCATAAACCATGGTCAAAGCAAGTTAAACATCTTTACTTTACTTGAGAAATATCTTAAAAGTACTTTTAGTTCATTGTTTGTGGGAAGTAGCCTTAACCGACATGTAAGACCATGTGAGCTATCAACATGGAATCCGGTGTCTAACCCCACACCGATAGAGTCATCCTACTTGCCAAGGTAGGACCCTTTACTTAACATATAGCTTACGTGGATCCACTAGCTAGTGTCTATCATAAACCATCATCCTATGGGGGCACATAGGTAAGGGATAAGGAGATTACTACTAGAAACCCGGTCTCTACTAATGGGAGAGCTTCCATCTCCATATCCTCTCGGTACTAAGCATAAATCCCACAGAATAGTCCTTGGTCATGTTATCAATCCATGGAAAGGTACATCAAGGAATACCAATCCAAGCTAAATCATGTGTATAGACATTTCATATCGCATGGACATAGTCCAAGCTTACGTCATTAGAATAGCTCCTTAAACCTTTGATTCAACTTTAGTTGAGAAAACCTTTCAACATGTTATAAATCCTTTATGTGAGAAAAATCCTTTCACATTCAACAACAACATCAATATATCATAAACTTTTATACTTCAATCTCAAAGCACCCTTAATTCATCATTAGCTTCATAAGAGATGTGCATGATTTCATAAACTTCATCTTTACATAGTTCATCATGCTCATAACTTACAAAGCATAGAGTTCACATGGGTCCATGAGAATTCTCTTAAATCATGCAATTCAATGCAAACTCATGCTTAGAAAACCATAAACAAGGCAATTTGATTTTAATTGAAGGAACTCACATGATACAGGAAAGTCATAGTTTTTGATTGAACATGCTTACTTTCATAAAACCATCCTTAGGTCATTCATAATCTCATCATGAAAAGTGTTAACCTAGAAATCATAATTCATGCATGGATTCGTAGAGATTTCATAAAATTCATCACTATATAATTCAACTCACTAACAAAAGATAGATTTCGAAATTGGGGGAATTGGCAAGGGTTCATGGTGATTCATCTAAATTCAACTCAATTTATACTTCAAAGTTCATAAAACAATCAATTGAAGCAACATTGCAAAGAACCCATAACATGGAAGAAAACCCTTAATTCAATTGGGAATTTCTAACTTGAAAATTTGATATTTTAAGGATTCCATGGAGGAAAGGGCTCCATGTATGAAGACTATCAAACCTTAGTGTTCAGTTTCCTTAAGCAATTGATGAAAAAAACCTTGATTTCTTGAACCCAAGCTTGCCCTCTTCTTCTTCTTCTTCTTCTAAGTTCTAGAGAGAGAAATATTTGAGAGAGAAGAGTTTGGGGAAACTTGTAAATGATTTTGGAAGGGTAGATTTTTGTATTAAAAAGGCTTATATAGTGTTAGGGGTAGTTATAAACCTTCCTAGATTATTAAATAAGTCATTAGGTGAAACGACCAAACGATCCCTTAAAAAAAAATCTGAAACCCTTCACCAACGACCTGACCTACGGTTGTGAAACGACCCCAAAAATGCCCGAAAATGTGCTTCGGAAACACCTATAATTGTAATTTCCATATATCTCAAAATCCGTGCATGATTTCGGAAATTCGACTTCATATTCTTATTTGTGGGGTCAAATTGAGTGGGAAATGGGTCTAACCCGAATTTTAGAGCAACCGTATCAAAATTCAAAAATCGCAAAAATTGCGATTTGGAGGGTCAACTTTAAAGGGGCATATCTCTTAGCACACAAGGAACTGGAAGGGCTGCAACCTATCAAATTAAAGCTATTTGAGTTAGCTTTCCAACGCACTTGGTTTCACCTTAGTCCGAGTTAGGATGAGGGAGTTATGACCATTTTCGTAAAACCTGTCTGTGCAGATTTGCAATTTCCAGTGAGCTTTTTTTTTAGGCGGGTTGGAGACATTTTTTTATAAAAAGGGGATATGTCCCATACTTAGTCATTTTTCTTAACTCCAAAAACACTCTCTAAGCCCTCTCCAAAAATTCCACCAAGATCTTCAACCAAATTCAAACATCTCAAGCTCTAATTCCGGATTCAAGACTCAATCTCAAGCTTCGATTCTCCATTCCAATCTTCATCAAGGATTCTCCAAAGTTGAGGTATGTGGGTTTGATTGTGGAAACCTTCCTTTCCACAAGTCCAACCATTTATCCTCTATTTCTACTTCAAGTTTATGGGTCCTTATGATTATTTATGAACTCTTGAATTATGGAATTACTACTACACACCCTATTATGGTCCATTTTGCATATTATCATGAAATGGAATTATTATGTGATGTTTATGGTTTACATGCTTCCATGATCAAATTATGAAGGTTGATATATATATGTATGTTGTTGGTGGGCTGATTTATATGGATTTTGGAATTGGGGGACTTAGTATTCTTGAAATACATGATTTCATTTACATGAACAATTGCCCACCTTGTGTTTGATAAAATGCCCATTTATAGAATTCTTAGGAAAGGGAAGGTCCAAGGTACGTCCTATGAGTCGGATGGTTATGTAATTACTGAAATGATGATGAAATGGACACATGTATATGATTTTCTCTATATAAGTGTTGTGAGTCGACCAAGCCTAGTACGGGGGGTAGTAGGCCCGTGTAACCATATCGAGGGTTTTGTACCTTGGTCCCTAGCACGGGGGGTGGTAGGCCCGTGTAACCATATTGAGGGGATTGTACCTCTTTCGCCTCTCCAAGGGGGTGGTAGGCCTTGGAAATACTATATTGATGGTCACTCGCCACACATGTACTACGTCCCATTAAATATGATTTTTATGTAAGCATCATTATACATATTATTTTATTAATATGCTATCTATTGGGGATGATTACGCATTTTTCCTATGATGTCCATCTAATGTAGCATTGCATTGCATCCCATATACTTAGTACATTCAAATGTACTAACGGATACTCTATGCCTACATGATGTCACCATGTAGGGACCGGAGCACCGCTTGACCATCCTCCTCCGCGTGGCTAGTACGATTTTCTATAGTGGTTATTGGTGAGTCCTCCATTTCGGGGACGTTGCTCATGATCTTTTGCTATGTATAAAACTTTCCTTTCTAGTTATGTTTTGACTATGAGGGTGAGCCCGGTAGTTTGTCTTGGCCCCCGCTAAGTACTCATGTTTAGAGGTGGTGTTGGACAAGTTGTGTATTATGCATGAGCTTGACTCATCTATGGTATTTATGTATCATTTCTTTTTTTTTTCTTGCTCCCTTAGTCCCGATTTCCCCCTTGATTATGCTTATCGCTTATGGTCATTTAATTGCTTTCGCGACCAAGGATGTGTAATGATACGCTATGAGGCTTGTTTGGGGTTCCTTCGGGTTCCCCATTCGCCGGTCACATCTAGGCCCTAGGCTTGGGTCATGACAAACTTGGTATCAGAGCCCTAGGTTGAATGATCCTCGGAGTCCAACACACCGCGTTGATTAGAGTCCGATTCATGGTTGTGTTGTGCACCACAACTATGAGTAGGAGGCTATGAGACGTCTTAGGAAATGTTTCCCTTCTCCATGTTCTAAGTCGTGCTGTAGAGTTGAATTAAGTTCTTCCCTAACGGTTGTTCTTTGCTATGCTAGATCATGTCTAATACAAGAGGAAGACGAGCCCGCGCACCCGAGGAACAACTGACCAATGGGGATCTTCGGGATGCCCTTACTTTATTTGCACAAGCTATGGCTAATCAAGCCAACCACGCGACCCAAGCCCCTCAGGCTCCTACCCCGGCATCTCGGGTGAGAGACTTCGTGCGGATGAATCCCCCAGAATTCTATGGGTCTAAGTTAGATGAAGACCCTCAAGAGTTCATTGATGAAGTCCACAAGATATTAGCTATCATGGGCGTGAGTTCAGAAAATAAGGCGGAGTTGGCGGCCTACCAACTAAAAGGAGGGGCCCAAATATGGTACAACCAATGGAAGAGAGAGAAGGGGGCAAACTATGTGGTGCCTTGGGAAGAGTTCAAAACGGCTTTCCTTAATCGATTCTTTCCTCTAGAGCTTAGGGAAGCCAAATTGCTGGAGTTCATGAATTTAAAACAAGGATCTATGAGTGTGAGGGAGTATGCCCTCAAGTTTAACCAACTTTCAAGATATGCTCCACACTTGGTTGCCGATTCACGGTCTAGAATGAATAAATTCGTGATGGGTGTGTCCGACCTAGTGAGTGAAGAATGCCGGTCCGCAATGTTGATTAGTGACATGGACTTGTCCCGCTTGATGGTCTATGCCGAACAAATGGAGGAGGAGAAGTTGAGGAAGAGGAAGGGTCATGAGGCCAAGAGGGCCCGTTTTGAGGGCAAGTTCCAAAGTCGAAGGGGAGGCCGATTTCATCAAGGCCAAGGGTCTTCTCATGCGCCCCATAGGGGGTTTTCCAATGACGTTCCAAGGGCCCAAGGTGTTGGTGGTATGGGTCCTAGTGATGTATGTCCGAAGTGTGGTAAGGGCCATGGTGGCCCGTGTTTGAGAAATACCGGTGCTTGCTACAGTTGTGGGGAAATGGGCACAAGGCAATGGATTGTCCCCGAAATCGCAACAAGGGTAAGGAGGTCCGTCCACAAGGTGCCAATGCGGTTCCTTTGGGAGAGGGGGCTGACAAGATGGTGCCCCAAGGCACAATCGATTTTATGCTTTGCATGGGAGGCAAGGGGTCGATGAAGTCCCCGATGTCGTTACTGGTATGTTGAAAATCTTTGACTTGGATGTATATGCACTAATTGATCCGGGTGCCTCTCTTTCTTTTGTCACCCCCTTTGTTGCCAAAAAGTTTCATGTTGAGCCCGACTCGTTGCGTGAGTCATATAAGGTGTCTACTCCTATTTGGTGTATATATTGTTGCTAGGAAGGTCTATAGAAATTGTCCTATTTGCATCTTGCATAAAATATTGCCTTGTGATCTTGTTGAATTGAACATGGTCGATTTTGATGTTGTTCTTGGGATGGATTGGTTGCATGCATACTATGCTTCTATTGATTGTAGAACCCGAAGGGTCAAGTTCCAATTCCCAAGTGAACCCATTCTTGAGTTGGAAAGCCAAAATGTGGTAGTCAAGGGTAGATTCATCTCTTGCATTAAAGCCCGTAAGTTGATCTCTAAGGGGTGTCTCTATCACCTCGTGAGGGTTAGGGATGTGGAGTCCAAAACCCTTCTTATAGAGTCGGTTCCGGTCGTAAATGAATTCCTTGATGTCTTTCCTAATGACCCTCCCGGTGTTCCTCCCGAAAGGGAAATAGATTTTGGCATAGACCTCCTCCCCGATACTCAACCCATTTCTATTCCCCCTTACCGTATGGCCCCGGCGGAGTTAAAGGAGTTGAAAGAACAATTGAGGGACTTGTTGGAGAAGGGTTTTATTAGTACGTTCTGCTTGCCCATCGGTTTGAGGATGAAAGGCCGTGCTAAGCTTAACACGAGCACCAAGACCTCTTTGGAAAGACTTCCAAAATTGAAAAGTAAATTGTGTACCGCGATCGGAGATAATGGATAAAGGCACTCCATGCAGCCTAACCATTTCTCGCAAGTACAACTTAGCATAATCCTTCGCTGAATAAGAAACCTTGACGGGAATGAAATGGTATAATTTCATCATACGATCCACAATAACCCAAATTGAGTCATATTATCGCTGGGTGCATGGTAAACCAATAATAAAGTCCATATTCAAATCTTCCCACTTCCAAGTAGGAATACTAATATCTTTGGACAAACCTCACGACTTTTGATGCTCAACTTTCACTTGTTGACAATTAGGACACTTAGCCACAAATTTCGTAACATCCTTCTTCATCCCATTCCACCATTAGACCTCCCGCAAATCACGGTAGATCTTGGGAGGTCCCACGTGAATGGAATATCGAGAACTATGGGCTTCCGATAAAAAATTTCCTCTTAAGTCATCTACATAGGGAACACACAAACGACCTTGATATCATACCACACCATCTACCCCTTGGGAGAAAGCCTCAACGGGCTTCTTGAACACTGCTTCCTTCAACTCGACAAAATTTGGATCAATATCTTGCTTAGTCTTCACATCGGACACAAAATATGATTTCGAACCATTGTGAAGCATAACACCACTCTCACTAGAGTCAATCAACCAAACACCCAATCGGGGCAAACTATGAACATCATGAGTCAATTCTTTCTTAACATCCTCAACATGAGCAGCACTACCCATAGACAACCGACTAAGAGCATCCGCCACCAAGTTCACTTTGCGGTGGTGATAGAGGACACTCATGTCATAGTCTTTTAACTATTCAAGCCACCTCGTTTGGCGAAGCTTTAGATCTTTTTGTTTGAACAAATATTTCAAACTCATATGGTCGGTAAAAATGTCAACATGCACACCATACAAATAATGCCTCCAAATAATTAAAGCAAACACAACCGCCGCTAATTCTAAATCATGAGTAGGATAGTTCTTTTCATAAATCTTGAGTTTCCTTGAAGCATAAGCAATAAATTTTCTATTTTGCATAAGAACACACCCTAACCCAATCCTTGAAGCATCACATTAAACCACAAAACCATCAGACCCTTCCGGTTAGGTCAACACCGGAGCCGAAGTAAGTCTATCTTTCAATTCTATAAAACTCTTCTCACACGCTTCAGACCAAATGAACTTAACCTTTTTTTTGAGTCAAAGCCGTCAATGGGGAAGCAATCAAAGTAAACCCTTCAACATACCTCCTATAGTAACCGGCTAAACCCAAGAAACTACGAATATCCGAAGGTGATAGAGGTCTAGGTCAATTCTTAACCGCATCCGTCTTCTTAGGATCTACCTCAATACCCTTACCGGAGATAATGTGACCAAGAAAAGCCACAGACCTTAGCCAAAACTCATATTTACTAAACTTCGCAAAGAGTTGTTGGTCCTTGAGGACTTGCAATACAACCCTCAAATGATCGGTATGCTCACCCTCACTCATTGAGTAAATCAAAATATCATCTATGAACACAATCACAAACATGTCAAGATATTGTCAACCCAAACGACATCACTAGGAATTCATAATGGCCATATCTAGTCCAGAAAGCCATTTTCGGAATATCATCTTCTTTCACCCTCAATTAGTGATAACCCGCACGAAGATCAATTATAGAAAAGTAGAGACACAATAGATTCACCAATAGATTCACCAATAGGAGTAGAGACACAAAAGGGATCTAAAAACACATCCGGAAGAACATCAAACCTCATAGCCACATATGGCGTTACAAAAGACAAGGTGGAGCTTGCTTACCTTCACTTTCCTTAGCCGTGAGAGATGGACAATCCCTTATCTTATGACCTCTCTTACCACAACCGAAGCAACCATCCGTACCGGCTAAGAACTTACCCTCATGTTTCTTCCCACACCTAGCACAAGTAACCGATGAAAATCCACCACCATTTCCTCCTTGAGGCTTAGGGTTAGGCACCTTGTCTTTTTTGAACTTATGAGGAACATTGGACGTACCTTGACTGGAAAACCTTTGTCGAAATCTAGAATGACCATGTCCATCGGACCTTGAATGTGAGAAATTACCATCACCGGTCTTAGCACTCTTTGCCTCTCTAGACCTTTCCTTAAGTTTCTCCTCTTCTATATGTTGAGAATGAACCATGAGACGAGAAATATCAATGTCATAGAAGAGCATGGAGGTACGACATTCCTTGACCACCATTTCAGACACTCCCGAAATGAACTTACTCATTCTTGCCCTAGGATCGGCAACCATAGTAGGAGCATATTGAGACAATTTGCTGAACTTCAAAGCATACTCCTTCACACTCATGCTTCCTTGACGAAGGTTGATGAACTCAAGCACCCTTGCCTCCCTCATCTCAAGGGGAAAGAACCTATCAAGAAAAGCAACCTTGAACTTCTCCCAATCAAGAGGACCCGCATCATCCGTCCTTTCACTCTTCCATTGCTCAAACCACACTTGAGCCACACCCTTAAGTTGATAAGCAGCCAACTCTGCCTTTTCCTCCGGCGTCACACCCATGATCATTGGCACCTTGTACACCTCATCAATGTATTCTTGAGGGTCTTCCTCAACCTTAGAACCATGAAATTCCAGAGGGTTCATTCTAGTGAAGTCCCTCACCCTTGATGCCACCGTACCCACATTTGGGTTCATGTGAGCCACAACCTCGATATTGGCTTGAGCCGTCATGGCTTGAGCCAACACTTGAAAAGCAGCCC